>JGVQ01000389.1:0-151147 GCA_001007845.1 Nigrograna mackinnonii
ATTTATCTATTATAAATCTATATTTTAGTAATTCTTTTATTATAAGGCATTTTTATGTATTTAGGCTAAATTCAAATTTAATTATAAATAATAGAAAATTAAAATATCTCAACGAATATTCAAGATTACGTAATAAGACTAACACTAAATAAAACTAGACTATAAATAGAACTAAACTATATAAATATCACTATAGTAGCTTAACTAGTTATTCTATAATTAAAAATTATAAGAAAATTATAAGGATATAGAAAAATTATAAAGATTATAGAGAAAATTATAAGGATAGAATCCTTATAGATTTTATAATTAGTAGATTTATTTTATTATAAAACTAGATAGAATTCCTAGGTAAATTACTATTAAATCACAACTTTATTTATTATAACTATATCCTACTATAATACTATTCTAGCTACTATGCTTATTCTAACTACTATTTATACTATTTATTTAGTAGTTTTTATAAGATATTTCTATATTTTACTTTATAATTTTATCTATAATTTTATCTATATCTTCTATAAATCTTATAAATTTCTAATTAGAAATTAGTAACTAAATCTAAATAAATTGAATAATAATATTATAAGTAGATTTAAAATATCATATCTTTATTATAGAACTAGATAAAATCTATAAATAGTTTTCTTATTAAGTTATTCCTTTATTATTTATAACTATAATCTACTATTCTACTATTCTACTATTTCTATTATACCTATTTTAACTACTATTATTATATATAAATAAGTAGTTTTTATATCCTACTTTAGTTGTCTTTTTCCGTAGATAGCCGCATCGAAAGATTCCCGTGAGATAGAGCCGAAAATTATTAACGGATGGATTATGACATTTGTCGCTATCTCCGTAGCAAGTAAGACACACGTCACATGCAACTTCGTAACAAAGGCAACAATCTAGCAAAGTTAATCAACGTTAGTCGGCTGGAGACAGGGAGACTCCTTGGGGGAAACCGAGCCAAAGGCAATCAACTTCCCGTGGAGTCTGTGGTTCGGCCCATCGTATGTATGGCTGCTGAGGTAGCATATTTTAAAAAGGTCGAGCCTTAATTTCTCATTCCCATGCATTATAAAAGAACATGCCATGACTTTCTAGTAGAAATTGTGGGAGGGAACATGTGCAAGCGCTTGCCAGGATATGTGTTCCTGGTTTTAGTCACCTGAATATATGTATTGGACTATACCTTCGACATTCGACTGCGAATCTGTAGCCGTTTAGAGAGCGGTAACGCTGTGTGAGGGGGAAGAGCTAGCAAGGAGTGCAAGCGTCGTAGTCTACGCAGATGTAACAATCTAAGATCAGTGAAAAAGAAGGATGATATTATGGCGAAACATCCACTCACACTGACATGTCTCTTTTGCACTCTACCAAAGCAATGACTACAGAACGGAATGTACCTATGCGCCGTTACATAATGTGACCTGCACTCGCCTAGTCTCGTTCACAGACCAAGAGCTCTAAATTTAGGACAAGTGTTCCATGTAATTTGACCCTGTCAAGGCGCACAGCGACTTTCTGGGATTCGGCTAGGCTATCGGCGAATTTGAATACTCTAGATCTAGCGTAAAGATCCCATGTCCTTGTTTACATCCCTGAAAACCTTCTAGTTTTGGTAGAATTCGCACCATGCGGAGAGGTTAAATATGGTTTGGTTGCGGCTCGTCAAGTTTAATAGAAGTTTGATTTGGTCGAGTCCGTCGGAAGATATGACTGGTTTGTTGTGCTTTTTGTGAATCCATCCCTCAAGTGCGGATCTTTCGTCTGCTATGTTTTGACGGTTTGCCGCATGTTGATTTTCGATAGAGTTGTTGTCGTGATGCTCGCCATAATTCGGGTTATTGGCTTGCTATTACATAGACGAAGACCAGGGGTCTCACCTTTTCTTCTTCTGTACGTAGGCAGCCATGAAGCTGGCCCCGCTGGAGCTGTAGTAACAACACCATCGACCGGCCTTCTGCTATGATGCCCCGTTCTCGTTTGTGACTTCTCTAGTCGCCAGCTTCCCCCCGCAAACGTGCTTCCGTATTGCGCTCGTGCTATTTTTTTTGTTCAAGCTGTGGATCATTGCCTGAAGTTGTTTAACATGGGACTGACTCCTGTCTTTTCTTGACGGACATTAATTTCTTCTTAGCTGATCCGGTTCTCGAAGGTCGTCCTCCAGCTGGGCTAGCCCTTTGTCGTCCATGCAGATATTGCGACCATACTAGTCACTCTAGGCAAGTTTCTAATGCATGGAGACTTACTGCGTCCCTGTTGTTTGCTCTTTGCTTATTTTCCAAGCTTTTACATTGCCAGGTCCGATGTGTCGGCTCCCCACAGTACATGGCTAAGCCAACCACAACACATTGCTACGTGGGGGGGTATACCACACTAGGGAAGATGGCATGTTCGTTATCAACGGAAGGACATGACTGTCCCATACTTCGCCTAAGCAAGGAGCTGATATTCATTCGTCTGCCGCATTAGTTTTATTATATGCTAGCAGGCCAGTCATAGCTTATTGCGTGTTACCAAGTCGCCCTATGATGCCTCTTGTGGCGGGACTGCAGGTAAGATCTGCAGGCAAGAAAGCCTAATCTACGATCAACAAGCGAGACATACGTACACCAATATGCTAAGGCTTGAGGTCAAGCAAACTCCATTGGTATTAGCCATTGTATCGGCATCAGCAAAAATACGCTGCGACCGGGCCATATTCACACAAGATGGCCCACAGATTGTAGCAAGCGATATAGCTAAGCGTTTTTTAATAGAAATAGCATAGGTCTCCTTCTTGGACTAAAAGACCTTGGCTCGTGGCTAGTTTAGGCGGGCTGTGCATGATTCTTTCCATACACATCTTTCCTGTTTTAGTAATTCACAAGCGAATATACCGGCATAAGCACTTTACCCCTGCACTGGGCTGTCTCTTGGCCTTTACCTTACCGTAAGGCATACATACCAAGGTCCGCAATTCCGCCGCGGAATGTCGATTGTTTACTCTGGCGAAGTAGTATAAGAAGAACAACTGCATGTCGTTTCAATCTTCTCCAACAGCGCATTCCATTTCAATCACTCCCCAACAGCGCCTTCGTTCGGCTTCTTGCCTCCAGCCCATTCATTCAGATGTATCCCTCAAAGTCGACGCTCCTTAGCGGGCTCATGTTTGCCGCAACTGCTTCTGCACAGTCGTCATGTGAGGCACTCGAGGCAGTGCTTTCAGACAAAGTCTACTACCCGGAGGCTGATACCTACAACGCAACGATCGCTTCTTACCCCTTTCTTCAGCTCCGACTCGAGCCTAATTGTATCGTTCGCCCTGAATCTGCGGAAGATGTCGCTGCGGCTGTGAATAGCTTGCGCGACACTGGAGGCAAGTTTGCGGTGAAGGGGGGAGGCCATAACACCAATGTCGGCTTCAACAACATCCAGGATGGTGTGACTATCGATATGCAGAGTATCAATGAAACCAAATATCATGAAGGAGTCGTGAGTGTTGGTGCTGGGGCATTGTGGCAGCAAGTCTACGACGAAGTAGAGCCTTACAATGTGTCTGTCCTCGGAGGACGAATTGGTGTAGTCGGCGTTGCTGGATTCTTGACCGGCGGTAAGTCGGGTCCCAACTTCTTCGTTTTAAGGCTTGTGCTAAATCTATTGAGGTGGTATTGCATTCTTCTCCCCTGACAAAGGTTACTCGTGCGACTATGTTGAGAACTTCGAGGTCGTCCTTGCCAGTGGCGAGATCGTCAACGTGAATGCCTCATCCAAGCCCGATCTCTTCAAGGGACTGAAGGGTGGTCAAAATAATTTTGGCATTGTGACTCGATTCGACCTTAAGACCTTCGAACAAGGCCCTATCTGGGGTGGTAGGACCTTTTTCGGTCCTGAAGCGGATACTGATTTGGTATCCGCCTATACCGACTTCAAGCTGGGGGAGTATGATCCATATGCGGCAGGTTGGGTCACTATCCAATATAACAGCACCTCCGGGAACTTCACCCCGACGGCGACTGTGTGGTACACTAAGCCAGAGGAGAAGCCTGGCGCGTTGAAGAAGATAGTTGACATTGAACCAGTCGTACCACAGGGCTTTGGGATGCAGGAAGCCTACGCAGGAGAGTTCAGCAGGAATGCGTCTCTTCAGGTTAAGGCAGCGGCCAGGAGGTGAGCTCATCCATTGTTTCTCGAGGCTGCTGGGCGCTAACAAACCGAAAGGACTATCTGGGCGGGCACAACTTTCCATATTTCGACTACGATCTTACACCGTATCCATAGCATCTGGAAAGATCTAGTGCCTAAGGTCTGCGAGAGCTATTCATACGCGAACCCCTCTTCGGAGTTGACCTTCCAATCGATCCCTCCACCACCTAAAGGCAATGGATCTGACATGAATAGCCTCGGCTTTGATGCTGCCTCACAGCCGGAGAAAGATCTCATTTCTCTCCAGGTTCTCTTCTTCTTCGACGACGCTAGTGCCACGGAGGGTCTATACAACACACTAGAGTCGTTTATCCAGATCTTTAACGACTTTGCGGCACAGGAAGGGCTCGAGCATGATTATGTTTACTTGAATTATGCTGCTTACTTTCAAGATCCACTTGCTGGGTATGGGGAAGATATCGTGAATGAGCTAAGGGAGGTGTCGAAGAAGTATGACCCAGAAGGGGTGTTCCAGACACAGCTAGCTGGCGGGTTCAAAGTTTTCAACTCTTAAGGACGTAAACCTAAAGAGATTAGTAAATATAGAAATTATTTAGATTTTATCCTAATTATTCATTAAATTCTTTATATATTCTTAGATTTATTAGATTCTTAAGTTTTATATTTATTAGATTCTTTATAAGTTAATATATTTTTTAAAAAATTTTTATTATAATTTTAATTATAAATGAATAGTAAAGCTATTATAATAATATTTATATAGAATATAATAAAGATGAAATCTATAGTAGTTCCTTATAACTAAACTAAGTACACTTTATTATTTTTTATAAAGATTAAATTACTAAGCTATTACTAAGCTATCAAGCTAGAATTAAAAAGCCTAGAGCGTTTCTATAATTATTAATTATATATAAGTAATATAGCTTAGTTAATATAATGATGAAATCTCTAAGATTTTATCTTTATTATTTTTTATAATCCTTATAATTTTTTTATATTTCTATTATTCTTCTTATAACTCTAATTATAGAACGACTAGTAAAGTTATTATAATAATACCTATATAGTTTAGTTCTATCTTTAGTCTAGTTTCATATAAAATTAGTCTTAGTAAGCTAGTATTAATAATTATTAAGTTATATTATGCTAGAGCTATAGGTGCTGAAATAAAATTAATAGTCATGTGATTTTTGTTAGGTGACCTAAGGTCACCTAACCTAGCTTAGGATAGCATGGTAGATAAAGCATCCTCTTAGTGAGAGGAGGCTTGACACCTTATGTAATACACACTCATTTGATGTGAAGATTTAATTAAGACTATTTCACATAGTGATTTATTAATTATGTGAAAAGTAGTAGGAATAGTGGAAAATAGCTGAGAGCGGAAGAATATTGAAGTCTGATTAATCTGTCTATTTTACATAGAGGCCACTATCCTATTTATCTACCTAACTAACTTACCTGGCAAGTCTACTATCCAATCACGTGATTTCGGATAGTAATTATCTAGTTTTACTAGACTAGTGAATCACTAGTTAGGTTTTATGACAGTTTTATTAGCGTTTTGCTAGCATTTCTATCAGAGGTCATAATAGCTAGTTACGTGTTCCAGCAGCCCCTATCTTTAGTTAAACACTTCGTGTAACAGCCTCATAACTATCTAGAAACTAGCCTAAATAGGTTAGTTTGACTACTAGATAGTACTAGGGCTTATATGAAAAAATTATAAGGTCAGCTCCTTATGATGAATCTRAGCATTCCTTATAATTTTTCTAAAAAATCGAATTACTTTAGAATTAGTAGGCTTACTAAGCTATAATTTTAATACATGAAAGATAACTATAAAAACGCACTAGTTTTTTAGTTTCATCATTATAGCTTTAGTAATCACTAAGTAATTTAATTTTTATGAAAAATTATAAGGTTTTGTTTAAACGACTACTATAGAGTTTATCCTTATAATTTTATCTATAAAATTTTTAATAGATTATTTTACATTGCTACACTATATCGCCTGGTACTTAGGTATTACTATAGCTGCGAGCTGTTTCACCTAATTATTCTACCGTAATATCCTATTTTTACTATTTATAATTAAAGATTTAATTCGGCTAAAATATATAAAATATCATATATAGATTTATAGTTAGTAAATTATGTAATTAGCTAGCTATAACTACTAAATTAGTACTATTATTTAGTTTATATTAGTTTCCTACTAGTACATAGAAATGATAGATTTAAATAGATTTAGATTAGAAATCTTATAGATTTAGATTAGAAATCTTATAGATTTAGATTAGAAATCTTATAGATTTCTAATTATTTATAATAATTGTAGATAAAATTATAAGGATAAACTCTATAGTAGTTATTTAAATAAAACCTTATAATTTTTCATAAAAAATAAACTACTTAGTGATTAGTAAAGACATAATAATAAAACTAAAAGCCTAGTACGTTTTTATAGTTATCTATTATATAGAAGAAGTATAGCTTAGTTAGCCTACTAGTTCTAGAGTAATTTAACTTTTTAAGAAAATTATAAGGAACGCTTAGAATAATTATAAGAAGCTACCTCTATAATTTTTTTTATATATGCTCTAGTACTATTAAAGACTTAAACTAGCCTATTTAGGATACTCTCTAGATAGTTATAAGGCTATTATATAAAATATTTAACTATAGATAAAAGCTATTTTAACTATCTAGTATATAAAATTAACTATTATAACCTCTAATAGAAATACTAGTAAAACGCTAGGAAAACTATTATATACCCTATAGGAATTACTAATTATATAGCATAAATAGTAGTTAGAATAAGCATAGTAGTAAGAATAGTAGCATCATAAGATAATATTATAATACATAAAGTTATGATTTAATAAAGAATTAACTAGAGATTCTATCTAATTTTATAATAAAATAAATCTACTAATAACCTATAAATCTATTATTTCTATATACTAGTAGGAAACTAATATAAACTAAATAATAGTACTAATTTAGTAGTTATAGCTAGCTAATTATATAATTTACTAACTATAAATCTATATATGATATTTTATATATTTTAGCCGAATTAAATCTTTAATTATAAATAGTAGAAATTACCTATATCTCTATGTATATTAAAGATTACATAATAAGATATATCATTATAATAACTATATTAGTCATTCTATAATTAGAATTATAAGAAATTATAAGGATCATAGAAAATTATAAGGATAAAATCTTTATAGATTTTATAACCACGCCCACTAGCATTGTAATGGCTTATTATATCGCTAGTATGTAGCGTCTTAATTCCCCCGTTTATATCACAACACGTGCGGGGCGGTTACTAGTGTTGTGACAGCGTTGACCTCAAATGTGCCGTCAAGTCAATCAAACTCGAAGGCGGCGGTATGTCCTGGGAGTGATGGCGCACTCACAAGCTCTCCACCCGTGATCACAGCATGCCTAACCCTAGAAAAGGTAAGCATAGTGATCGATCATAGGGCTGACTAGGCGCTCTAATACCGGATCAGAGTCCATCCAACCTCTATATTGAACTATATGAGAGTGCGCTGAAGTTGGGCTCCTGTTTAAGTCTCTTCCGCCACTTGACCCGGAGCTTGTAGGAAGCGCATTTGGCTCTTTCAGGAGCCCAAGTTACTATGGCAAACTCGATATCATACAATTACACGGCGATAAAATCCGCTCTTTCCCAAGCTGCTTTACTGCCTCTGCGGCCATGACTGCATTCCTGCTCCTAGGTGACCAACCCGTGGCCACCATCATCTCCCCTGGTGATGAACGCCCATATGCCTCCAGGGGATTCGACTCAGTGATTACGCTATGCGTGGAGAGAGTTCTAGATTCCTGTATAACGGACAAGTTAAACATCTATCGAAAGGAGCGTCAAGTCACCCGGAGCTATGAGTGGTCGAGGCATGTGGGTCTATATCCAGCCATCCATCTTCTACCAGGACTTTGTCTGCGTCGCCACTGGGAGTTGTTTAGCGAGCATAGCTACCTGATGCTCGAATTCGCATTGTGCCCTTGACGGAAATCTATTGGGGAGACTAATTTCCGACCAATCGACGTTGCCAAGGCAGATGAGACTATGGAAGAAGGTTTAGATCACCAAGCAGCGCCTAATGGTCGCTGCAACTTTATATTCTGTGTAAAGAATGGTAACCCGAGCTCGAGTTAAATTTGGTTTGGGAAATCTCCTAAGGCAGAAGCTTCTAGACTAGCCTAACCGGGTTTGTTTGTATTCCAACCGGACGTATCTGAATCCTAACCGGATCCCCCTTTTATCCCAACCGGACTAACAAAACCGAACCGGATTCGTTCATATTCCAACCGGACCCATCTATTGCCTACAAGATCGATCTATATCCCAACCGGGGTAGATTTGTTTGCATTCATCCCAACCGGACACGTCTACATCTTAACTAGACTGATGAAACCTGGCCGGGCGTATCTATATCCTAATCGGACCTGTCTATATCCCAACCAGACCTGACAATGTCCCAACCGGACCCTAGATAAGCCTACGAAACCTGACCAGATGGTTTGTATCCCAACTGGAAATCCCATCCGGACTAGGCACAGGAGACGCACGCCGTGGCATCTCATGCATAAGAATCCACCATCTATTGCACCCAGCGCTTATGATAGCGAATTGTCGGAAACAAGAGTCAAATCCATAAAGTACATTCGATCGCTAAACACGAATTATATATGCTAGATCATATATCCATCTATCTATTCTATATATACATATTCCATAATGTACATCTATATGCTCTAGTACGCTAATGACATGCTTAGAATTAGATGCTTGTGACCCTATTACTTTCTAACAAGGCAGTCTACGCGGAGGCGGGGGTAGTACTCGTCATGGTCGTGGCAGAAGCACCAAGTCGTGCAGCCAGCTTCCTTTATGTGTGTTCCCGCCATGCACTTGCACGACTGACAGCCATTCCTAGATGACTTATTTTGCCTCCCCTTTCCCTTGTTCTTACACTCACAGTGAAGGATTTTAGCTTTCTTAAGGTAAGCTATTAAGCCTTGGACGGCGTCTAGATCTGTAGACGTGAAGGTGTGGTAGGCAAGGGCGGTATGGCCGTTGGTATCGTTCTCCTGGATGAGGGCTTTAAGCTCATCTAGGACTTCCGGCATCTGGCGTGGAATCCGCTCATTGGTGACGGTCTCGTTATACTGAAACGTAAACCGGAGCACGTCCATGATTTGAGGTATCCGGCTAGGATCCCAGATCATACCGCCTACCATGAACGAGTCGTCCAAGGTAAGCACGGCATGGGGTACTGTATACCCCGGCCTCATGACGAGCGTGTCACCAGGTCGTAGCAAGATGGCGCGCCAAAGGTCTGGATCAAGCGGCCATTCGCTATGCTTTTCTTTTAGACACTCACGAGCCTCGTCATCCCATGGCCCAGTATAAATAAGCCAGAGCTTGAAGCCATGGACATTCTTCACCCACGTTCCGCCAAGAAGATCCACATGCGGCCCCGTCCACGCCAGTTGTTCGCCAAGCAGCAGGAAGCTGCGGCAGCTCGCTACGTCCATGAGCGCACCCTCCCTTACATGCGCCTTACCTGGCGCGCCATTGCGGCGAGCCAGGGCCCTTTCCACGGCGTCATCTAGGAGCGTGTACTCGAGTCTGTCGAGCCACCTCGGCCTGCTGCCCGCCAGATTCGGGCTTGCCCCCTCCCAGTTTAGGTAATTCCTGGGGGGTTTACCATCCTGAAATGGTTCCCGGGAGCTCTCGTCTGCCATCCTCTGCAACGCCCTCGTCACGCACTCGTGGACTGGCGTGGCGATGGTGGTTTCGCCCTTGGCATGACTTTGGTATTCGACTTGGGCGGAGGGATGGACGGCGAGGAGCCTTTTCAGGAACTGGGCGTACTCGCGGTCGCCCTTGTCAGTAACACCACGCTCGCCTGGGATGACCAAGACCGGGATATCTGGTAGGGGCTCCGCCTGCTGCTGAACCCTTTCGATTTGAGATGTTGATATGTAGAGGACGTCTGCTCTACCGTCTTGCCCAACTTCCACGTCTCCAGCAGGTCCATCTGACATGGAATCATCCCAGTGATCAGGCCCCAGGGTCGCGAGATGGGCCCAGGGGCAAGGGGATTGTAGCAATCCCAGGACCTGGTCTAGGCCGCTGCATAAAGGGACCGCTTCCGCAGTGGCCTGGTGCGCATCCACGAGGCGTTGCATCTTGGCCTTGGATGCTTCGAGGAATGCCTCGTATGGGCGGCGAAGATGCGGACCGAGCCGTGGACGAGGGACTGGAATGGGACTGGCAGCAGTAGGACTGGTACTGGGACTGATGGAACTACTGGTACCACTGGCACTGGGACTGCTAGCACTTGCACCGGCACTGTTAGCACTGGCACTAATGGCTGGACCTTCCCTGCTACCTGCACCGGCACTTGAACCGTCCCTAGCACTAGCACTGGCACTGGCGCTGGCACCTGTACTAGCACTGGCGCTGGCGGCACTTGAAGCGCTCGAAGGATCAGAAGGATCCCCCCCCTGGTGCCCCTCCCCATGGTGACCCCCCGACCCGCTTGCAGGATCAGCATCGAGGTCAGCCCCGGCACTCCCTCGACTCCCTCGACCAGCCCTTCTCTCCTTATTATTGGCCCTCCTCTGTGCAGCTTTGCGCAGGCATTCGCGGCAGGTCCGGTAAAATCCGCCACTGACGGCTGGTTTCCCCACCTGCACAGGCTGCAAAGGCTTGAAGTCGACTTCTGACAGGGTTTTGCACGAGTTGCAGCTCGTGCATCTCCGCTTCGGGGTTACCTGTGCATGTGCATGTGCGTGTCCTTGTGCTTGTGCTTGTACCTGTCCTTGTCCTTCCCCACCGGTAGCTGAAAGGGCCCTGCGCAAGCGAGTAGGAGCCGCCATGGCAGGTATGGCCTCTCGTGCCTCCCTACCATGGGTCCTAAGCGCCTTGCAGGGACCGCAAAAGCTCTTATGTGACGTGACCACCTCATTTCCATTGGCCGTATTCGATGTTTTGTTGATGATTCGGGCTTCTCTCCTCTTGCATTGGCTACAGAGGCTTCTCCGACAGTCCATGCAGCCAGAGTTGTAGGAGGCTGGCCCACGCGCCGAGTTGCAAAGGGCACAATGTATAACGTCGCCATTGGCGTCGGTCGCCGTGGCGCGTCGCTTGGGCATACTTGTGCTCTAAACGGTTATGGAATACAAGAGTGTACTGAGCGGTCAAGCCTGTGTGGCAGCGCCGCGGAAGAGGAGGAGGATGAAGCAAGGGGTGTACTTAGAATCACATAAGAGCTAGGCGGTTGATGTGATGATGCAAGGGTAGTCGTTGACGGTGTAGGTGATGGCTAGATGGTTGGATAGTTGGATGGCGTACGGAGTGTGTACGGAGTAGCTGTAGACGCGTGTGTGTGTTGGTGTGGATGCATGAAATTGGACACGCGTCCCAGTGGCCAAATAACCGACGGCCTGCCTTGACTTAGACGCGCACCTTTCCAAAGTAGTATTAAACCAGCTCCATTAGGCTAGGTGACCTCAAGCAGGTTAGACGGCCTCAACCGGGTTAGACAAGCTCAACGCAAGGGGTGAATCGCATCCTGAATTCTTTGCTTCCTGCTCCCTTGCATTTGCATTCGCCCGGCTTGCGATTTCGAGCGTGGACGTGCGCATGTAGGTGCCGATGCTGATGAACTACATATAAAAGGGTTTGTCAGATTATGCTTTGTCAATAGATTGCCTCTGAGTTATGCGAGATTCTCCCTCTTGTAAGAGAGGGGCGCAACTTGACCATTGAGAACCCTGGGTTCATGACGCGTATAAGCCTGCTGTCGTTCAACGTAGGCCATATGGAATTCGACACCAAAGCCCAAGATCGTCCTTAGCAGGCGTCGACCAAAAATCAAGTCAGGGAAACCAGATTTGGTGCTTGTTCCAAGTGTCTAATGATACAACCATGTTATTGGCCAAGCGACAGGGGGGCCGCCATCGAGATTGTGACCGAGATTCCAGAGACATGCTGGTATTTTTATGGTTATTGGATTGGAAGGAGATGCTCCAGTTGTGAATGAGGACCGCCATTTGCGCTCGCAACAAGCATTAAGCTAGAGTAACAGGCTCATTTAGTGCTGATGGGAATAGGCGAAGGACCTAGGCTATTTATATTGGTGGTGGAAATTGTAACATCTGGATAGAGCATTAAAATCGACCAATCACCATGCTAATATCTTGACCAGGAAGGGTAAGAGGATCCTATCGACCGCTGGCTTAGTGGCCTCTAGACCAAATCCCCATACAGATCACGCTGGGTCTAGATTAGCGTCCACATTCCCCTAGAACCTTCTAATTAATTGACTTCTTCCCTCCCCATGGCTTCCCCAACCTCGAGGTTTGAAGGCGTATGCCAGGGAGCTTAAGGACTAGGAGAAAGACGCAAGGATTAGTTCAAGCAAAGGAAACCGTCGTGAAGGAGTTGCAGGTGAGGTGCGGGACGGGATGGGGTTTTTGCATGGGGTCCACATTGGGCTGGAAAGTCTATTGGTAGCGAGAGTTTCGTGTGGTGCTAGGAGCTAGGTTGTGTATTAGCTGTTGGGTTTGGCTGGGTATTTATGAAGGGGTATGACCTAATTTATATCAGTCGTAATCCGTTGTAGATGATTCTTAAGGGACTGCTCGTTGGCAAGCGGAAGCGATAGGGAAGAATATCTCCTGCGTCTAGGCCTATCCTACTACTATTGCTGGCTTGGAGCCAACGAGTAATGCAGAATATGACAAGAAAGAGATATCCCTAATAAGCTCGTCATTGCCGACTGCGGTCAACTCAAAGGCAAGCCTTCATTAATGTCAACAAGGCTGTTCATCCAACACCACTTCCACCCAGCACTACTAGAGACCCATGTCGAACGAGATCCTAGGAGACAGCGCGACCGACCACTTGTAACCCTAGAATTGCGTCTTCAACTCAATCTACCCAGACTTTCCAAAACCGAGGCCATCCCACACAAGGTCTATCTCAAGATCTGCTCCTTCTTGTCAAATTTACTTTCGCAATCAACTTTCGCCACTACTAAGCTCCTCTCAGTGAAATCTAATAGAGACGGCCAATCATTTTGCGTCTATTGTGAGCGTACTATTCGTATGCGTGGCGGCGATGCGTATAGTTCAGCCCAGATAGATGATGCGGAATTAATTGAGCTAAACTTTCTCAAACGAGATGGTTAGGCTAAGAGTATAGCATAGCTAGAGTATGTAAATAGTTATGATGTGGTCACGCTAGTCCGGCTAGAACGTAGATTATCTGCATAATTCACGCCTACTAGCCCCCCCTCCCCTTCAAGGGATCAGGCTTGAAAAATGCAGGACCGAGATTTCCATAATTTACATTGGCTGCCTTTAGCGCTTACCCTTTTCCTCCATCGAAGATACATTATCCTGGATCTGGAGATATCTTTTGATGCGGCAGATTGCGCTGTTATCTTCGGCGCTCGCTTTTCCAACCAATATATGGTGATAGATCGGCTTATTCGTACCTTCGATCTACTGCGGGATCCCACGGTCTTGTACTATAGCTGGTATCATTCTTCCTTTGATATCTAATTTTTCATGATGGCACTCCTGTAGTTTCATAGTCCTTATCCAAGACATGCTGACTGGACTGAATAGTGACTATCACTTTATCATTAGGTCGCACCTGTGCTTCCAAAAACCCTTTGGCGGCTAAACTTGCGGCAGCGGCTGTCGGATGTGTGGAGGCGGCGCGGGAAACATCATTAGGAGCGGGTGCGTTGATTGCGGTAGCCTTGTGTGTAATATTGGGATCAAGGCCATTCGAAAGTGTTGGCCGACGCACACGACCATTGCTGTCGCACAAGGTAGCCCCGAAGAGATCTCGCTCCGTGAACTAAAGGAGGACGACTAGCGAACATGACGAAGCCTTTGTCTGCCGTTCCCAGCTCCGGCACCAATAGCCAGGCCATTCGAAATGATTTCGCCCGGTATGCGCTCTCGGTGATTAGGGACTTCACGCGCCCATTGTCGGACTCCCAGGACACATTTCGCATTAGGAGAGCTCGGGCTATCGTTTATAACGAAGAAGATATTAATTAGGTAGGTACCTCGCGGTGGAAGGGAGAAGAGCGTGTGTTTGGATTAGAGTCCAGAGCAAATTCTAGTCAGCACTTCTTCCAAGACTAAACTACCCGTCACTGGATGTAATCCCAACGATGCTTATGATCTATTCCAGTTTCAATATGTATACAACCGATTGAACTAGGTAGCGCACCCTCAAGCTCTCATAGCGCTGGAAGCAGTGCTCGAAAAATTTCCATGGTCAGGACCCCAGAGGCAGGCCG
Source organism: Nigrograna mackinnonii (assembly GCA_001007845.1). Classification (NCBI taxonomy): domain Eukaryota; kingdom Fungi; phylum Ascomycota; class Dothideomycetes; order Pleosporales; family Nigrogranaceae; genus Nigrograna; species Nigrograna mackinnonii. The sequence goes on from JGVQ01000389.1 coordinate 14,550, forward strand.
AGTAATCCTTTCCGTTGGCGCCCTCAGGTAAGATATAGCCTTACAATACGCTTGAATCAACCCAAATAAAGATCTAGACCAATTGGGACAGACTGTGCCATATCTGTAATATTCGTAGTATTTTGATGCCAACTGCGGCGAAATAATATGCTTGGGTTAAATAGTTAGCCTAGACGACTGTGAAGAAATTTCCTTCATGCAAGCCGGCATGGACAGCGACATTACCATAAGGCACTATATTAGTTCTAGGTGCTAGGCGTGGTCAAGGTGCCGTACGAGAACGCAATCTATATATGACCCATAACCTCTAATAGTACTCTAGTTAGACGCCGTTATCTTAATTCTAATTACTATGTAGGATTTTTATATATCCTAATCTATAACATTAATATTCGCGTATTCTATCTTAATAAAGATGTTAAGGAATCTTTCTAGGCTCTAATACTTAGATAAAATATATAGTAGAATTAGTAAAAAAATAGCTAAGAGTTGAAGAATTAAAGCCTAATTAATCTATCTATTTCATATAAGAACTACTATTCTAGGTTACCTAGTAAGTTTCTATCTAATTATATAATTTTAAGTAGTAACTATCTAGTATTACTATACTAGTAAATTACTAGTTAGGTAATAGTATCTTTAGTATTTTACTAGTATTTCTATTAGAGACTAAAATAGTTAGGTCTATACTCTAGCTACCTAAAATAGCTTTTATCTTTAGTTAAATACTTTATATAAAATCTTTATAACTAACTAGGAACTAGCTTAAATAAGTTAGTTTAAATCCTAAATAGCACTAGAGCTTATATAAAAAATTATAGAGTTAGCTCCTTATAATTATTCTAAGCATTCCTTATAATTTTCATAAAAAATCGAATTACTCTATAACTAGTAATTTAACTAAGATAAAATCTTTTATGCATGATAGATAACTATAAAATCATACTAGGTGTTTAGTTTAGACCCTATAGCTTTAGTAATCGCTAAGTAATATAATTTTTATGAAAAAATTATAAGGATAATTATAATCAACTACTATAGAGTTTATGTCTATAATTTTATCTATAATTTTTACATAGATATTATTACGATAGCTTTACTAGTCACCTTATGGTAGATTAGTAAGATAAATCATAAGGATATGAAAAAATCATAAGGAACATAAGAAATTATAAGGATAAAATTTCCATAGATTTTATACGCCGGTCCGTGAAAAGGAGCCGACGACCCCGTCATAAGCATCTCTCTCATCAGACTCAAATTCGAGGGTAGTCTGAACCTCCCCATCAATGTCAACATCCCCAAGCAAATTCACAGGCCGTCAACTTCTGGACTAAGGACGGCGGAATCCTAATCCCCTACTCTCCGTGGGCAGGTTACCTGGATTCCTGTAGGGAGTACGGCCTCTGTGGGGGCGACCTAGGTGGCGGCGGTCACGGCGATATTCTTTCAAGCTTGAGAATATGGTCTTCCCTTTTAGCCACACGAGAGCAAAGACTCCTTGTCTATGGAATTGTCGAACCACTTTGTAGTCCATCAGGTCCGGATGGCTTGAAATAGTTCTCCGATAGGATCTATCCCGCGAAATAGATGTTCCGCCTAAGAAGGTGAGTTGGGCTTTGTGAAATCACCATCACTCTGAATTTACCCGACTAACGAAACAACTCCTCTAGTTTGCAAGATTGATTCGCAAACAATAATGACGATACTATGATTCACCGGCTCCTCGCGAAATCCCAACGAAGATGTATGAAGTTGAAAGTCTACGATACTGGTACTTGAAGATGTCCTCTCACGGCTATCTCAAGAATTGCATGTTGGTTTCAAGGGAATGGTCAAGGAACAGTGTCGGCTTACTCTGGCACCACCTGCAGACAAAGGAATGGGCTAGCGTAAAGAGTGCCATTACAATTACTAGGAAGGCAGACTGCTTCTTCGATTATGGCAGCTTGATCAATCGAATGGACCTCTTCGCTGCTGGCAACGCAGTCGGCGACGGTACACTTCAGCCATTGTCCCTTATCTGCATGCAAACATGTCGAGCCTCTCGTTCTCTTTAACGCAGCTTACCTCTCCTCGCATTGTCAATATCGTCATTTGAGGAATGCTCGTTGATTCGAGAGGTGAGCTCGCCCGTCTTGTCAGGAACCTTCCCTGCAAAAACAATGAGAGGAATTGTACGGATATATTGCGTTCCAAAGGAACATGTATGCACACTAATTAAGAAGTGGGAGCAACGCGGAAAGTCGATTGCTATGAAATTACAAACCATTGCGCGATCCAAGAATCCTGTGTTGGTCGCCACGTTCGATTGTCTACAAACAGGACGAATGTAAAGACCATGGATCAACTTCTCATTCTCCGACCGTCACTAATTCAAGACATAAGATCCGCCTTCGAGGGTACATAGAACCACCCCTCATCTCAATCACAGAAAACCTCTCAAATTCTCAGAAGCCACAAACGTCCTCACAGTCTGATTGGCATTTCTTCTAAACACATTGCAGCTTAAGTGGCAATCGACCTCGCAAATAACACTTCAATCATAGCGCACCATCCAGTGCCCTAGCCGGTCGGTATCTTCGGAAAAGACTCCACAGGCTCGATTTATTAGATTCAATCCATCAACAACTTGTAGGAAAATGATCTTATAGCCTCACGTTCAAGTAGGGAACCGGTCGCTTCAGTCCGCGTAGTAGAGCCAAACGTGCTCACTGAGAAGGCCTGCTGGTGTAGTAGCGGAAATTTGACGTCACACACGGCGGGAGGGTTTGCAGTCCTCTGCGGTTGCGGCCGCTGCTCCTCCGCTGGAGAGAACGATGTATCGGTCGAATTCCCGCAATCTTACGGAAAAACAATGTATTTTGGGGCACCACTTGGTGTGCCTGTTGCCGTTGCAACCATCGTTCTGTAAGCACTAGTAATTTCAGCAGCACAAATACTTTCCAGGACAGATAGTTGCAGGAGAGCTTTGCCCAGCAAAATGCACCGAGATTCCTGGTCTTCTGACTTTTCTGCCTCCAGAACTACTAGAGCTACCCAACCTTCCACTTCCCGAACTGCCTAGTATTGGCAAGACGACGCGTAACCCTGTCCGTATCACTTCTCGGAGTTTACCTACTTTCTGCGCCTGCTCAGATAAAATGAAGCCGACGATCGACGGCCTGTGGTATACCAACAACATTAATTCTTCCAAATTTGTTACCATAGTATCCACTAGCCACGCACCCAACTCATCTCCCAAGCCGCAACCTCACTATCCAAGGTTCTGATGGCTCCTGCTGCCAATTGACATTCGGATGCAAGAGCATAAGCCACGGTGCTCGCGTTAATATTGAGGTCCTGTGGAGCTTTGATGAGTATGTTGGCACTATCCTCTCCAGAACCCTATCCTTCGTGAGGTCGAGCAAGTGTAGTCCAAGGAACCTCCCTTGCCTACTCTCGAAACTCTTTTGTAGGATCTCGTTATCATTTGGGTCTTTTCGGCCATCACGGAACTGGCTTCCATACTTGTTTGTATTTATGGGACAGTGATATTGTATGCCTTTTATCTTGGAGCGTGTGCCTTTACACATACACACAATATGAATTTCGGTCCCCAGATAGCCTAAAAGGACGCTTGGGTGTCTGCTTGTATCGTGCAGACTTGCCTGCCTTCACGCTATCATCTACCTGGGATTGAGAGGTGCAGGCCTACTTGTACGTTGCATTCCACTCATAGCCCCTTCACGTTCTCCGAACCGAATCCTTCGACTTCGGGTCATTATACATCAATGTCTCACAGCATCGACATTTATATAAATATGTCATTGTGCGCGCGTGTGTTGTAGAGCTTATTTAGGCGTATAGTAGTCAATTGCGTTGCTTTGGCCAGAGGGCTTTGATAGCTGCTTTTCACCGAGGGTGTGGAGAATGAGGAAGAGTAGACACAAATCGAGATCGAAAAGTAGATTGTACAGAGTCATGACCAACAGTACATGCTGATCCCTGTCCTGGTGAGAATGCGGACTTTCATGTAGCAGATCATTTGGCTAATTATCTCCCACAAACCTGAACTTGTGAGACGTAAACTTGGAGAAATGACTTACCAAGCCATCAATGACGGCACGGGGTCTGAAAATCGTCCAGGGTCATGGAATGTACCGATCATAAGACAGATTTTAGTCTCACGTTGAAGGACGCTGGAATCGTCACTAGCGCGGCGCTCATCGTGAAGTAGCGGGCCGGAAATCTGGTGGATGGGGAATTCCTACAACCGACTGCTTCAAAACGGCTTTAGATGTTACCGGAAAGGCGGCATGGCTTATTGCATTGTGGCGGCTGCCAATGTCTGTGCTCGAGCATTATCTGCTCGAACCAGAGCGATAGTAGGATTTCGAAGGAAACCTCGACTCACGCACGAAACTAGATAAAGAACCGACGTAGTCGTAGAACAAGATCCCCCGACGATACCACGTCTATTGACTAACATAACATCGTATAGGCGCCTCAATTTCCTCTTCTAGCCAGAGCGTTGTTCTTAGTCTAGCATCCCGTGCCTAATACAGTGAAGTAGTTAGGTGACATGCGGGTATCTCCAATTCAGTTCGGTATTTAACAAGGACCTCACCGAGTATCCCACGCAGACAGGCACATACCATTGATTGATCCAATTTGCTATGCTACATAGTTTTTCACAACTCACTCGACTACGGGTCAATCCACCTCCTTATCCACCACACTATCATTGCCGAGAGAATTATATGCGCCCTGTAGTCCCATTATCCCTACTTGAGGATGAAGTGTAACGTGAGTTCAATAACAACTCTATGATGGATGATAATGACGACAGAATATATATAAATCTTCCCTAGCTATCCCCATATGATGGCACCCGATATTCCCGCCAAGAGTTGGTTTAAGACAACAGAGATCAGCGAGGCGTGCAAGGAGGCTATCAAGCAAGTATGGAACAACGATAACGTCAGGTTCACATTATTAGGATATGACAGGGTCTGAGGCAACAGGACTTCGTTTTCCTAGCTATTTGTATTTATGAGTGGGGAGTCCTGCGGTATCGTAGAGAAGAAGCCAAACCCTAACCTTCGTGAGAAGTCCGTTTTCCGGGCCGGGGGCAGCGCGAGATAGACACATCGCTTTCACATTGAATCATGACAGCTACGGTCAGATCCCTTGTTCGAATTCTGAGTTGGCTGTTGAGCGTGCTGCCCAGGAACTACCGTGAAACCATTCAGGCTTTCATTGACGGAATCCACCCCACCCCCTCTCCCCCTCCCTGGCACCGGCACAACCTTTTTTCGCGGACTACTCGGCTCATACGTATCCATTATTCCCATGGCAGAGGGAGAGGGAGAGCCATAATCTTGGAAAGGCGCAGCCCGCGGGAATGCGGCTGGTGCTGTAATGGCCACTACAATACGAAGAGATATTTAATTGTGCTTGAAACGATGGGGAACCCCCACTCTCTTCAAGAGCCACAAGTATGCTTCTTTAGCTCTAACCACACAATAGACCCAATGGGTTGACTTAGAGACACGTAGAGAGCTATGCAACCCGCTCAGTATTGTATGGGCCAATTTCCGCACACGAATAAAGGCAACGCAGCTCCCTCACGACGTCATCACAACACGTTTCCTTTTTATTTGTCTTGAAATCCGGACATATCATGATGTGGAGGCGTGCTAAATGAGAGAATGCAACCACTAGCCCTGCAAACGCGAGAGTAATCTGTTGGTACAACAAAGGCTTTCTCCCCTGGCCGCCCCAATAGCTGTAGCAAGGAGCATGGATTCGAAGTCTGGCGCCAACAAACTATTGCCAAATAGCTACATTGCCTGGAGCAATTTTTAATACGCCCGCGCGATATCAACATGTAGGAACAGACCGTCCAGTGCAGATGGGACCAAGAAGGGTGACCGAGGCGAGGTCTACCGTGAGATTAAGGCTACGCCGGACAGGAGATGTCCCGATCGTGCATCACTATTTTATTCTTTGTGGGTGTGGGCTCACGGCAGGTTGGGAGTTTCTCTGAGGCGGTCAATACTAGAAGTAAGATGATAGATCGAAGCTGATTGCTAAGCCACCACAAGCTCCTGGATAATAAATTCCAGCTCGTCACCGAGACTCCATTGTCAATGAAGGCACGATATGTCAGTTTGGACACAATGAAGGAAAGATGTATCGGGATGAATACAAGAAATGACATCTCGCAGGGTTCATCCATGCAAGGAAGCGCTTTTACAGTTGACAGCGTCCTTTCCGCGCTTCTGTCCCTCATATTTCCACCTCATCGACCGAAACAAAGTTGTTGTTCGTCAAGAGTGCCTTCAGGTACTCTAACACCAAGTCTATGTCGCTGGCTAAAGTCTCATAACTCGAAGAGAATAAATGTAACATGTGATACCGTGTGTTCTCTTTCTCTTCCACCATTGATATACCACCGCCGTTCTCGCCTCTTTACCCTTCTGGTATACCTTGCAATTACTATAGCGTGAGAAATGTACGCATGAGCTAGAAACCAAGCTGTGTGACCCTGTTGTAAAGCAGATCACTGTCGGATATCGACGAAGTATCAGTCTGTCGCTGGATTCTAGGATCTCAGGAAATACCTTGACTCCCTGTGCCAACCAACACTATATTGAGCCAATTCGTTCGGCTATCGTTATAAGATCCTCAGATTTAGAAAGCCCAGTGTAACAATTAACGAGAGCCGGGCCGCTATGATCCGAATATCAACTCCCTACCGTATTAAGAAGGTTGTTCGGATTGGAATAGTATGGTGTAACAGTTGACGAGAGTCGGACCGCCACGATCTATAGGTAAGCGGTATCTTACCATATTTCGTTACTTGTACGAAGCCACTCAAATGTTGATAATAATTCTGTTGGTTTAGGCTTTCCTCCCGTGGTGTGGATTTCGACGCGAGGCGAGGAATTGCACTGAAAAGTCTGCTACGTCGCGTCTTATTAGGTGCAGGCTGGAATCGTACACTGTTAAAGAAACACCTTACCCATTTGTTGGGTGTACTTCTAGTACTTTGCTGTGTATCCATTCAGCTGTTGGCCTCTGTCGTTCAACAGATACAGATGGCGAATGGTAATCCGGCTCTAGACACATTCCATTCGTTTCTGCTCCAATATAGTAGTATAGTTATTTTAAGATCTTCTTTGCATGTGTATGAGGCGAGCGTGGAAGGGTGGAGGGAAGAATTTCGTGTTTACGGATGGTGGGTAGGTAAAGTATCTGAACGCCTGCGCCAATCTCGCGACCTCTGGAACGCCGTCAGGCCGTCGGAAACATCATTCTCTGCATCAAAACATCTGTCTCTGTAAGATGAGGACCGAATTGCTTGGACCTATTGGCCGTCCCATAAGTCCTGGTACCGTAAAAGGCTTGACCATCCCTACGTCCTGGGCGATCTGTGGATTTCGTGAAAATCGTTTCTCAGGGAAGCTGCAATGTTGTACAGTGTTGGAAAAAGGCTCGAGTCATCAAACGAGGGTTTGAATGTGTCTCATTGGCGCTGCATGCGATGATGCCATTTGCAGATTCAGCTGCGGACAGAGCTGGACAGCCCGCACTATCGGACTAGGCGATGACTGAGTGCTTAGCCATAGCAAACAGAAGAGAACGGTCATGGTAAACGTACTGGCTGGACGAAGTTATTCGATACGCTGTGACTTCCATGAAAACCTAGCAAATAAACCATCATTTAACATTACGTTGTCTTAGTGCCGTCAAGTTTCTGTAGTACCTAACGCCTAAAACTGGAACTAAAGCCTTCACAAAGCTATAAGGCGAATGGCAACTAAGTCCATTGAATCATCCACTATTCTCTTCATATACACATCCTCCCTTCTAGCTCAATTTAAATACTACCACCGATTCTGCATTCTCCGAAATTGATGATTGCAAACGATGAAAGACGAGCTCAAGCTGACGCTGGGTAAATCGAGGCCTTTCCGGTCGTTGTGAGTCCATGGGAAAAATGAGCTCGAGACTGATGGAGTCGTCCTCCTGATCATTGAAGTTATTGCTACAGGCCTTACTCTAAACATCAGCCTCAAAGATGAATTTGGACAAAAACTAGAGGGAAAGACGGACTTGACTGGAGAGGTAGAAGTAGCGACCAGAATATGGCGCACTTACGTTGTACAGTACTCTGGCATCTGCTCCTAGCGCGTGGTCCACTATCGTTAACGGCGGTCATTCTCGGAATGCAAATGGTTCAGAGCTATGCCGGAGTACTCTTGTTCCGAAAAGCTGGTAAGAAGTGAACTTCTTTGACGTTGCCCACTCCAGCTTCGTTATGACGGCACGTAGGTAGCATATTACCTGCTTACTTTGCTTATCACTAGACTTGTTATTGTACTAATTTGGGCTTGAGGACTTTTCGCGGCCATGTCAATGCTCCCGTCTCACATCTATTGAGCTTCTCTGAGAACTTTGCTCGGACGACTGTTCTTTAAATACAGAGTGGTATTTGAAACTTCGAATCATAAAGAGCCTGGAGGTTCTACTTATAGGCTTAATCATAGTAGACTAAATATAAACCTCCCACCGCTGGTGTGGGTGAACATTGGTTGTTGGGGCTTAAGGATTCGTGCCATATTCTTAGTAAAAAACGCTGAATGCCGTTGAATGAGTAAGAAGGGAAAAGACTAAGCAGTCTTACACAGGCTAGTCAGGTTCCCTAACGTCCGAGACATTGCCGGGCTCATTAAAGGACAAATTTGCATTTACACTATTCTATGATGCTGATTGACCTGGCCCTTGGCCGTGGAGGGGGGTGGTGATATATTGCGTTCTTGGTTGTTCCTAGGGAAGATTGTGCACAGGTTTGGAAATGTGGTTGAGTGTTGAGTCGTCGGAAGTAGGGTTAAGGGGGGTATTTGCCATTCTAGAGTTCGATGATGATGATGATGGTAGTGGTGGGTTACGAGACTGGGTAGATTGAACTAACTTGAAAGGCTGGGGGAGAGTTGACGCAAATGCCACTTCCAATTCACGATCGCATCTATTTACGCCCCTCGACACTATTCGTACATCCACTTAATTCATAGCCGACTAAGCTGCTTTGTAAAACCATCCACATCCGTAAACGCCTGTCGGTGTAACGACCGCTCACTGCTAACCCCCTCCATGATACTATTATAGGGTTTCTTCCCCGAATCCAAACTCCTCCACCCCCAGCGATGAAGATAGTCGTTCTGCTTCTCTTTTCCTTCGATCCTATCGACCACGTGTTCGCCCAGGTTGGGCAGGAACTTGAAGCCGTGACCACTGCCGCCTGTAGCTACCATGACCCCCTTCTTGCCCGGCACAAAATCAATGACGAATTGATTATCAAACGAGTCGGTGTACCAGCAGAGCCTAGTGCTGACCTCACACCCCATCAACTCGGGTGTGTATCTTTGAACGAATTCTCTGATCACGCGCGCGCCTTGGACCGGGATCTGTCGGATCGATTCCTCGGTCCATCGCGTCTTGGGTACGCTTCTCGTCTTGCCGTCGGCTTGGGTTTGCGGATTCGTGAACTTTGTGCCCCGATAGCCGATTTTTACGACACCGGCTGGCGTACGGGCGAAGCCGTAGAGGCCGCCGTCTTTGCCGTGGCGGAGGTTGTGTCTGGGGAAGTGTGAGTGAGAGTCTTCCTTGGGCCGATGAGCAGGAACACTTACTGCCAGGAGGGAAAGTTCTCGGGCGCAAAACGATCCCATAAGGCTTTGTTGTTGGGTGGGAGTTGGAAGATGGCGACGCTTCCCGCTGTTGTCTCGCAGAGGTTGTCAAGTTGTGGTATGAGTGATGGTGTCCAGCCGCCACAGGCCATGATGACTAGCTCTGCTAGGTGAGCCATGCCATCAACTGTTCGTACGCCGGTGATGCGTGAGTCGGCGTTCTCGAGGAAGCTGGAGAAGGTGCCCTTTGCACCTCCGCCGATGAATTGCACGCCTAGCGTCTCAGCCTTGTGAAGCGCAAAGCGGCAGGCTCGGTCGGCGTAGGCGAAACCTGATTGCATATCGAGTATGGCTCGAGTATCCTTTAGGTTGAATGCGTCCAGTGCGAAGCCAAAGCCGCTGGCTCTGGCGCGAGCTACATCGTCGGGGTTGCTGAGATCAACCTGCACATGACCCAAGCCCACCTTGGCGAAGTTCTCCTGAGTGTTTCTCTCGAATTGAGGCAAGTCGGGATCCGATGTCATGGTGATGGCTCCATTATTGACGAAGAGTGCGTCGTCGTTAGAAAATCCGGGAGGCAGTGTCTCGCCAGTCTTGATCTCGTCGTTCCATTTCCTCCATTTCTTGATTGCGTCAACTGCGAGCGCTTGGTACCAGTATTCGTGACCATAGGCAGCACGGATGGTCTTATTGATGTCTGTGTTAATGTGGTCAGCGTATGGAGCTTGGGCCAGAGGGATTGGCCCTACCTGCTGAGGCAGCATCGCAACCCTTGTCATAGGAGTATTGTGACTGATGGTAGGATTGCTTATCTAAGACCTTGACATTGGTGTAGCCGCGTTGCGCGAGGTGGATGGCTGTGCTGAGGCCAAAGATGCCCGCGCCTACAACGACAACAGGCGAGGACTTGCTGGACAGATGGGACGACATGGCCCCAGGCGGCTGAGTGGAGATGTGGCTTGCAAATAAGAAAATCCGTCGGATTGGACCAAAGATGCTACCAGTATTTACACAGAAGAAGAGGCTATGCTTTATCTTCTCGAAGAACGACGGGTTACACGGAAATTCGCTACCATCTATGAACAAACAAGGGAAAGGAGTTGAAGACAAAGATCAACATTTTTGTATGGTGCTTGGTATGCCTCTGACACATACCTGCGCGGGGTGAGTCGGAGCACTCTGATTGGTCCTTCGTATTCCTCCGAGGAGTGGCAGAGCGTTGGAGCACGTTTGTAGAGCGCCATCAGGGTATTCCAGGAGGAACGAGATGGAACTATCCTGAGACGACTCGCGAAATCAGCTGATGGCACTCCCCATCGGCCCAGGCTTGCTTGGCATGGTTACTGAGAACGATATACGTAAGGTGATGGGGCCGGTTGGGGTACGTGGTAGGGCCGAGCAAGTACCGAATGGAGTTTTGACTCTGCCTCTTCCCAAGCCGACGCGGAAGAGACATGTATGGATTCTATCTGATGCTGTTCCATCGCAGCCCGCATTTTGAGGTTGCAAATCATCTCAACCCTAAACGCCATGTTTTTCTGTTCGCCCGTGTTGCAGTATCAGCGGCAACACGCGACTCTTTGATACTCTAGGGCTCCCTATCTACCTAGGAACGTGCTAGGGTAGTAGGGCGGGGTAGATAGTCATCCATGTCACGTGCCTTTGGCACTTCCATGCCGCTCCAATGCTCTTGGTTGACTACAATCAACACGACATCCCCTGGTGACAATGCCAATTTGAATACCATTACCAATACCAATATCGTGTCGTGGCTAGACTATGTCGCCCACAAATCCCAACAGAATGGTCCTTCCCGGCAAACGGCCAGCGAGAGGCGCTGCGCAACGTATCCGCACTGGGAACAGGACACTTGTGGCATGCATCAGCTGCAAAGACCGCAAACTTAGGGTCAGTCCCACCGTTCGCCTCACATATTGTCACAACTGACCTGACCATGTCATGTAGTGTGATGGGCAGGCACCAGCGTGCAGCAACTGTCGGCGTAACGGTCTTGGTAACGGACTTGTGGGCTTCTACGATTTCAAACTTCTTGCTGACTGTGGAACGTAGTCTGCCTTGTCGAGGATCCGGCAACCAAGCGGCATCAGCCGCGCAACTATCTCGAGACATTGGAACAGCGTGTCATCATGCTTGAAAACATGCTGCAAGAGGCACGCTCGACTGCACCAGCCACATCACTTCGCCATCCCTACGGTCACCCTATCGCAGATACCGCCCAAGACAACCCCATCACTGCCGACGGCGGTCGCCACGAAGTTGGTGATCTTACCTCCATGATAGGCACCCTAAGCCTCAATGCCGCAGGGGCCGAACCCAGCTACCTCGGCTCATCCTCTGCCTTTGCCTTTGCCCGTTTCATGAAACCATCTCTTCGTGAAGCAATCTCGTCATTGTCGCCCAATATCTCAAGACCAGATGCTGATAATGATGGTGCACCCACACCAGAGCCATGTTCCCTACCGGACTACCAGGCCGCCGTCAAATTAAGCAATGCATATTTTCAAAATATCCATCCCCAGTATCCCTTCTTACATGAGCCGACATTCAGAGTTTGGGAAGCGACACTACAGGACCCTTTTGATGGCACCCTCAGCCTTCATTTCAACCCTGTGCCTCTCTTCTTTCTAAACATGGTACCATGACTTCTGAACACTATGCTTGAATAGCAAATTCTGACGGTGAAACTTAGGTATACGCCGTGGGAGCTTCGCTCTTCCCTAGTGCGGGATACTCAGCGCAGCAACTATACGTCTCTGCCATGCTCTACATTGATGACATCTTATGCCATGACAACTTGGAAAGCATTCAAGCAATACTGTGCTGTGCCGTCTACTCTCTCAGGTCTTGCAAAGGCACATCTCATTGGTAACCCTCTCGATCAAACATGGTGTATTTTGACTTATAGATCATAGGAAGCTGGGTGGACAAGCACTACGTCAGTGTATCAATCTCGGATATCATCGTAACCAGAGGAGCTTGAGATCCACCGTCAACCCGCTTCAGCAAGAGATGCAAAAGCGAGCCTTTTGGAGTGCATACGTGATGGAGTGCTATACCGCTGTCATGTTGGGACGACCACTGAGCCTACATTTCCAAGAGATTGATGCAGAGGTAATTGCCGTCCCCGTCAAAGCCGCCTGACAACTCACCTTACACAGTTTCCCCTCGATATCGAAGAGATCTACGTTTCTGAAACAGGCGTCTGCGGTACACCACGAACTTCGCCCACTGAACCACCAACAATGATGACCCACGCCATCCACGGTTTCCGAATCCGCAGCTTTCTCGGCTGCATCCAGACCGCTCTCTACTCGGACAGCACCCTTCGCGACCCCGAGGTCAGGAAAGCTCGCATACGTCAACTAAACGTCGAACTCGATCTGTGGAAAGCCTCATGCCCTCTGCCCATGATACCGCCCCAAGGTGGCGCCCTCTCCTTTTTCGTGACTCCGGACTTTTATGAGGCAAGCTACAACTACGCCATACTGCAGCTTTACCGTGTGCAGATCACCGACAGCAAGCACCCAGCGCCCGAGGAAGTTTTCTTGAAATGTCTGGATGCCGCAAGGAGGGCATGCCACAGCTACCGTCGACAATTCTGCGGCAAGCCGACGACGAGCACTTGGAGCGCATTGCACGTCCTCTTCGTAGCAGGCTTGACATATCTGTATTGCCTATGGACTTCGCCTGCGTGCCGCGAAGCATCGCGACATGACCAGGTCAGCAGTACCTGCATGGACTGCACAATGGTCCTCGTAATCCTGGCGGAGCGCTGGGCAGACGCTGCGCCGTATCGAGACATCTTCCAAGCACTTTCAACCCGTACTATGACGATGATGGTGGATGCGCAACAGGGCAAACAGGTAGCTTCTACTGCGCTCGCCCCGGGGCAAGACATGTATCCTGAGGATTTACCACAGTGGGTTGCAGGGATAACGGACGCAGACATGTCGATTGGAGTGGACTGGCTATTGAGTGAATTGATAGACGAGTTTCCGAGCCCTGGGCCGCTAGAAGGGGGTGCGTAGTGGTGAGAGGGTGGGATTGTTAGGGTAGTGTTGTTGATACGGTACTTTAATCCTGATCGAAGAAACCTAATAAAAAACTGAATTTCCCAGCCAGTCCAGCACCCTAGCCAATGTACAGACACACTCAACCCACTTCACCAACGCCCATCACCCCTCTCGTTCCCAACAATAAAATCCCCTTCGCCCTTCCAAGACATCCCGTTCCTATCGCACCGAGTCGGCATCGGACATATGCGAAATCGGAGATGTGCGACCCCACCCGCAAACCCCACACTAGCGGACATGCGCGAGACTAGGAGCTATTTCATCATGTACAGCTAAGATAAACTAACTAAAGATTCGGAGGAATACGAAGAGTGCGTTGGATTGGCTCGTTTCATATTGTGGAGCTCACAGTCGCAGTCCTGGGTGCCTTCTTGCGGGACGGAATTACGAACCAGTAAGGGTTTTTCGCACTGGTTTGATGGAACGTCTGAGAGCTAAGATGGGTTGGAGATTTTGTTCTAGGGAAAAGGGAAGTCTGGAGTGAGCTGGGCATGGATTGGATGGGGTTCGTCGGATATAAACGGTAACCTTGGGGGAAACCTGAGGGTCTTTTTCTCTTTTGGTGATTTGGTTGCTTGATGGGGTGGGTGAGTGGGTTAATCTATATTATACTGCGATCCAGCTATACATACATACGTACAGGCAATCCCAATCATACTGATTCATTCAAATTCTCATCCCCTAAGATTTAGGAACCCAATCTTTCTTCCATCACATCTTCGCTCACTCTGCCACGATCTAGGAAACAATCACAATGTCTTCGTCCACCAAAACCACAATCAACCGCCCAACTTTCAAATCTCCTATACTCTCCGAAGCAACAGTATACAATGGTCTAGTATTTTGCAGTGGCAAAGTTGGAAGTGACCCAAAGACGGGGGGTCTTGTGGCTGAAGATGTTGGGGCGCAGACTGTAAGTATATATCTGGGGCGGCGGGAAGGGGTAGGACCGTGCCCAGATGACAATGTGGGCTGATCTTGGGGGGTGATAGAAAGCTGCGTTGAGTGCGTTGGAGGAGGTGTTGCGGGCCGCAGGGAGTGATCTTACAAAATTGTTAAAGGTAATTAGTTTTATTCTCTTGTTCATCATGTTATGATTGACGGAACATCCGTGGATGAGCTGGCAAAATGCTAAATATGTTGCTAGGTCAATATTTACCTTACGGATAGAAAGTATTTCGCGGCTATGAATGAGGTTTGTATGTTGTTCCCCTTCCCTCTTGTTCTTCTTCGGTTTGGCAGACGGGCCGTGATTCTTGTCGCTACCTCCGTTTCCCCCGAGTCATATTGGATCGTGTCAAAGTATTTCCTGATTACTCACAGTAATATAGATGTTTCCATGATCCCGGATCCAAAACCGGCAAGGGCTTGCGTGACAGTTACCGAGCTTGGCCGTGGGGCCAAGGTGAGTTCTATTCCCCTCCCCACCCCATTCTAGCTACATCTTCTGGGTCAAGTAGACGGGAATTGATGATGTTTATTTCATAGGTTGAGATTGAATGTACTGCAATCGCTGGGAGTAGTGGTGCACATACTTCGTAAGTCTCTCCTCGTCTCGGTTTACACATTTTGTAAGCGTGAGAGAGTATATGTGAGATCGAAGCAAGCGGATTGATGTGCGCTGACTTGGGCATGTGCGGAAAGTAGAGCTTCGTTGTAGGATTTGAAAGGGTTGCGCTTGGCTTTAATGGAGAGGTGGGAATGGATGGGGTTCTTAACCTAGGTCGGCCAAATTGGGAGCGGTGGGTCGCTGGGTGGTCAACCTCTTCTAAAAGTTCGGAGGCGGAAATCAAATATAGATGTTGGTATTCGTTGTCGCTAAAATAATGTTTTCGCCTTACCTATAATGATTATGTCCCTAGTGAATCTTATCTCCCGATCGGGTTGGTAACGCAGCACAAATCGTGAGCGCAAAGGTCCTAAGGCCTATGAGACCCATGCTTTGATGATATGTGACAAAGGGTGATGATATAAGGAGCAGTTTGATTTCAGGCTTGGGTGGATTGTGGTGACATTCATTATCGCGTCTCCGCGGAGAGAACGCGCGCCGGGATGGCCTCTGACATATCCTTTGGCGCAACCAAAACCGGCTTCAATTATACGTGACCAATAGATTGCCAGCATAGAATACTTTGCCTTTTGGGGTGCCGCGGATAAGTATCAACAAAGTGTGGTTCTTGATATCGGACTGCGTTTGTGCTTGCATCGATAACCCGCAGCTTTCGTTCGAACTGCCTAATTGTATTTTCCTTTCCCTTTTAGGTGTTCATCGAATGTCCATATACGAAATATATTACGGAACGTGGTTCATTCTTAGCCATTGTTTTCATGTGTAGAGAAGTAGGTAGATGTTTCATTGGGTAGTTGCGCTTAATTAGCCTTGCATTCTCCTTAGCTCTCTTCCCATATATCAGCAGCGAGTATGGCTTTACACAACCTTTAGCGACTGCATACATCTTTGGCAGCCACCTCACATAGTAGAATTATATCTACAGCCTACCTTAATTCCCTTTCTCATTATTGTTGGGAGCCCGTGAGGCCTAGCCTATGTTGGAACACCAAATCTCATCTTAGATATTATACACATAACATACTAACATACCAACACAACCATTACGGTGCAGAACTAAACATGAATCCTATTGTCGCTTTGAGTTTTGTGTCACCTGTGTATTTGTGCTTTCTGCATACCCCACGATCCTCATCATGGATTGTAAAAGCTGCTTGCTACGTTCCGCGTGTTTAAAGCCCGGCTCAATCTTTTCTGTCAAATGGACACAGACTTATGGGATGGGAACACTCTATAATGAATATCTACACATTCGCGATCAAAGGAACGGAGGTTGCGTCCAATTTCATGTAGATATTCCCGTACCTGAACTCGCGAGTGATAGGAATCTAGAAATGGAGCCAGATTCATGCTGCTGGGCCTTGTAAGCAACAAGGATCATGAAGGGCAGTTTGGGAAGGAAATAACGCGACCGGTTGATCGCATATATGCTAATAAACTGGCTGGCGGTTCCTATTCCCGCCTGGCCGTGCCAAAATAGCTGTGGATTCCCCTTCGTCATCTGGGAGGATGCGTATCTTATGAACATCTACACCGATGCTTTGCAAAGAGAACATCCTTCGCCGCAAGCAAAACTTAGTTAATTTATGAGCGACATATGGAAGAGCCTTAACAGTTACACGATTCAGAAAGGAAAAGTGGTAGCGGCAAGGCGGATGCACGCCATGGCCAATGTGATTTTCGGGGTTTGGCACAATACTTCGACGTCTGCAAAGGACTGCCAAATACTTAATCTTATATCAAGGCCAGGTATGTTCATCTCAATGTGTTTATTCTCACGTAGCAGTATGATGACTGCCTTTAGTTGGGCTTGGAACGATTHCCCCACCATCCTCGACCAGCCGTGTCGAAAGGGGCAAGAGACTCCTATGAGCAGGTCTAGTGTACCACTAAACACAGAAGATAGTAAAACTTGGGCATTTAGTCATACGATAAAGCCAAATTTACTCCCGTATGGAGTACAAATGGATACGCAGGCCTTACGTTATTTGATATTGCCACAGTGACATCTGGTATTTTGTTTCACTCTGCACTGCAATGCGCTTATTGAGATGATGTGGTCGTATCGACAAGATATGGACCAGGTTAAACGTAGTCGCCGGCTGCTGATGTCATGGAAGGCCTCGCGCTGCGAGTTTTCGGCCGATGAGGAACATAGATGGTTGAGGTGTCCCATCTTCGTATTTGTGACTGCAACAAAGGTACATCCAGCATACGCCATTGTTCGCCAGAAGAGATCCAGGTTCGGCCATAGTTCATCGAAATCGCACCTTTATAGGGTATACAACGGGGACGAGTATTTGGGTCAGGTGGCTCACTTCCCTGCCGGTTAGGCCGCACTCGGCCCGGACCGAACCCGAAAATCGGAACGAACTGCAAGTCATCTGGCCTTGAGTCCATTGTGATCCTCTGCCAAGTTCTACCCACACTTCTTCAGTATCGTGAACACCCAGTGATTACCACAAATGTTCCTGCAATTCGTCTCCTGTCATTCAAGGTGTGAACCATACTAGCTGGTGTTGAAATAATGTCCAAGAAGAATGGAAGAACTGCTAGAAGAAGATTAAGGAACCGGGTATTCTCTTATTACGTTATCTCGAGATCCTAATCAATGCCAAGACCCCTGTGATTTCATCAACGTCCACGCGCCTACTGCATGAGCAACAACAGGATTCTCCGACTTTGGAGAGTTAATCGTGCCTCCTATGTTAACTTTGCTAGCTGAGTACGGGCCCTTGCCTAGTCTATTGAAGGTGGAGGTTACCGCTGTAGAGCCGCGGACAATCTCATGAACGGCATTGGAAATCTACATAATGACAACCGAGAACAGGAAGTAAAAGCTCTACCATCTGAACTTGTAATGTTATCGACTGTAAGCTGATCAAATACGTTTAAATTGGTGGTGGAGATAATTGTAGGCGCAAAGCATGATCGCCACTTTACGCCATCTCCCCCCTTCGCCGAGTGCCATCTAGACTTTGATTTATACTCGCCATGTATTAACAGATGATTATGAGAGACTATAGGTGGGGAATGGATTTAATCGCTTCGTACTCAGGTTTCTCTAAGCTATTGAAACTCGGAACGTGGTAACTTCCTAGTCTTGCACATCGGCCAAAGTGCCAAAACACGAAACTTGATAGGAATGGCTGAGGAGTATCTAAACCCTATGTACTGGTCAGTCCTTCTCTTACCATTTCCATCGCTTCATTCATCCTCTCTATTAAACTAAGCCAAAGTTTCCAGACTCTGGGAATGCTCCTGGTCAGACGACGCTAGAGCCTGTGACAGCTCTACCTCAGCCTACGCCCATCCAGCCAAAATCTGAAAATACATCGACGAGGTAGGTTCACTGAATGCTAATTTGCGTGCCGATTTGTTCCAAGTCTCCAGTGCGCGCCAATTGTCTATCAGTCTGGCATGATATCATTAGTTACTGATCCATATCGCATTATATATACAGCACCGCTTAGGTTCTGATCTTATGAGTATTGAGCACGATCTTCACCTTTGCCGCCAGGCTCGCAGAATTTGTATCCTTAGGTGGCTGCTTACCTGCCGTTGGCGAGAAGGTGCGCAAAGACACGCAAAATGGCCGAGCGACAGGGCCGCGAGCCCATCATTTCTAAAGTTCTTCACACAATTCACCGCCGTCCCAGGCGCCACTGTCGAACACTCCCAGGCCATATACGACAATATGTGCATCACGTATTACTATAACGGGGCCTCGCTCTCTTCGCCGGTGCGTCTAGTATCAGCATCAGCAATTTCCCTGGAATGAAGAGTTCCTAACAAATCTCGAACACGCATTACTAGCGGTATTGACACAAAACTAGATAGAGCGCCGCTGTTTTGTCCCGGCAGGCTATATGCGTCCGCGTAAAAGCTACAATAAAAGTAGCCAATGACATGGAATGTTTATTCTGGAAGCTCATGCAGATGGGTCCAATGTGGGGTCTTTTTCCTTACCAGAGACATGGGAGGATGGGGTGGAGTTTCTTCTAGAGTTGGAGAGAAGGTGAGCTTAGTAGTGGCGAAGGAGGAAAGAATGATTATCTGGTGCCTGTGGGAACGGTAAGGGAGAATATGTACGGTGGAAGGGGATAGTGAGCTTAGATGGGCACACTTGGGGAGTAAGTATAGGTCTTAGGTTCATGATGACAAGGGGGTGATGGAGCTTGTTGGTAGTGGGTATGCTTGTTAGACGGTATAATCAACCAGACAGTAAGATATAGTTTTAGGCTATTGCTCGTCGACTTGTGATGTAGTGCTCCCGAATCAGGCTTTAACACTGCTTCCTTCATAATGTCCAACTCCTATTCATCCTACAGATATTGTCGGCTCTCCACCATCCTCACCGCAGTAAATAGGGCCTATGTGCCACCAAGGATTCACAGTCAACTTATTATTACCCACTATTGTATCCAATATAACCTAAGAGAAGTACCTTTTACACTTCCTCGATACAGCCCTGCGTCAATCTATGGGCTTTGATGGTATGATGATGGTGTTTTTGTATATCCCGTTGCTCTTTGCTATAGCAAAACACTCATTCGAGTAATTCGTCTTCATGCTTGCAAATTTAATATTAGACCTATGGTCGTGTAAGATATTCACGCCTGCGGGGACTCATATCTTTGCGCATCCATTCGTGAATCTTGAGACGAAGAATTCTACGCGGAATCCGAGTCATTCTTCTCGACTGCCTGTAACGGCTCTGCAGGCTTCGACCGATGAATGAAATGCTGGAATCTTGAATTTCAGAATTTTGGAACTCATGTATAGGAAGCCTCACTGTTCTGGCATATGGAAGATCTTTTGTGTTCATATGGACTTTCATACGGTTTGTCGATACTATTATTGGTAAGAATCAACCAAATGTAGCATGTAATAGGATTTATTGCTGATACAAGACGTTTTAATTAGAGTCATCGCATAAACTAACCCCCCCAAAATAGTCATGGGATCGCATTATAGGGCGATGTGCTAGCTATGCGGGTTATCCCTGCTTGGAACTCTTTCAAGACCCCTCAAGTAGAATTCCACTCTACTTTTCCATACCATATCAAGAATATTAATAAACGCGAGCATAATACTAAGCTATGAACAGTAGCGAATCATGTTGAAATGTCTAGTAGAGATGAGACTGCTTAATTATCTCTTGATTCTACTAGTTGTGCCCGTAAATAGTATAGATCAAATAATACGATGAAGTGTGTGTAGGGCAGAGTAGGTAAAAGAGCAAAACCCATTCCTTTCTTCGTTTAAAATAAACAATAGAAATTCTCTGGTCTAAAAGAGACCTGAGGACTACTAGCTACGGGAGATGTTCAACTTTATCGAAGGGTTTACGAATAGAAGATGATGATTCTATGCGTAGTACATCAGAATTAGATTGACCAAAAAAAAACCCATAACTTCAATTCGCATCTTTGAAAATACTTTGCCAAACATTCGTCTTTTTCCCAAATCCACTCTCCACACTATAGTATTCTTCGTGCCGATGTGAGAGGTCTATAGTCCCGAGAACTCGAATCCGACCATGGGCTAGAGATCTAACTGCATCCACAGAGGAACTTTCACATACTATTGACTTGTTTCGCATATTTGTACCGTGTCGCTATAGGTCTGTTCATCTCAACGTTCCGCATAAGTGGAGTGGGATTGGTACAAGGCTTTATGCAAGGAAGCGAGCTATTTGTGCATAGGGTGTTCACACTACAGAGACTGGTCGGCCACGAGAGGATTTGAACATCGAATAAATACCCTTCTATTATAGACCGGGTCATCCGGCTAGGTCATTGGGGAGATAGTCGGTAGCGACCATGAAGCAGCAATCGAAGAATGACCAAGGCTGTTCCTGATTTGTGCTCACAGGCAGATGTACATTCGATTCCCACTAAACGCCCGTCAGTCTACTGCCATCACTTACCAATAGTCGCTCGATACGTCGCAGAATCACGCCTACTAGACTTTACTATGTCTATTCGATACTCGATTACACCTATTAAGTAATCTTCTAGATAATCCAGCCACCGAACTCTATAAATTGGCCAGGTTGGTGGATAATAATTCATCATGTTGGCGCTAGGATACACGGATCTTACTATTCGAGTGGTTCTAAGTAAGCCTCCTGGTGCACACCCCTTGTTTGGGTATCGAAGGACGAGAGAAAACGCAGACGGAAGCAGACAACACTAAGACCCACGACAGCATCTAAAATAGTCTAATTCATTTATATAATCCTAAGTCAGCATTTATAGTCAGTAGGAGCGACGAAAGTGCCCAGTCGAATAAAAGCGAGGTATAAGAAACAGTAGATTAGAAATCTTATACTATGACGACCGGAAACATTAGAGAGGTCCTTGTTATCTAAAAAAAAAAAAAAAACCCTTTTTATGATGTGGAATTTATAATCTAAGATGGCGTCAATGTGGCGACCGACTCCATCTGGAGCGAATGCGGGGAACTGGAGGATAAGATTGTTATCTATAACACGCTTTTCTTTCAAAGCACAAAGCGCAAACGATTCGAATCCCATGACAAAGCCCTACTTCCCACGCAAGCTGGTAGGAGGTAACCTGACATTATCGGTGATAACAGCTATTGATGGCTACGGGGGCGGGTTTGAGAGAGAAAGCGAGCGTGTTCCCGATACAACATATTTACGATACTCAACTCCCGGTGTTTAGCTCCCTCATTGAGGAGTGCGGAGTCTATTATTTTCCATGCCATTGTACTTGAGCGGGTTGTAAGGAGTAGAATTAGTAGGGGGGTTTGTCTTGTCAGACATAAGAGTTTCTGTTTTTTGAAGCCACTCTCACTGAATCTGCGTACCACATGTCCGTCATACAAGGATCAACGATGCCAACTCGGCAACCCAACCTAACCACTAACCACATTCTTCACGGAAAACAGAGACATCATCAGCCTTTCTAGAGTAACAAAAGGTCTCGGACAAGCCCAACTAAACAAGCCAAGGACCCCGACACATTTTGCCTCATCATGTAGATATCACCCGATCCTGACCTCCATATTCTTAACATCGTCTCTCCTAATCACACTCACACATTAGTTCTACAACATACATGACCAAGTCAACAATAACCAACACTTACCCCTCTTTCCCCAAGCCCTCCTCCTCATGCGCAAGATGCCCCTGCACCACAACCCTCTTAGCAGTCTTATGAGCATTGAACCAGGGCCCACGGAACAACTCTTCAATCTCCTCGACACTGAGACCAGAGACCTCGGGGACCATGAAATAGGCATAGCAGATGGCCACGGCGCACCAGGCGCCGAAGAAAAGGAACGCGCCCCATTGGTGGAAACTGCTGAGGATGGAGGGCATGCTGTATTGCATGCCGTAGATGAAGAGCCAGTGGAAGCATTGGGAGAGTGCGCCGCCGAAGGAGCGGATGCGGTTTGGCCATAGTTCCCCACCGAAGATGTACGGGAGGATGTAGAGACCTAGGAGTAGAGGATCAGTTGGTGTATTTTATTGTATACGAAGAAAGAGATGTGAGGCGACGAGTGTGAATCGTAAACGGGGCAGAGATGCGGAAAATATAGACTTACCAACGGCATACCCAAATGCATGGATGAAAAGCGCCGCGATGGCGCCATTCGACGCCGCCTCTGGAACTGTTCCTTGCTGCGTGTATTTCACATAGACGGCGAGGTAAACGTGCGTTATGAGCTGCATGGTCGCGCCGAGGAACAGCGATTTCCGCCGCCCCAGCGCATCTACAAAGAAGAAGGCTGCAATGGAAACAAAGCATAATTTCGACACGCCGTACATGCTGCTTAGGAAAATCGAGTAGGCGGTATCGCCCTTGACACCCACGATGGCGAGAATCGGGACAAAGTACGAGGTTATGAGGTTTGCGCCCGAGAGCTGGGCGAGCGCGTAGCAGAGGAGACTTTGCTGGACGCGGCGAAGGTTCGATGGGATGGTGAAGGCTTCCTTTGCGATCTGCCAGGTGGACGAATTTCCGATTGCTTCGGCGGTCCTGTTGATGTCGTCTTCGATGTCTTGGATTTCTTGCTCGACGCGCGGGTGGGTGACGGGTAGGCCGCGGACTTTGACGAGCGTGTTGATGGCTTCTTCGCGCCGGCGGACGAGGAATAGCCAGCGCGGTGACTCCTCGACTAGGAACAGTGTCGCCAGCATGAAGACGGCCATGAAGATTATCGGGATGAAGTAGACGATCTGGAATTGGATTTTGCCTACGGGGAGGTGCAGGTAGGCGGCCAATGCGGTGAAGACTGACCCAATGTGTCCAATGCCCATCATCAGCATGAACCATGCTGCGAGCAAACCGCGGATCTCAGCTGGAGCAATCTCAACGATGGACATTGGGCCGCTGACGGTCAAAGGTCCAAGGCCAAGTCCCTGGATGACGCGTGCCCCGTACAAAACTTTGACATTGGGCGAGAAGATGGCCATGAGCGATCCGATGGTCCAGATTAGAGTGTACAAGCGAAACGACCATATCCTCCCAATCCTGTCGTTGATGAAGTAGGTCAGAGCGGCACCAACGCCGAATCCTACGTACACGATGGAAATGAAGATGCGGATCTCGTCGGCGTTGGAGCCGGAGTCGATGTTGAAGTGATTTTGGAAGCCAGGGAGGGAGGGCAGGACGGATGAGGCACCTTGATCCCAGACTGAATTTGGGGAAGTTGGTTAATTGATGGTAACTCTGGAGTAGAGTGGGTAGACTTACTGACGGGACATCCGCCAGACGCATAAACCAAAGAAGACAACAAGAGATGGCGATTGAAGATGATTTCTCTGGGCGCCTCCCTCATGGCCCTCCCATAGCCCGCAAATGGGGACCTGCGAATAAGGTCCTTGAAAGTCATGATGGAACTGCGCGATCTGGTGCTGCAATATCTTTCAATGACAGCCAACCCATTGCGGGAGTCGACACCTTCATTTATGGACCATGTCTGTTGCAATGGCCTGGGCAAGCGAGTAGTTTGTGTGATAAGGACCATGAAGAGATGCTGACGTATCAGAGGCAGCCGACGTATTCGCCCGACTAGTCTCGTATTGCTCCGGGTAAAGGAGAAGACGCTACCCCGCCATTCATCTCCACACTCCGCTGAAAAGCTACAGCCAAAGAAGTAAAGACTGGGGTGCTAAGGAGCAGAATCGTTAGAAGGGCCGACTGTATGGCCATGCTCCTGTGTTGATGGTGCCGGTCGGTTCAACTACGGTCACGTGTCTGGGGGAACCCCGCGGAATCCGTGCATCGACAAGCGTCCCCCACAAGAAAAAGTGAAGTGTAAATTCACAAGGTGCAGCGCAATTCACAAGTGCAGCACAAGCTTGCAATCCCACATCTTTTTTTGGCTTTGGAAAGGCTTCGGATAGATACGAAGCGGCAATCCACGGCCAGACCAGACGAAGAGACGGCGACAAGCTTACCTACTAAGTCCTACACCTGGGCAGGGGTTTCGGCCAAGTCCTATCTCACTTACTTGGCTGTTCTCAAGCTGCAGGCCCCATCTTCCCCATCTCGGCCAGGTATCCACATATCCTCCTCCAAACCACCGAATTCGCCTCCTTTTCGCACTAGACTACTTAGACCTGATGCGGAGAAACTAACCCCCATCATCGTGTGCAGGTGAGCGATCATCACGTGAGGGTCCTACTGGAGCCGTTGGACGAACTTTCCCAATGGAGCCATTGAAACTCTTAGGCACTCGTTCAGCGCTTGTGCTTTCTTTGAATTGCCTCAATTGCCTGTCCACCTTCTGTCTACAACCTCACATGGGTAACCATTACAACCATTACTTCCTCACATCCTAATCGACTTGGGTACACCCTTGGACGGCTCGTTAGCTCGCGCTTTGTCTCGGCTAGTAATGGTCCAGCGTCAAAACCACCCACAGTTAGTCATGATACAGTTACAAAACTTCCAGCATTTCAACATTGTTCGCACTCTGTTGAGAAACCCGTCGGACGGATGGAACTGGATTCTTCTTCATATAACAATCCCACCTTCATATAAGGACCAGTTGTGCTAGTTCAAATTTGTACCCGCGGACTAGCTCTGTACTCAAAGCGTCACGTACAACCCCAATCTACCTCTATCGAAATGCCATCAACAGACTCCCCCGGCACCACCCCAATCCGCTACAGCTTCCTGGACGACTACAGCGAAGGTGCACACCCTTCCGTCCTCAAATCCCTCATCGCCAGCAACACAACCCAACAGCCAGGCTACGGAAATGACACCTACACCAACCAAGCCCGGACCCTCATCCGCGCACACCTCAACCGACCAGACGTAGGAATCTTCTTCGTCCCCTCCGGCACATCCGCAAATGCAATCTCCATCGCCGCCTGCCTACGCCCGCACGAAGCCGTCATAGCCGCAAGCTCCGCCCACATCGTCACCCGCGAGACCGGCGCCGTGGAATCCAGCGGCCACAAGATCATCAACGTCCCTTCCACCGACGGAAAACTGACACCAGAAACAATATCCAAGGCCCTCGAGGAAAACTGGCACTTCCCCCACATGGCCAAACCGCGCCTGGTCTACATCTCCAACGCCTCAGAAACCGGCACCATCTACACAAAGGCCCAACTGACGGCCATAAAACGCTTGTGCGAGGCCAATAACCTCTTGTTGTTCCTGGACGGGGCGCGCATCGGCAACGCCCTGGTCTCCAAGGCCAGCGACCTCTCCCTGCCCGATATCCTTGCCCTTACGGACATTTTCTGGATCGGGGGTACCAAGAATGGCGCTTTATTGGGCGAGGCCGTCGTCGTCAAAGACGCATATTTGAGCAAAGAGTTCGAGTTTTATGTCAAGCAGCATGGATCGTTGCTCGCCAAATCGCGCATCATGGGCGCGCAGTTCGCGGAGCTGTTCCGCGATGACCTTTCCCTATACTTTGAACTTGCACGGCAGGCAAACGAGGCTGCCGAGATCCTGTCCAGGGGCATTCAGGACGCAGGGTTCGAAATGTTGGCTTCTACAGTCACGAATCAGGTTTTTGTCGTCTTGCCTAGAGGGCTGATTGAGAGGCTGCAGGAGAGGTTCTTGTTTTATGTTTGGCAGGGGTATGGGGAGGGGATGGCGGTCGTGAGGCTGTTGACCACGTGGTCTACAGAGCTGGAGAGGTTGGACGAGTTTGTGAGTCTGTGTCGGGGTTGGCGTGGCTGAGGCCGTCACCTCCTCCCTGCGTTTTAGGGTACAGCATGGGCAGCTGTTTCTGCAGCACGGTGTCAATATTTAGACTAGGTAAAAGTTTGTCTCTTGGTCGTTATAGCGGGTATGTGGTGTCGACTGAGAAAGAAAAGCCCATATCTATGCCAAACCTCATAAATGAAGAGTGGAGTCAACGGTGTGCATCTGTTGAATCGCAGCTCACTCTCCTTATTCTTGACTTTGCAAAAGAGACACTTCATGCGGAGGAATACAAATAACTAATCTCCGCAGTAGGGTTCTTGATATCTGCCGAGGATTTGGAAGGCCACCTTTGATTCAATGTATTATCGAGTCAAAGTTGTGAAAGACACGCTTCGGTTCTGGATCCCATAGCTTGTACACAGCCCTACGAGTGACGTTCGAAATCCCCAAATGTGTAGAGCTTTAGTATCTTGCCGTGTGCGATGGTAGGATAAGAAGATACGAAGCGTACGACGTGAAGAAGTGCAATAGGATCTCACATGAAAAAAAAAAAAAAAACCCCAGCCGCTATGTATACAACAAAACTCGCTGTTTCTGATATACTCACCGTCGAATCGCCGATTTTTCATAGAGTGTTAGTTGATGCATGCCACGTCCTTTTGCTTTGCCCCTTAATTAAAACCCTGGCGTTTATGTCGTGTCCCGCGGTGAAGCTTCATTCGGCAGCCGTAAGAATTGATGCGGAGGAGACATGGTCTGTCGTGTAGACTAGAGTCGTTGCAGGACAGTCCGGTGGGAAACTACAATCCGCCATCCATCATATTCGGGCAAGACAGCAGGCCTGGTGAGGAGTTGGACCGCTTTGACGTAGTAATAGTGTAGCTATGGGATGTGGGGCTTTGAGCTTGCGGGTGGGAGTCTCTGGTGCGCGCTTTGAAAGAGTTGGTGTATGATGTGTTTGCTGGAAGAGAAACAAAGCCTCTCAGCTTAGTTGTTGAGAATGTTTCTTGCTTTTGTGGTGTCTTTGTGCAGCTGCCTCTCAGCGGAATGATCCAGCTGTGGGCTATACCACAGAGCCTGCGGTGGTGATTCCTCCTTATGTACTTCCATGGCTATGAGAGCCCTGTCTCTAGCATAGTCCTGCCATCAGTAGAAGTCTTGCAAAAGGATCTGATGCTCTCGATCCAGTTGACATCATCTCGAAACCAGCGTCACATGGTGTTGCTATTAGCATTGCCTGAACCTGACTCTCTAATACACGGATAATGGCAACATCAAATATGTACAAGAGGTGACACCCTATTCAGACGTCCCATCGAGATTCAAACAGTATCTGTTTCTTCCGAAGGTCAGAAAAGAGTCGATTCTCGATTCTCTCCCTACATCTACGGATCCTCTTTGTTACCGGCAACAACAAACATCAATGAAAGTATCTCACTCGAAACCCGCGCTTGGCCCTGAGAGTGAAGATCCACTACCTCCCCGTCTTCTAGGCGGTTCGTGCAAGGTGGTACTTCTAGCGCTAAACTAGATTTCGTCACTTTTCGGCGGCGTACGAGGCAGTGAGAAACTGAGGACATTGGTGGCGTGAGATCGCCCTGGTTTTGAATGCATCGACAAAGATGAAAAATTGGGGCAATTTGGCAATGTAACAGGCTCTTTCCAGTTCCATGCCTCTCCTAGCTCCTTTTGTGGGGGTTTCAGGCAGATAGTTTCCATTACGACTGTAAATGTATCGTATTGTCCGAGTTGAGCAAGGGTCAAAGTCAAATTGGATGGTTGAGTTTTGGGCAGTTGGATATCCTTCAGTAATTGCGAGTTTCTAACACTCTTTCAGTGTTATTTGATCGGCAGTTCTTGACTTAAGTGGGAAGCCTAGGACTTTTACGAAACTGATGACTTTGGCAACCAGACCGACATGTTGGTAAAGCCTTTGAAAGTATTGTAAATGGGTCGTTCCGGATGGGATAAATGAACGGAAATGTTAGCTAGGGCCTTGATCAGATTTTAACTATCAGGGCTTTTGAGCTGTTCCATACCATTCACCAATCTCCATTACCAACGCAATCATTCGCGCATTAACCGGAGCACTCACAATGTTGATAGATCGTGATAACCTTGATCGTAACACAAACTTGCCTTCTAAGGAGTTCAGTGCTGTGGTTTAAAAGGATACAAGAAATAAAAGAACTTAGTCTACTATAGGGGCGAAAGACCTCTAGAGAGACTGAGAAAGGAATACACCACGGGCGAAAAGGACCTAAGCCCGCCCATCCGTGTCCTGCGTCCATGCCGGTGACGATGACAACTACTGATGGGGTATTCAAAAGCCGAGATTCTGTTCACAGCTAATCGGTGCAAGCAAAACTCTCTCTGATTTGTATACCCCCGTTCCTTAGATTAGAAGGCTTCTGCATAAGTCTCTTGTCAGCCAACCAGCTGAAATAGAGACTCTAGCATCAGCAGATAAAGCAGACGCTGCGCCCAATGTTTACGGACTAACGCGAGGTTAAACGTCAGCCTTCCGCTATACGGCAGGCACCGAGAGACGTAAAACGCCTCCTTACATTTTAACCACTTTTGATATTCTCTCTAAACTCATTAATTTCTTAAGTATTTTATTAAGCTTTTCCTTACTCTCCTCATAATGTCGAGATAAAAGAGGAGGCTAATAAATAGGGGCTTTATAGAGAAAAGGTCTACTAGTAATGGGTTCGTCGTGTACAGCGGGTGTGTTCAAGGCCATGCGTTATTACTTACTTAGCTGTCTTTAGAGATAGGACTTGACCGAAGCCCCTGCCCAGGTGTAGGATGGGATAAATCCTAACTGACCGTGAATTGACGCTTCGTATCTATCCGATTTTATTCCAAGGTCGTAAAATCATGTGGCCAAGTTGTGGGGAATTGCGCTGCTCTTCCTTCTGTGAGGGACGATTGTGGATTCCGCAGGGTAACTGAGATGAGAATAATTGGAATGGGAGTAATCAGATTACTATCATTATGTGGTATACCCAAAAAGAGAGTGCACGTGCTAATTCATGGCTATTTTAAAATACACTGATCAGGAAACGAGTATCGTTATACAGCCCGTCGTGTAGTAGACGCACTGGAGAGAAAAGTATGCCAATCTAACCGTCATTACCGAATACGTCTTATCCGTCCAAATTTGTCTCTTGCATCATCCGCTCGAGCGCCTCCTCTTGATGCTGCTCCTGGGAGCGCTAGTTGGCACATTGAAAATAGTTTTCACCTCTTTCACGCATGCAGGGCCGTGAATGCCAACGCCCCAGGCGTGGATCTCGTTTATCCAATCAATCAGACTGTTGATGGAAGTTTTCCACGATGCACAGGTCTGTGAAGACAAATGTTCCATTTGGCATCCCTTCCATTTGCCGCTCTGATAGTCAATGTTGGGATGGAGACACCACACCGTAAATTTTGCGCCCTGAGAGGATGTGGCACATATCTAAACAGAGAGCATTGACTTTGCCGCTTTCGAGGAGCTGCGCTAAGTTGAATCAATAGCTTAGGCGGGGTTTTGCGCCGGACTTGCTGTTTGGATTCCACCACTATCCCTGGCTGAGCAATCCGCCGCGACACATTGTAAATGAAGAGTGCCGCGTCTATCTTACGCGGCCTGATCCATCCCTATCGAGTCCCGTGGAGAAGTTCCAGTTCTGTTCGCCGTTTTATGTATCCATTGATGCCTGTTGGGTTTGACTCGGGCTTTCTATACGCTTCCTGCGCCAAGTAAATAGCCTCTGGAGAACCTACGACATCGTGCAATGGGGGTCCTCTACCTCAATGCGTAACAGACATCGTACTTTTTGCAATTCATGCAAATAACATAGTCAATGCTGCATATCCCAATATTGAAGAAAGTACAAGACATGCGCCGTGCCCATAAAGTTGCAATACCCTAGGAATGCCGTGCTCTACTTTCCTGGATCAACCTAAGCAGTGAGACAATACGGAAAAGCTTGACCATTCGAATTCACTCAACCAGACTCGACCAAATTGATAAGACATGAGATCCAGCGTGCAAAGCTTTAGTGTTGCCTTGCTAAACAACGTCGAATCGGCGAAGAGGCG
This sequence comes from Nigrograna mackinnonii, assembly GCA_001007845.1. Classification (NCBI taxonomy): domain Eukaryota; kingdom Fungi; phylum Ascomycota; class Dothideomycetes; order Pleosporales; family Nigrogranaceae; genus Nigrograna; species Nigrograna mackinnonii. Next base: position 45,133 of record JGVQ01000389.1, read on the forward strand.
AACCGCCAGCACCACCAACTACAAGCGTCCAGTTCGCTGTTAAGCAGTGCTAGTCGACAAGGATCCTGTAGGCCAATCAGGGGCTCACATCCGCCGATACCCGACGAATTCTCGTTTTTGAACCCATAACATTTTTGACTAGATACCCTTTATTCATTCAATACTCTTAAACCAGCGTATGGAGTTGAAGAACACAAGTTAAAGCACAGTGATGTGATTTTCCCTGAGCTCGTAGACGTACTATTACCGGGTCACAATTCTAGATCGAACAATCTTTTAGCCTAGGTATACGGATGCTTCTACGCATATGAGGTTTGTTTTGCAGCTGTTGCAGAGGGTCGAGTCGGGCGCGTCCTTTTCTACATGTCTGATCCCATAATCACTTGATCCAAACTACTAGTCACGACAACGAAAACACACGGGCCCAAGGTCCGGAATGACCCCTTTATCACGCTTCAACGCAGGCGGGATTGGCCCGGAAAAACTCCTTTCAAAAACATGACATGAGACCTCTGTCAGACTGGATAACTAGATACACTCAATAAATCCAAACTTGCTCTGAGATTGACCCTTTTGCAAGGGGACACCTTCAAAGACGGATTGAAATATTAGAAGAGTCAAACAAGGCCCTTTCACATTCACCTAATTTGACCCGAGAGTGGCCTCAGGAGCGAAAGCCGATCACCAAGCTTGATCTACAAATTCTGACCTTTGCTTGTATGGGAAATATTGAAAGTTTCAGGTATGCTATCTGACTGGGCATGAAATATTGATAGTTCCCAAAAGTCTATATTGATCGAGACACCTTAACAAAAGCATATATATCAGTCATGAAACCAGGTGCGCTTTTTGACCAGAACCACGGAATCATGGCTCAGCTCACATAACGCGATTGCACAGATCTCCCGATACGTGAAAATGGGCCAGTACAACTCAACACGGTCTTCTGGCGCGGCTCAGCAGTGTGAAGCGAGTCTTCTAATCTGCATCCTGATTTTGACGCCGAAGCTTGGGATAGATCCAACGTCCTGACGACTATCATGCTCACATAATTCCACCCCAATACATAAATCGTTTTCAAGACTTCATTCGGGTCATGTTCACTCTGTTCTCGTGCTGCGCAACTGGTTCCGGCGGAATAGAAGCGTGCAGATTATTCGTCGGTCCCACTGAGGATAAGACCCTAAACTTTCCCAATCCGTAGATGCCCAAATCTATCTGCCGACTGACCAACCTGCGTCAAGGTCCATTCTTCTGCTCGGTAGATACGTCCAAGGCCCTTGGAACCGCCCTGACGAAGACTTGCGCAGGGTAGAAGTCTTTTACATCAACTCGAGTATGGGGTAAATCGCGAAAGGCCACCGAGTATGGCGCATCTACAGTCTTGGAGGGAAAGCTTGGGCGCCCAATCTGGCAGTGAATGAACATCAATTCCGGCGTAATGGCGCTCCACATTACATTTTTCGGCATCTTGACATGGTTTGGTACTCCGAATCATAGAAGCGTTGGGTTTTGTGTAGCAGAAGCTTTAGCTTGTGAAGAGGAGGATGAATATTTGTGGAAGAAAGGGACCCCATGACTTTGGGTAGTGGAGTGGCAAAGGTTGCGGGCCGGCGGCAGTCTGGTAGCTTATACCGTGGAATGTGTCTTCATTGATGGAATTCGTAGGTGAGGTTCAGGTAGTCTGCACCCTTTTGCTGAAAAATTAAAAGGCGTACGATATGACCATAGCTAAGCGGTTGACGATCCGTGTCGTCTTTCTTACTACGTGTGGTGCACCCCAGTACGGAACGAATGCGGCAAGAGTCTATCCGAGGTCACGCCTGCGATGGGATCGCATACCATTACCATGATCTTAGCTATTGTAGTGAAATATGGAGCGAGGGATTGTTTACCATTGCCAAATTCTCAATCATTAGAAATAAATATGAAGCGAAGGGCAAGGTATGGCTTGCGGGCTTTAGATCCGCGTCCTCGTACCATTGCAAACATGGACTTTGCACTCTACAGCCATACTTCCCTAAATATGAATGGTGCGCAATCTTCTTCCCACCCTGAACCTACAATCCAAATCAACCCAAACTCACCCCACCCAATTAGGTTCACCTACGCAGAAAGCTACACAGCAGTCCTATCCTGGATGCAATACTCCTGGGTGAATTTGATCTGCAAAGGCGACGCCGAAAACCGAGAAGTCACCGTCAATCCCATGTTGGCTGCGGGTTCTGCGTTCAGTGCCTGGATTGCAATGTTCCCTTTCAGACGGTTGCGCCCAGGTGGACTATGACGTATTTTCCAGCCAAAAACTTCGCCTTTGTGCGCCTACCGTTGCCGTTTATAAGATGCGGACCAGTCAAGGGGGATATATCACTACTTTAGGTGCGGGGAGCGGTCGCGAGATGGTGATGTTCCGACAGCCTGTACGTCAAAGAGCAAGAAATGGCTATCAGACTTTGCTCACTGGCGACCCGTCTTTACCCCAGCTACAAGTAACAAGGTTTAGTCCGGGCGGACCCCCACGAAGTAAGCGTTCTGGCGCTGTAAAAGACCTTTGAATCCCATGTTGTGTCATATGTCTTAATGTGCTCATGTTATAGTCACAATGTATGGCCGGAAAGAGATTACGCATCCCATGTGTGCACACCCCCAATTGTAATCTTGGTTTTCCCATAGCCTCCAGACCCAACGGGTGTTCGCTCATCAAGCCGGGTAGGTAAGTGGACAGGGGCATTCGAGTTTGACCGTTCGTCACGATGCGCAACTGTGGAAACTCAGTAAGCACTTGTGGATAGGAAGCTGAAAGAGTGCCGGTATACTTGTACCCTGCCCTGGCGTCTCTCCTGTCGCGGACGTGAGGTGGTATGGATCTCTCAATCACACATCAGGTTTTGCTGTCCACGGCCCTCAGTCCACGTGTGAGCTTCCACATGGATGACCTCGGCGTTTAGGAGAGCAATACAGATGGCGAATGCAGCGCAACCAGCTGGTACCTCGATGCTGTTGTCTATACCAGCCGATCTGAGTAACGTTGGGGTCGGTGAAAGGAAGCGGAGCGTGGCGCATACGTAGGACCACCGAACCTGATCCTAATTAGTACAAGACCTCATCCTGCCATCGCGCACGGAGAATGTTGGTGTTACCACACAACTCACAAACGCAAGAGCAGCACCAGACCCATGGCATCATGGGCCTAGAGTGGCGTCATACCTCGTCGCGCTGTACTAGGTACTCCAAGTTCGGGCCGCCGAGATACCAGGAATTGCCTGGATTCTTTCACGCCCTTTGCGTTGGCAGAGCGCCATGCGTTACAACGGGACACCCACGACCGACTGGAACCTGCGCTGTATACGTCTTCCGGGACCCAATGTATTCCGAAGTGGTCGAGTATAGCCAAATCCCCCTGCCCCGACCCCTATAGTATTATGCCTCAAGTTCTTCCAATGCGAGGGAGTAACCCTCGCCGTCTCGCGTGGATCGACGTGGAGGTGGTTTGGACGTGGCTCTCGAGGATAGAAGGTGTCGAGGCGCTACGACGACCTCATCGAGAGAATACCGATGCAGCGCATTTCCTGCGCGAGGAGGGGGATTTGGGTTAGTTGGCTTCGAAGGAGACAGCCAGGACATGTGGGTGGCGGGTCGGATGATGGAATGTTTACATGGTCCACATCTCAGCATATGGTTGAGGCAAAGGCAGAGTTTCGCTTACAATGTGATAGAGCAGACAACGAGTGCATGTGTAGTCATTTCGAAGATCGCCATGTGTTGCACGGTTGGTTTTGGCGCCGGCGTTCGAAAGCCACACGGAGGAACCGTATTTGTGCAATTAGATTGCAATTCCAACGGAGGGGACAAGAGCTATTGTAGTAGAGGACTGAGGAAGGCCTTTGCCTCGACGTGTTCAAGTATTACGGAAGAAGAAGGGTGGAAGTGGTGCTGGTGCTGGTGCCGGTGGACGGTTGACGTTGGGTTGCCAGGGGAGCAAATCCGACGACTTGGATCCGACCATTTGTACGACATTCGCAGCGGTATAATCAACTTCTCGAGACGTCGACGAAGATGCGGCCTCACCTTACAGATGCCCGCTTTGGGGCTATGGTGCGTGTTTCTGTGTTATATCTGATTATATCCAATGCAACCCCTTCATCAATCTCCTTTGCGCCTTCGGCTCGTTCTAAACTCAGTCCTACGAGACTTCTCTGGCATGGAAAAGGCTCGGTTCGAGACATTGCCTGCGACACGCCGATCTATTCTACGCACCACTACGTTCGTACCTACGGGACGACATCGATTTCCAAAGGCTCCCCCGGGGTTTCAAAGGATGGTGCCCGTATCACAACCAAACAGAATCTAGCGCGGAGGTAAGCAACATTGATGGATCAAACCATATGAACAACAGTTTGGCAATTTCACCGTGCGCGGCTTCATCTGTGACCTGACGTGGAACTCCAGAATCTGATCATCTCAAGTATACTGTCCTATGATCCGTGACGACTAGCTAACCCGACTGCCAGCTTCCCTTTGCTTTCTTCACATAAAGTACTTTCGGCCTGGCCTTCGTTATTTGCTCTGGCCTACCACACGGCAGACTCCCCGAACAGCTGTGCAAACATGCACCGCAGTGTCCGCCTCCTCACGCACGCTCGCACCGAACTATCGCTCTTGATCACCTAACAGAGATGGAGGCGGATACACGCTCAGGCACTGGCACTGGCACTGGCACTTTACCAGGCATATAAGGGAAGACATACAATCGGCGCCCGCCGATTGAAGGGGTTATTTGAATCTGCAAGGCAGTTTGAACAGGAGTTTGCGGGCGACTCTGGCTTCAATCCCCATGAGTGCCAGCTGTCCGGCCCCATGGACCAGCCGAGTACCCAGGTGCACCTTTTATGATTGAGAATTGCAATACAATTCAAGTGACTAACCAGTGGGCTGGACCAACACGGTGGACCAACACGGCGCGAGTTGACCGAAGCACCATCGTCCAACATCAGCTGCGATTGTTGCAACATTGAACCGACACCTGTGAAGCCAGAAATGAGGCGTGTGGGCAAGGACCAGTTGGGATGAACATTGTCGGTATGAGAAGGGGGTCAGAAAGAAGGCCTGGAACCATCTCAGCATCGCCAGTCGTCTCACGAGAAATGGGAACAGTGCAAGAGCTTTGGTCGAGTTGCGTCACAGGATGGAATCCAACCGCCTCATCTTTGAAGTGATGACTCGTGTACTTTTGAGGTTGCTAATTGTGGGAAGAACAAGGGGAAAGACAGAATGGGGTAGGAAGGAAGTATTCTTGATGATTAGCACTTGTTGTAATACTAAAGTGCACCTATTCCAGATCCATTTTCACTCTTCGCACACTACCGCTACTGTATTCCCGGTTGGTCCAAGGACAAGGAAGCACCGGGGATTAAGAAGCTTCTTCTGCCTTGGAATCCGCATACACGCTCTTTTATGGACCGCACCTACATCCAGATCAAGGGTCTTCATACAAATCATCCGTATTTCCGGTATCCCCCTCCACGCCGGTTAACTCCGCCGCCGCAACCCCCGGAGAACTCCTATCTCCCAACCGGTCCAACATCCTGAATCCTTCAGCCTTGATTCTCTCCAGACACATGATGAGGTTATACTGGGATTTGGACGTGGGCGTGAGATACAAGCAGTTGTCGACGTCGCTGGCATACAGGGGATGGAGGGCAATGCTCTTGTCGTAGGCTTCGGTCGCAGCACCCTCTTGTTCGGTCGTTCCCAAAGCGCAATTTCTGACAACGGAAAAGATGAAGACTCGGTCGAGAGGGACGGTAATGGGTCGCTTGGTAGATTTGGAGAACTCTACCTGGAGGGATCGCTCCGTCAGGAAGATTTTGACGGATAGGAGTGTCGCGCTTTGCACGTTTGTGTGCGACGCCCAGAGGTTCTGTGATGTCTCGAGCTGCGATCTCGCATCCTGTACTGACATCAAGTTGGATGTTGCAATGATGTTTGAGCTGGTCGTATCGGTGGGTAATCCAGGCCTAAGACTGGTAATGGTGCTTTGCATCTTTCGCTTGATGCTCTCTTGTCCGTTTTTGGGTATGGGCATGGTAGCGTTGATTGAACCGGCTGATGACGACATTGTATATATTGCTGAGGTTTTTCGAATGTCGTAAGTATCGTTTACCGTAACGCGTTGAGGGATTAGACAGATCATGCACATCTTTACGCGGTTTCACAGACCCACTTCCTGCAAGACAGCACGAGCCTTTGACCGCCAATGTTGAAAGACAATAACACCTAGAACTGGTTCAGAAGATTGATTTGAATAAACTTACTATGAGACAAGTCCCCAGCCAAAGGTCTTCTATTTGTTCACCGAGCAAACAGCAACCCGCGTGGAAGCTGAGGAAAGGGTCTATATAAACCACCCCCCACATGCGCAAAAATTGGCAAATTTCAAAAACACACGTCTCTCTTTGCGCATTCATCTTTCTGTTCATTGCCATATCAATCCAAAAGGGTCAGGGCCAAGTTTCTTAGCCATGTCGAGCGATTCCGCGCACCATCTTCCACCCGATTCGGTTGGCGACAGCATTTTGATGACAATACCAGAGTATTGCCTCAATAGCAGGTACTATGATGATAAGGTCTCTATGAAAGACTTGGAAGTTGCGTTGAGGGGATTGTACATCGAGTGCGCTGAGAAAGCCGAGGCAGACATGCACGAACTCCGCCAGGAAAACCAAAGGCTCCGGAGGGAACTTGATGAGAGCAACAAACGTATCAAGGACTTGGAAAATAGAAAGGGTGCGGATGATCAGAACCATGATGTAAGCGCTTCGATATCCCGATCCCAGAGACTTGTGCATCTAATATGGAATATAGGCCGGAGCCTGCGACTCTGGAGTCTCCAGTGACCCACTTTCCGAAACCAGTGAATTTCAAACCTTCATAAGGATCAAGCCTGGGAAAGCCGGATCCGACAAACCGAAGGGTAAATCCAGTCCATCGAAAGGAAAGCTTGGCTCCAAAGCCGAAATTGATAGCGAAGTGAGAGTCGAGCGAGCCGGCGAGAAGAGCGTGATCTTCAAGTCGCCGGACACAGAGAAGACATACGACTTTGATGATGTTTTCGATACATCTTGCGATAATCAGGCTATCTTTAAGCGTGTAGAAGATCTTCTTAGTTGTGCCAAAAATGGGCGGCACGTTCTTCTCATCAGTTACGGCGAGTCCGGTTCGGGAAAAACGGCAACCTTGATTGATGGGTATAAATCAGACGAATCCAAGACATCCCACCTATCTTTGATTCAAATGTTTGTAAATACCTTGTACGAGGCTGGGTCCACGGAAAAATGGAAATTGAAAACGACTTGGATTGCGACGCAAGGCAGCTCTATGTACGATCTCCAGAGCGGCAAACCACTCACGCATAGCAGAGTATCAGAAGATGATATCAAGAAACACGACACATCCACCCATTGTTCTTCCGACAACTGTTTCCACTACAACGATGATTGGCCCCGCAAAAATCTCGAGCCCACAGATGTCGCATCATCCCACCGATTCGAGCGGGTTCTTAAAACAGCCAAATCGAATCGCGAGTCTTCTAACAATGGTGTCCATGCCTCTTCTTCTAGAGGCTGCTGTTGTGTAGAGATTTGCCTATTCCTGGGGAAAGAGCAGAAGGGAACTGTCACCTTTGTCGATTTGATGGGGAAGGAAGACTTAGCTAATAAAACCGGAACGCCGTTCAAGGAAGCATCAAAAGGGAACGAGGCTAACAATTGGGTCATTGAGAGATTGAAAAAGGAGGCGTTGAAGCGTCAGGGGAAGCCACATGAGGAGGCACCCGAGCTAGACAGTGATGTAAGTAGATATAATGTTGGTGGTCGTATCAGAAGAAAGACTAACACAAGTCACCAGCTGAAGAAGATCCTCGCCCCTACATTTAATGGTACCGAACTAAAAGGCAAACGTCTTCTTCCTTATATCGCGGTCATTGGGCACGTCCCTGAGCATCCTACAGCTTCCGACTATGCCGTAGGAACCTTGGACAAAATGGAATCCTTCCGGGCGACTCCTAAAGTCGAGCAATAGATGCAAGAGCAGGCGCAGCCGCGTCCAGTCGACAGTGAATGCTCTATGCAGTAGTGTTTATGAACAGAATGTATCGCAGCAGCTATGATGAGCAGAAGTAGACAAATCTTGGAGAGGGAGGAGGTCTGATTTCATTGTATCTTACTGTCCAATGCGGACTTTACATAGGCGATAGAGTTGCACTAGTATTGAGTTTCAAAAACACTGACGATGTCTAGCCATGTGATATTACAGAATAAACAGCTGATAGGGCCGCCTCTTCGATGACGGAATGTTTAGGACGCACCCTTTCTGCACCCAAATCTAGTGGGAAAAATTTGTTCTTGGTAATTGAAGATGACAGGTTTTGGTGGCTGTGCAGCCAAAACTCAAGATAGTCAAAGCTCACGTACAAAGAGTCTGATGCGTTTGGATCCGCCTCATGGCTCGCGGAATAAGGGCGCAATGATAAAATTGTCACGGGCCTCGCTCCTAAAAGTACGCATCGTATTGTCTACCGTTCCAATGGCATTGACAGCTCATCATAACACCTTCCACTTCAGCATCACGGCATGCAATACGTACGGTTATGATATCACTAACAGCCCGCATGCTCTTGAAGGCGAATAGCTTTGAATTTATGGACCACACCACGAAGAACTCGGAGAATATTGTATGACCGGGATAATGGCATACAAGGCTGGCAAAGCTCCTGTCAGCGACAGCATCTAGCAAGAGGGGTAAATGCTGGCTGGAAGAAAGGCCTCAAGGGAAACTTCGCTTCATTATCCGTGGCCAAGAAAACCTTGTCAACCTTTCTTTCAATACTAACTATCCTTGAATACAAAGGCAGTTTGGAGAGTCTGGTTTGAAGGAATAGCTTGTACACACACGCTACCTTGTATCTGGCCCCTCTTGTACCACTTGAGGTATATGGCCGGTACTCCGCCTCGTCTTTCCAGCTCACATATTTGTAGAAGAGACTTCATTTGAAAGATATGAGCCGTGAAGTGTGATTTTCGTAGGCATAAATCAGCTAAGACGAAGTAAGAGCGTCCCGAGGCTTATCCCTGCCTTCCAAACCTCCTCTATCTCCTGTAAATGACATCTTTGCATGGATATGACAATCGTCACTGCACCTCTAGCCTACATTACATAGATCCTTGGTCACGGACGCATTCCATGTGTCTAATGGCGAACTCTTCCAGCTTCTCGATTTATCCCGCCATTGTACCTGCCAATCTCCGTTTCCATGGGCGCCTACGCGCATTATTCGCTTTGCCAGGACTTTGATTTCGCATGGATTTCGCTTTAAGCACGAGGAAAGGAAATCGTGGAACTGTCCACGATCGGATCAGGGTCGGTCTCGAAAGGCAGTGATGGAAACCCGACACCCAGTCGAAGGTTCAACGAGGCTGGTTTTCGAACGAAGGGCTGAAAAGCAGAATATGATCCTTTCCTTATTTGAACCCGCATGTGACTTTCAAGGGCCAGAAAGTATAATGTGGATGTCCCGCGATTAGTAGGAGAACGCCAGGCCGATGCGGGTGCTCACTCACCTCGGGCGGGGTTTGCCGCTGAAATGGTGTTTGCACCTCGGCGATGCAATGATGAATTTGCGCTCATAAGCCACCCATGTATTGGTCGTTGATTCGTAGGAAAGGTGGAGGTGGCTGGCGTAGTGAAGTGGTTAGAGTTTAGAATAGACGTTGGGTGGAGGTTGCAAACCATGTTAAGCCGGCCCACAGTCGGGCCGGGCCACCCCGGACTTACTCGATCGCTAATCCCATCGTCCGCCGATCTGCAATGCACAGATCGCTTGGATTAAGGCTTAATCTTAGCTTACATGAGTAAAATATAGAGTCTTGGGGGCTGGGTTTGCCGGTGTCACTCTAATTTTCCGGGTATTGGCTTTCACTATCTGCCCCTCAGTGGGCGGATTACTCTCGATGGTACGGGAAAACACCTCTTGGTCATCCTTTTCCCCCGGGCCCTCGCTCTTCAAAGGTGACATGGAATGTCCTGCCGAGAGTGGCTTGTGCGCACTAAACTCATATGAGTCCATAGCCAGAGTACTGAAGTATGTAGTGGATGTCCATCCGTTGGTGGCCCGTGCACGTTTATACACCGCCGTTCCTCTAGACAACAAGCATAGAAGCAGCACTTGTACGAGATCCTCTATTTTCGTGAATTTTGCATATATCACTCCTCACTATCACATCGTTGCGCCATGCTTGATCCGACTGACCTCGGTGAGAAGTTCGATTTGCTGATCAAAACATTACAGGATGCCAAGGCGTCGTATACGCAAATAAAGAAGAGACGGGAGCATTCAAGGCAGCAGCGAGAAAGCGAACATGGCTCGACAGCTCCGCTGACACAGCAGTCAGTTCCGGCACGGGAAGTACAGGGTCGTATCATACAGATGGAGCCGGAGCAGGCCAACCCGTCAGAACAACCGGATTCAACAGAGCAACAGCAACAGGATCCGACACATGTACTACAACCACAAGGCCCAACGCCACCGGCAGACAAGTCGGAACTGTTGGGCCTGCATCAGATATTGGAAGCCGTCATCCAAGAAGCTACGAAATTGCTGTCGCATACAAAATCCCTCGCCGCCTCGGAACCAGGCCCGTCGACCCAAATTTCGGAGCAGTTGACCGGACCCCTGATTGTTGGAGGCCAATCGTCCACCAAAGGCCAGTCAAACGCCCAAGGCTCGTCGCATGTCGAAGGCCCTTCTAAATCCAAGGACGGCGGGGACTCGCCCGATTCGAATAGCAAAAGTCCCAAAGATGCCTCTACCTGGCAAGGAAGTGAGTATTGAAAGAAGAACATGCATGATGAAGGGAAGCCGACACTGACACGCGCATAGAGCTCCGTACACGCAAAACGGTGGCGAACACAAACGGAGCGGGAAATGATACACGGTCTGGTCAAGGCATTCCATCAGAGAGCGATACCGATGTGTCTGAGCGTTCTAAGCGGAAGAGGAAAACTCGTGCATCTGCTGCCAAAAAACGGCACAGGGAGCTTGTCTTGGCGTCACCCTCCTTCGCCGCATTAGACCTGACGACAAAGAAGGGCTTTTCGAAACATCATTTTAACAAACAATCGTCTTTGCTAGCTGCTGCTATATTCAGCAAGCAGATACTCCATAGGTGTCTGTCACTAGTGCGGTCCTTTCGTTGTCAAGATTATTCCCGGGGAGGACGCAATCAATGGGTTGAATGCACTCCCGAGCGATACGCCGCCCAAATCGTAAGAATCGCGTGCTTTGACAGGATGGCCCACTTCGCTGAAGCGCAATCAGTCATTGCTATCGTCATCAGGCGATTATCAGCGTACTACTTCGCCTTAGAAACCGAAGCCTGTAAAGCGCCTGGCCAGGACCGCCACAGCCCACAGTTCATCGAAAGCCTCATGTTTGAGCTGGGCCTTCATCCGAACGACAAGCAGGCCAGGGCAGATTTGAATAAGAGAATGTCAATAGCTAGGAAGTGGTTGGGCATTTGCGACGACTCCGGACCTGGTCTGCTCTGCCTTCTCCCGCTCTTTTCTCAGCCGCCGTATCAAGTATCTCAAAACTTCTGTGATGCGCTTCAACAGGATTCTATAGATGAATTTCAACACCTTCTCAGGGACAACAAAGACCTGGTAGACCAGCTGTCCAAGATCGGGACACTAATCGCCAGGCGAATCAAGGAGCAAAGAGAAGTAGAATTCCAATTTGAGTCGATGAACGAGATGCCAGATCTTGAAAATCAGACGACCGAGGATATTATATCCCTTTGCCAGCCAAGACAATACATCGATGACAATATATACGACCCAAGCCTTGGATGGAAGAAACCTGCAGGATGGGCATGGGAATGGCCTCAAGATCCAACTTGGGTCCCCGAAGGCGCCTCGTGCGAGCTTTGCAGAAAGATTGCTCCATGTGACTGCCTTTCAAAGCTCAACGCCAACAGATACAGGATCGTATCTGTTATGGATGAAAGGTCTTTGGTTCAAAAGGTCATAGTCCAAGCTTACGGAGAGCCTGGTTCTGATGTCGTGTTCAAGACGGGAGACTTGATTGGGGAGCTTACTGGAGAGCTCCATCCTTTGGGGACTGAGAAAGATAACCCTGCAACCCTGACGATGTACCGCGGTGATATTTCAGCTTTAATATGCCGGTTGCGTTATGACCGGCAGAGCAACTGGGTTCGCTTGGTGGCGGTGCCCCAAAGAGTATCCAATGCAGTCTTTAAATCAAAAATCATCAACGGTAGACTGCGGATGGCTCTCCTCGCTACAAACCCCATTCACCACGGCACTATTATTGGTGTCACCAATGTCATGGACGGTAATTTCAATGCTGATGATGCTTTCTCGATTGACAACGACGTGGACCTCTAGAGAGGACTGGAGGTGTATTAAGGCTTGGTGTACCCTTCGAAGATGGCTGATCAATAGTACGGTGTTGCGATTCTCAGTATAAAGTCTGTATTCTTGAGAAGGCCATCATCCAGACATGTATTGCCCCCCTGCGGCACGTTCTCGCCGCTGATTCATCTGTCAATTAGTGCAGTAGGCACACGTAGCAATTGAACGAGTTCACAGCCCAAGCTACGAGTCACTGCGCGCTTGTTTTCTAACATAAAGCATAAAGTGAAGTCTTGTTCGGAGATAGAGAGCCATTATCTACCTAATATTCTACAGAACTACTCAAGGGTAGGGATAGGAAGCCATGTGTTGTTACTGCTAGGATGTCAAGGAAAGTGGGATGGTGGTAAGAATGAAAGTAACAAAGCGATATCGGTAAAGACAAGCATGAATTGGCAAGACTTGCCGGTTGCCATGACAAGGAATTGATAAGTGGATGTCAAGCCAGTGGCCATCCGTGGCGAAATTGACTATCCCGCGCGCTTCCCTGGCCCTGGCCATTTCTCTGAACGCCTCAACCGCCTTGTACACCAGCTGGAGTGCCTGCACATATGACCACGCAAACATCCACCCACACATTCTTAGAATCCTCGACGATGCCGAAAGCATCAATTCCCCAACCTGTCAAAGATTCACCGATAGCGGCGAGGTGGTCAATCCCCCATTGAGTCCACTCGGAGTTGGCAAGTCTATTCAATGTGTCCCCGATCCTGGTATGAAAGACTTCACTGGTGACTCGGACCTTGATGGCGTCGGGGAGGCTATTGGCTATGATGTAAAGGACGTTGAAGATGGATCGGAGAAACCAGATGTACAGGCGCGATATTGTAAGAAGGACTTGTCCCATGAGGCGCAAGCAGTATGAAAGTGTAGGGGAGTGTCTATCAGCCACAAAGAGTAGGAAGAGTCCGGTGGTGAGAATGATGAGCCTCCACAGCGGGCTTGTGAGGAGATAGTGTATGAGCTGCGCGCCATACAAGGGAAGCTTGATGAATGTTGCTAGAATGAATGTGATGGTCTTACGCATTGGATCATTCATGAACGTTGCCTGAGTGCCGACTCGTTCTTGCTCATGCAGTTCACGCACCTCCTCCACCACCGGACCTCCTCCTTTCCCATGTGTAACGATGCTTAGATCCTCCATTCCTGTAGTTACCCCATCAACGGCAAGCGTACCCTCGGACTCCGTGTAGTCCTCGTCACGTAACAATTTGAGGTGATGGCAAGCAACCCGAAACCAAACCTGGAACTCCTCATCGAGTCGACCACTGGCCTTCAACCCAGTTGTCTTGGCAATAGCCCTGGGATCAACTGTTTCGTGGTCAAAGTCATCGGCGAATTCCTTCAGTTTGTGAGGATCTAAACCATCGAGAGTCCCGTAGGTGGTGTAGTAGTGAAGAATGAACCAGGTAAAGAAGTCTTCTTCATTCTCGTATTGATCTTGTGTGGCGAGAGGAGAGGTTACAGAGTCGCGAATTCCCGTGAGAGACATGATGGTGTAGCTGGAGAGCAATGACTGGATCGTGTCTGAGACGGTTGTAATAAAAGGTAGACTGGGCAGGATTGGGCACTGGATTCCTTTGTTCAAGAGCTGCACAATGTATGGATGTGAGGATGGTCAATTGATCCTTTGGAAGGCGTCCTATCCTCTTTATATATGGCGTTCTTACTGAGGACAAATCTGTCAGCAACAATGTTTCCATGTGCACTGCAAGACTCTCGAAAACCTGGCAGGTATTTGTTCAGAGTGATTGTTCGCACAGACATCGACGCAAGCTCTTGCGCCCTAACAAGCGTATACACCAATGATTCAAATAAGATTTGCCATTTGTCGCTGAGAATCACTTTTACGGGAACATATTCGGCTTTATCAATGCGACATACTAGATAAACTCAAGTCAGAGGTCCAAATACCTTGAACGATCAGTTCGACGCTTCACCGGGTATTATTGTGATTTGCATTCTCTGCATGGGCCGACGACAAGTAGACGCTGCCAGCCGGTCCAAAAGAGTTTGTATTGGTGAAAGAAGATGGGTCTGAATTGACCAGGCAATCGCGAGGTAAGCCGCCTTGACGCAAACATCAGCTCGATTTGGGGATTTGGGGCTTGTAGAACAGCTCACAAGATCATTCCACACCGGGCTCCCATCGGACCAGTCTAGGCTCGATGGCTCAGCCTGCATGGGTATTTCGCACTGCTCAAGCCATAAGACAGCTTTCACTCTACTGGGCTACCGTAAGATGAGTGAATGATTTTTGGTCGTTCCATGTGTCAAGGAGGGCTAGTATGGTGACATGTTTTGATATTGCTACTTAATTCACGCCTACTAATGCATTGCGACAAATTGCAAGTACAAATCCCTGCCAACGATCACGCGAAAAGTCCAAACGCATAATCAGCTCGACCGCGTGCATAGTGACAAATCCCACAACCATTGCGTCGGCCACCGTCATGTGTTTTCCTACATGCCTGCATGCTTGTTCACCACTGCCCCCTTGATTCGTGTAAACAGCCAGTCGGAGCATGCGTGGTGATCACCGACTGTCTACCAGGTATGAGTCGTGGATTTGGATTTTCGAGATTTCCCCATATTGTGACTGTCCAATTACACTGACTATTGTAAGCCCGACATATGAATCTAATTGTATTCGATCAGACAAAATATTTCCACGTTGTAGACATATAATATGTGTAAAATTGTTTGAATGCGAGGTCAGTGTTGATTACGAGAAATACCTGGATAAGAAGGCTGATTTATGAATCCAGGTCTCACAAAGACGGCTTCCAGGTCTTCCCGGGCATTTAAATATGGGTTTGATGACTAATATGATATAATGATCAGAGATATGCTTGATTAGCTGCCTCCACACAGATTGAAAGGTTTTGTGGTGCGATGACTATCTGAGATGACTCTCTACATTTCTTCCCTATAGTCATGGTTAGTTCTTTGCTCATGCGTTGCTGTCATCACAGAGAATATTGAACAAGATAGACGGTTGAAGCATAAATTGTTCACCAAGTACAACACTCATCACAGTCTTCTCAAGCTACGGTTTGGTTTAAGCAGGGTCATTTGCATTTCCGTTGTGCATGCTACTAATGATTTTAATTAAATCACAAGTGTATCCGAACGTTTCCAAATCCTCGATATCCAATAAACGTTTCGAGGACCAAACGTCAAGCACATGGGTGAAATTCACGCGAACCGATGTGCCTACCTTTTTCAGAGACTCTACCGGCACAACATCGAAATGATTGGAAACAACCTTCCCACGCCCAATCTTAACTTCAAAATCCCGAATATTTACACCTATCTGAAGGGCTTCCGCACACGTGTATGACCAGGCAACTAGTGCATACACTCTTGAGATCCCCCTGACACGCCACAACCCACACACCAAAGCTACAGCCGAACACATGCGTATTTGAGACTCCATCCTAAAGCGGATTCTTGCCAATTGTCCCGTTCGAAATGTACCATGACGGGTCTGATACGCGGCCAAGGAGGGGCACTCTTCAAATTTGAGACTGCGCAGAGGATCATAAAAGGGAATCGTTGTGAAGTTAGGGCGCCGAACAAAGTTCGTCGTTATGACAGCGCACATGCACAGTCCGTCATGGCGCCTGGATATTGTAAATGGCACTGTCGTATTGTTAGAGTCTGTCTTCTGCGCTGAAAAGCTGATTTCCCACCAAATTCGATCTTGTCCGGGTCGTTATGGTACTCATCGTCATCACCGTTTTCGTCATCAGCTTCGACACCAGAGTCTGAGTCCGGCGAGGAGCTCGATGTGGGAGGAGATGAGAGACCAGAAGAGCTCTCTGATGCCGGGGACTTTGATGCGGTACGGTTGGGGGGACTCGACGGGGGAGGAGACGACAGACCAGAAGAGCTCTCTGGTGCCGGGGACTTCGATGTGGTACGGTTGGAGGGAGTTGATGCGGGAGGAGATGAGAGGCTCGAGGAGCTCTCTGAGGCCGAGTCGAAGTGGAGCTGGCTGGGAACAGCGGCCATTGTTGGGAAAGGGTTGTTTGGGAGAGAAATGGGGACAATGTTCGTGGAAGGGCAAGAGGATCGTAGAGAATGAATCTTGAGAAGCTGTTGAAGGATGCCAGATTGCAGAGGATCATGGCTGCTTATATACCTTATGTCGGAGGGAACAGCTACTGTATGAATACCGCTCGCCGTCGTTTGTATGGTTCTCAATATGTCGCCCCTGGCCGTGCTACAACAAGCTCCGCAGACCTTGCCGCCCCAGGCGCGGCTTTTCGCCGAGCCGCACCATGGCGCTTTCCAACCATGGAATCCCTATCGTTGGAATACGTTCCGAGTAAGTGTTTGCTATTGAGACGTACGGCGCGGTTCGAGGATGAACGCGAGGCGTTTTACAGTACCCGCTCCATCACCATGATCGTATAGAATGTGCTGTCGTAAGGATCCAAAAACTCCAGCAAATGTAGTTCGATTCGGCTCCAGCATATTGTCCGACTGGAGTTCAGCGTATGCAGTTCAGTAGTTTTGGATACCCCTGGTCTGCAACACAACCTTAGCAAAATGTGCAAATCTGACTAACCCCGGTTCGACGGAAATGTACGTACACGGTATACGTTTGAAGACATGGGTGGATGCATTTAGCAGATATCAGAGCGGCCAGTCCATCACTTGTTCTAATGGATAGCCATGGAAATGGACTGAAGCGTTACAGTCCCATCGGAGAAAGTCGAACGAGTGTATTCCTAAAACCCCATAATCGAGACGATTGATTTCAACAGCGATGGAGAAGAGACGAGAGAGTGTGTTTGGACCTGGGCGCAATTCGCATCGAGTCTGGACTCGAGAGCAAAAACGCGGTGGGGCGAAGAAGAAGTGACGGCGTCATCGCGAGATATACCGTGGCCATGGGTGGAGTGAAGAAGCGGGTTTGATCTGTCACACAACGGAGGGTCCCAGTAGCTGATTCTGATTCCGTACGCATATGATGGCAAGGGCACCTTGTCTCAAGCAAATGCGCCCAACCGCACGGTCACTGGCGTTGCTCTGGGTCTCGATATGTTGCGCCGCGCAATATCGACGGGAATAGACGAGTCGTTGTTGAACGCTCTCATAGAAAGCAGCCGCGCAAGAATTTCCTGCGAATCTTCACCTACGTTTCGAAAGAAAGGAATCATTCGGCCTATATGCGGAGCGTGGAATGGGAGGGCGGAGGGCCGAGACGCAAGGAGTACTGAGGATAAACGACTAGTAACGTCGCTTGGTCCGCTGTACAACGCAAATTCCCAACGCCTGCCAGCAGTGTAACATTGGGGCTAACCGAGCTGAAAGAAGGCGCCAGAGTGGAAATTTCGCCCCTGAGACGTACATCTGCACAGGCACCTTGCCCATTGACTTTCTACGCCCATCTGTGAGCGTGGAGCAACCCCTCCACCACCCCGGCGGGGATAGAAGTCCTTCACCAGTGTTTGATATCAGCAACAGGAGGACCAGTGGATAGACAGTCAAGGAAATCCCCCTTCGGAAAGGTGAAAATATCGTTGGTAGAAGCCCGTGTGATCTTGAGCAGCGAGCTTGCGCGGGAGGTCATATAGCCTTCGCACCTACGGACAATGATCATGCACTCAAAAGTGCCTCAAAAAAGCAATTGCCCAACGCCACCCTTTCTCGAAATGCTGCCCTTTCATGCGTCAATCTGTTGCGGTCACTTTTCCCCCACTATTGCGTTGCCTTGCGTGGGCAACTCCCCCGACGTGTCAGCACTCGATGGTCACCGTGCAACGGGAGACGCAGGACAAAAGGGAACTTTTGCCGTCGGGGCCCCGTTGGACCATCAAGTGGGCATACAGCGCCTCCATCTCCACCCGAAGTTGTTTCGTTTTCATATGTGGCTGCAATCAAAACACCTCTATACTCACGGGCGTACGCGATCAAGGGTTACCTCATGACATTGGTCTAGTCTTGGCCGCCCAACAGAAATGTCTTGTTTGAGGGTACCTCGTGTTCCACACAAGACGCAAAGCCCGAGTACTTTGAGGTGTCGACTCTGTTGACGCGGTGTTCCTTGCGCCGACTTTCGGATGATGCGAGCTGAAGTTATAGCAAGCGCTCCGCAATGGCGAAAGATTGCTCATGCCAAATACAGCCACCTGAGATCTCGGTATGATTTTAGGGGCGCATTTTGCGAGAGGAGGGCACGGCTTAGGGCTAGGTTGGATTGAAACCCTAAGCGTCCCCATCTCATTTACGCATAGGTACCCATCATAGCGCTAATGCCAGGACTTGAATCGACCCTACGATTGAGCCTCAAGATATCTTATGACGCACGTGAACTGAGTGCTCTGCAGGGTGGCTGATGAATGCATCCACCACCAGTCCAATCAAGACACCCTGGGCTGGCGCACAGGGCCAGGTGGGGGGCACCGGGCGCTCAATCGGAGGGAATCCTCTTGCCTGCTGCGAACTTCCTGTGCCGTTCCTGTGCCGTGCTAAATGGAATTATGGAGAAGGCTAGTTGGAAAACCTTTCGCAGGTTCGTACGAAAGATAGAGTACAGACTTAGTGATTTTCAGGACCTGCATATTCAATATTCTCTGGTCTAATTACTATCCTTTTGTTTTACTCGTGAGCAGCCAATCTGCTCTCAATAAATGCAGTCTACACATCAACACAGTCCAGTGAATCGTATCAATTTCCAGCGTCCACAAACTAAGAAGCCTGCCTACGAGAAGATGCAATCAACTATAGCTCCCCACATCTATCGTCTTCTTGGAAGACGTTGGCGTGGGGGGTGCGCTCTGAGTGATTACTAGCGCTCGTTGGTGCAGCGGTGTCGCATGTGATGATCTTACGCCCAGTGTTCACCGCACGTGCCTGGTGACACTTTGCCGTTGCTTATATCTACACAGATACATTCTGGTACACTCACAAAGTATTGTGAAAACATTATTTTGCAGTCCCCCCCATGAGCAATTTGGAGCTCTCAAATACCATGCCAAGTTCGCAATGCGACGTCCTTTCCCGTAGAGATGACTTGTTCGTGGGGGGCAATAGCTCCATGCGTCATGTTGCCGAAACGGCCTAAATTCATCACCGGCTTGCAGAACGGGTGCACTTTGTACCCTTCAAGCAAGTGAATTTATCGACTTCACGAAAAGCAGTTGTATGAATTTGGTGAGAGCAATGGTTGAAGATATGTAGATTTATGAATCTGATACATGAATGAGGATGGTGATTACATGGAAATGGGAGTGAGTGGGGCATGGGACGGCCGTGATCCATGAGAGACTGGGTGGGAGGCGTCATCCTTTGGGTATGCCGCTATCTGGCGGAACTGGTATCTACACTCCCACCCACCCTGGACATAAGAAAATGTAGTCTAACGAATACTCAGAGATGAGAGGGGGATATAGCACTCATGTCTACAAGTGCCTAGTGACTAGCCGAACTAACAACCGAAACCATAGACTTTTGAATGAGTGCGCCGTTCGCAGCTCTGAAGAGCTACCGGAATTCTTCAGAGTCTTCTGAATCTGCGGAGAGGGCCACCCGCCTCTTCCCCTTCGCCTTGTATTGTTCCCGGCTCGGTGTACTCTCTTCAGATCTGCCCGCGGCTAACTCGAACTCGAATTCTTCAGCAGCCCTTTTGAGCCTCTGGGTAGCAAGAACAAGGCCCTTCATTGAGGAATTGAGATTGTCTTCGATGTTCGCTGCGTTAGACCTCGCTGCAATTCGTTTCGACCGTGTTGATGCGGCGGTTTCAATGGGTGCGGAGGAACCTCGCTTGGATGGGGGCGTGGGAGGGTTGAGCGATGGGCCGACGCCAGGAGTCAGCGACCGGGCCTGGGGCTGCTTCACATCTATCTCGTAGTCCTGGGGAACTCTGCCGTAGTCACACGCCTGACCCTTATGCCGTCCGCAGCGGTTGAGGATTTGCGGGTCCCCACCATCTTTAGGATATTTGGCCGGAGAAGAGCATGGCCGGCCAGTTCCTATCAAAGTCCCTTTGCAGAGACTGGGGCCCTTGGGAGTCATCGAAATTGGTTGGAAATTTACGTGATGGTGGGTATTTGGTGTTGCAAACTATCGCCGATGTGGGGAAACGAAGCGAAAAGGACTCTGTGAAAATGGTATCGGGGGGTCGCTCAATATATCGCACTTCAACCCCTGTCGCCTCTGTGGTACTAAGTGGAGCCAGATACTGTCCCGCTGCAGCTGATAGAAAGCGCGTTATCGGGACTGATAGAGAGACAATCCCGGTGTCAGGGAATCGAGCCTTTTCATTTGAACCATATTGTAACATTGCACACGTGGGAACAAAACGAGATCCCTTAGTACCCTCATAATAGCATGAACGAGCCCTTCTGAATGCGGGTGATTGGAAGGCTATGACGAGAGACGAAGCAGTAGATCAGAATGCCGTAAGGCATTGATACGCATGCACGGTAACCCATTCTTTCGTAGTCTTGTTGATTCCTGTCGCACACATGCTTGAGGCCTTCCACGAGCCGTGTCATGTAGCTACCCATACATCTCGGTGGAAAAATCTCAAACCTTGCGTGAACCGCGAGAGCAATGAATCAAGTACGTTAAGTGGCATAGCACAAGCAATATCTGCATGACTTGACCTTGCGAAAGTTCGTCGAACATAAATCCGAAACAACCATACAGTTGGACGATCTGAAACAGGTGATCACGTGAGAACTAACTGGAATGGGTCGAGAAGATACCAAATAGCTGGATTATTTAAAACGGCTGGCCACCTCGAACTCTATGAATGGCTTAAGGAATCAACCAAAAACCTGTGTCGCGTCTTGTCCTGAATACCCTCTTTCGATCTCTTACCCATCCATTACCCATTATCATCATGACCACCAAACCGAATCTGGATACGGCCATTAATTTGAAAGATTGGGTATGGAAACAGAAACAAACAAATTTCGAAGAATGCAAGAACCTCTGTCAGACAGTCGTCAAGAGCTATGAAGCCTATCTAGATCGACAGGAAGACAAGACCAAGGAAATTGCTGAGTTGAAAGACAAGGTCAAAAACTATGAGGCAGTCCTCACATCCATTCAACAGAATAATCTCCTGCGAAAAGAGTTATCATCGGACGAACTCAAGACTTACATGGAAGAAGCCGTAAAAGCGGGAAAAGATATGGCTGCAACCAAGTTCTTCTCGATGGTGTTTAACGCCTTGGACGGATGGCGAAAAGACAACGCGTACGAAATCGTGCTCGGCTGCTACGGAGATATGGCGGAAAGATTCGATACAATGTGGTCCGAAAGGATTATTAAAGAGTCGAGCGAAAACGGGAAAGATGGGTCGAGAGGGCCTGAGTCGGGGGAAATAGGGAAAAACGGGCCCATATTTCGGCTTGTCGCTCAGAACTACCAACGAGTCCAGCAAATTATGAAAACCCACGACGAAAGACTTGCGAAATTGTTGGAGCTGGGACCAAAAGTAAATGGAATCATCTCGAAACCTGATCCGAAACTGGAACCGGAGCTCCGGAGCCCTTCTAAACTCAATGAATGGGCACAGACAACGTTGAGTGATTTGTGGGCGGGTATAGATAAGGCGAACGCGCCATGACTAAGTAGAGCCAGGTGCTTAGCCGAACATGTCACTACTTTCTTTTTACTAAGTTCTGTTCAAATTCCGCATTCCACAACACTGCCAGAAACCCTCGAGATACCGAACGAATTGTTTGGTCGGTCTCAGCAATCGTCTCAGCAATCGGCAATGGGGCGAGGGAAAAGCGAATTTCAATTGCCACTGCGTCTTCTTGAAATGTATAGTAAATCCGGCAGTATACCAGTAGGACGAAAGCATGGAGACTATATGGCAGCGTGGAATGAACGTCCAAAACATGCTGAGACTATGCTCTAGAGTTATCACCCATGATATAGGCCCCAGGGTCGCGGTAAGCGCCTTGTTGAAATGGTATACAAGTGTAACGAAAGCTCGCTTGATTAATGGATCAGACTTACACGGGACTTTCGTAGCGGAATCTGGAGGAGCTGAACTTCGTAAATGGCGGCCAAGTAGCGTTCGATATCTTGTAAGCGCATCGTCCGGCTGGCTTCTGTAATTTGGTGTCCATATAAACCATTTAGGCTGCCTCACCTGATGAGGTTATCTTTGCGAGATGTGAATTGCGTGATTATAACATCCATATACGTCGTAGGTACTAGCTCTAGGTGTAATAAGCAGCTCAACAACATCTGGCTCCGAGAAGATGGCATTATGAGGACCTTCCTGGGAGGCAAGGCAGACCTAACCGTAAGATCTCAATCAAAAGATAAAGTACGTAGCAGTATAGCTGCCTAAAGTTCAACTGAACCATACACATCGCTCAAGCCTACCGACAGTGAAACGGAACCGATAAGGGGCCACCAAGTGGTCATCAGCCAAAGCAAAACTACGAACGATGGGCGTGACAAGAGCCTTGTATTAGCACCTAACATTGTACTGGTGTGCGATACCTAGCTTGAGGCACGATCAAACTAGGTCTGACGCCCTACCCGTTGATCCTCGCCAGCATCTGAAGGACTCTCTATCCACAATTACTCCCAACGTTTAAATGTATTCTCCAACGTGTCGCACTACGGCAGTTGGTCGTTTTGTGGCTCAAAGTTCGGTCGGAAACGTCTGAGGTGGAAATGGGGTACGAATGTAAAGGAACGGTAGGGATTCATTGAATCATCGCTTTGGCCAGTTCACTACCTTTGGATTGGCATGCTACACCCAATTTACCTGGAAACAGTTGTCTGACTGTGGCGTTGTTTCATTTTGTCGTCGAGGGACGCGCACAGCTGACGCCGTGGAGTGTCATTTGGGGGTGGCGCTGCTGGTTCCACCAGCTGGGACCTACGCTGACAAGAGTGATGCGTGCAATCAAAGTTTTTCGGTTCATCGAGACCAGGGTCCAGTCACCCTGCCCATCCCAAGTAAATCACTTAATTCCAAGGCAGCAGCTTTGAAAACGCCATGCGCATCATGTTCTCCTTATACACCCCTAACACTTGATTCCATCCGAACCCCTCGTCCCCTCCGCACGTCACCCAAAGATCTCTTGGCGATACATAAGATCCCGGATCTTTGCTACTTCTTCATGCCTCCAGGTCCGCAAAAGCCGAATATCATGCTTTCAACGGTGAGGATGGGTCGCGTTCCGATCCACCTTGGTCAATGCATACCATGAGACATCGCACTTCCTCACCACATGCTTACACCTTCAGAGAGGATGAAGCTGCTACTAACGGAAAGTATAGTTTGTCGACCGTCAGCCATCTTATGTGGATAAAAGCCAAACGTCGGAACCATACCTCCGTCCACTTCGAGCCCAAGACCTACCTCAGTGTCGCTTACGCCGGTGATATACGCTGTACCTAGAAGTTCTTATTAGTGCTGCTCTGAGCAAGCGGCCTGTCATACGCGGTATGGGGGGATGTTTTGGGAACAAGAGGAGAAGAGCTAGAACCCCGGCGATCTGCACCTGAAAAGCGAACCGCGGGGTGAAGGATAGTTGCGACAGGGGTGGAATATGATAGAAGGGAACACTGATACTGGTATTGGCATCGATGGGAATGACGGCTAATATACCGTCAGATGAGCTCTACGAGTACGGGCTCTTGAAATAAGAATTGTCATCGAACAACCTATCGATCCTTGACGTAGCTTAACGCGCCCTGCACATAGCGCATTCTCGGAGGCGTCTGATCCCAAAGCTACCTATCCGCATTCCCAGAATTGCTCCGGTCAGGCTGAAGATAATACATTTAGACAGCTTAGTCTGGCTCTAGCTTGTTTACCGTCGTGAAGGCACGCAACAGGATGGACCACTCATGCTCTGCAGAGTATAGGGTAGTCAATATGTGGTCCAGACCACTGCCCAGCTGAGTTGAATACGACAACGCCGGGTATTTTTGGAAAAGTTTCGAGCGCCATGCGGCCTTGACCCTGCTGGATAAGCGTTGATCCATGACTGTGTCTCTATGTATTCCATGGAACACAATATTTCCCATCGCATATACTATCAGCTTCGTCGCGCATCATAGGTATGTTATTGAATTGCTCCACATAGCACTCGAACCTACCACAGGACTATATGTTCCCCTAGTTTGCGGTAGTAGGTCGGTGCAATCCTGCGACCATATTTCCTAGTCCATCCGGCGCTGAATGTGATTATGCGAAGTCGAGAAAGGCAGGAATAGATGGTACGCCGTCACGGAAATATGCATTGGTATGCTTGGTAAGGCAACTTTCATTGACTAAAGAGCTCTCATATCATGTAGCCATAAACCAGTATTCTTTGACTTCCCTGCGCCGCACATCATGTCCTGCCGTACAGTGAGGCTCCTCTGCTCTACCCTTCTCCTCCATTAAAGTTTGAGAACCAGACCTCACCTTCCCTCCCTAGAAGCGGAGTCTTAAAGACCCTACCAGCCAATATGAAGTGGCTCTCCCTCATCTTCGGTATAGGTCCATAGATCAACAAAGTAGTCGTAGACGAGGTTGAAGCCCCTGGAACCCAGGTAAAGGATCCATCCGGGTGCCGCTACGAGCAAGAATACGATGAAGTAGAAAAATGGTCTGCTATACACGACACGGTTGCAGATACGGCGGAGGGTTTCGGTAAAGACCATTTTCTCGGCAGTGAGAAAGTGGCTGTGCGTCTGCTGATTACTTAGTATCTAGCAATGGGGGTGAGAAGGGGTTTTGAGTCATATTTACCTGAGGATATGGGGTGAGATGCTCTAATCTCCGTGAAGATTTGAAAAAGAGTAGGCAATCCGTGTTGCCCGATATGTGGATTTAGGGGGAGGGCTGTATGTGTTTGTAAAAAGTCTCGAAGGTGGGCGGGATGGTGTTGGAGATTTGCGAGCCACAGGATGCTCGTTGGGACGCGAGATCCTTAAGTATCTAGCACATGTGACATGCCAAGTAAGCTGTTGCACATTAGCATGCGGTGAGTGCGGGCTAGTGTCATTCAGTGGCCAGCGGGTTCATGCAGGTACCAGAGACATTTCACAGCTCGTGAACGTGGCGGTACAGCAACACTGAAATCCTTCACGCTCACTGCTTATAGGCGATCCAGAATTACGAAACGCTTCTTGGAGTAAAGCACAACCCAGGTGCGTTTGTATGAAGGCTAAAACTGCCGTTTTCAACTTTTAGTTCTCTTACCCGTGGTCACCACCTTGGCGCCCTTGTTAACGCAACCATTCATTACCTGATTCGTGACGTATGTGTAACAGATAAAATAAGAATCCCCAAAATCTGTAGCACAATTGAGGCTGCGGTAGCTGCTTGCCATTGTCAATGAGTCCCCGAGCAAATGACGGTCAGGATGAATGAACAATCTGTCATTTTGATGCCCCCATCCCCTGGAATACTACGGCTCGGTTAGAGATACATTCATGTTGAAACCATATAGACCAGCCTGGTGGATTCACGGATATCATGACCGGGCTCATGGAAGTCCTACTGTTGAACGTCGGGAATCAACAGCTAAATGGGAGCGTAGTAATTTACTAGGAGCAGCTTCGATAAACGAGTGAGTTGATTCTACACCGGTGAGAGCAATCGGCCTTATATACAGCAGAGCGATCGGCAGTATCAGGCAGTCAAGGATTTCCCTGTAAATACTAGCAACTGGCGACAACCTGATACCTATCCGATACCTGGTGCTAATCCTGATTGGCAACACCTACATTTCACGCGTAAGAATCAATCAGATGTACTATCTTTTCGCCATTTTTAAACGCATAGAAAGAGACTTTCATTAGAGTTATATGGGGGTAGACCCATCATCCCTCCACCGATTTTGGGCCCTGGGTCGAGACACGAGCCATAACTAAGCACCTGGCCTAATCGCCGCCTAATCGTCTCCAACAAGCGCCTTCTCTGCAATGTTGCACATTTGTTGAAGTCTTTCCGAACTGTGCTCTTGTTGATAACCTAGTTGGCAAATGTTCTCGAGGGCCCCGATAAGCGTCATAACTCGCGTATCCGCCATCCGAGCACTTACCTCTAAGGAGCGTATCCGACGGTCCGCATCACCCGAAGCTAGCAAACCTAGCACTGGTTCCAAAAGATCTTCCCATGTCCCATCTACAGTCCTGCGTAGCCGATCAATCTCCTTACGGAGGGATTCTTCCTCTTCCTTGTGAGTTAAAGTATGAACGCTGGACACACGCTGTCGTAATTCAAACAACTCGTTCCTCTGAATGTTGATCCATTCCAGATCATATCCCGCGGGGAATGGGGCCAGGAGTTGATCTTCGGCATTCCTTTGCCTATTAGCTTCGACTTGATCTGCGAGGTCCTTTTGGATGACACCAAAAACCCTCATTTTCATGTCTTTAAGGGCCATTCGATCTTCAGCTACCTTCTTCAAATTAGGGTACTCTATTTCGGCGCTTTGGTCTCCTACGTCGGCGCTCGAGGTGCTCGCTACATTTAACGAATCTCTGTCTTTGTCCGATCGCGAAGAAACCCGATCGCAGATCTTGTCCAAAGCCTCTCGCAATGCTTCTATAGAGTCATGCATTTTGGTCAATTGGCCGTCGATATTGCCTAATTTGTGGGGCTCCTTGTTAGTGGCCTCTATGGTGTGTCTTCCTTGGACCCGATCAACAACTTCTTTCAAAAGGTGATTAACGCAATCTTCGAAAATTCGATTGAGATCTTTTCCTGATATTCTTGGTAGCTCTTCTAGAAGGACGTCAGGGAGAACTCGTTTCAGCGGCTCGGTCAAGGTGTCTTTGGAGACCCGGGTAAATTTCTCCTTCAAAACGTCAGAGAGTTTCCGCTCAAGGAGATCCGTAAAGCTGTCTGTGCCAATTCTGGGTAGTTCTCTCTCAAGGGCGTGGCCTATGCTCTCCTGCATTATTGTCTGCAATGCGCCGGGTGTTGGATCAACAGCTGTCTGGAGTTTGCCTAGGAGTTTGTTCCCTTCGGCTGTAATATCGTCCAAGAGGTCGGGAACCTTCTGAAGCTGGCGCGCAAGAAGTGAAATTCCACTGGTATCTTGGGTATTGCTCGATGCATTTCCGGTACTGATGGAAGCCGTGAGGGTGGAGATCAAGGGCCGGATCTTCTCCTCTACCCGTCCAGCAACGTCGTCGGGCCGCTTCTTGAGTCCTTCTAGGGCGGAGTGGTTCTCGAGAAGGGCCTGATTTAGATTGGACATTGTGTTGCGCAGCTGAAGAGAGAACACCTGCTGGATCTGTGCCAGGTTTCCCTCTGAAACTGTGCGAAGCTGGGTACGAATACATTCAGCAAGCGGGCCCTGCAAGTAGGTGCGGAAATCAGCGCACGCATATCGAAGTTGCAGCTGATGTTCGCTCGCCATGTCTCTGAATAAGCCGTGGAAATCAATATCCGCACAATTCCGGCGGGGTCGTTTCGTGTCAGGCACTGATACGGTGAGCGGTTCGGTTTCGACGATTGAGTGGCTGCGTTTTCTACCGAAGTCATGGGCGGGTTTTTGTGGCATGGGACTCTTGGGGACGAGCCGGCTGCGAACATCTTCTGGTTGATCCTTGGCAGGATGCTCCGGTATGCTGGAATGAACCTGGCCAGGACTTCTGGTCTGAATCGGAATCGCTGGTGTCGCGATTCGGCTTCGTGGTGCTTGACTTTCGTATCGTTCGTATCGGGCAGCGTCCGTATTCCATAGAACTCTAATAGCGGCGGTGAGCTCTGGATCTTTCCCTGATTTCCCATCATTTGCCCGTAACCAGCGAATGTATTTGTATGGCACATCCCAAAGCCTCATGCCCCTGTATTTGCCGGTTGAAAGGACAAACATCTTGGCCGCTCGGTCACACTGGGCCATGGGAAGGTCTGCAGATTGCTCCCGTCCAACGGCGCTGGCTTCTGGGGTTGTTCCGGGCGGATGGTTGAATGGTACTGAGCGCGAGGAAGAGCGGGCATTGTTGTTAAGGTGATTGTCACGATCTGGTGGCATCTCACCAGAGTTTTGCACGGAATCTCGTGAAGCCTGGGGGGCTGCTCGCGTAGTCCTGGTCTTGGACGAAGATGCGATTGTCGCAGGCACGCCACGCGGTCGACGTGTTGACGCTGAAGGCCGAGATGAATTCATTGCGGGGGGAAGAGAAGGGACGGTTGTTACTTAAGGAAAGTTTTGGGTGCTGTAGGCCCAGTAGAAATGCCAGATCTTCGGGGAACACCCAGTAACCTGTCGTGAAGTTATAGGCTTGAGAGGGGCCCACTGTCATCAACATCGACACAAGGGTCGTCAAGAAGATTGAGCAGGTGTTGGAGAGGAATGGCAAGATGGATTCAAACTGTAGAAAGCTCAGTTGTAATATAAACGACAACCCATCGAGCATCCAGCAACCATAGATCCGTCCTGTTGGGGCGAAAAACAGGAATTGTTCTTTCTACCAGGGGCAATCCTTGAAAGTTCCCACAGGATGTTCTATGAGCGGCATTAGGCTGTCCAAAAATACGTTGTCGCTTCACACGGAGCGAAGCAGCTTCTCATGTGCTTGTCTTCGGAATGGTTGATACGAGCGCACGGAGTGAATCTGGCCCCCGGCATTCTACTACGGCCGTTTAACATACACTGATATGGCCAAGCACGTTAAAAAGTCGTATTTGATGAAACCTTTTGCTGTGTATTGAGACGCAGCCATGTTTTGGTGTTTTGACCGCCGCGGCTTGTCATTTCCTCATTTGGCCATCCCTGATTCACCTGCGGTGAGATCGGGAGTCAACAGACTCTACTCACAGTCATACC
The DNA here is from genome assembly GCA_001007845.1 of Nigrograna mackinnonii. Classification (NCBI taxonomy): domain Eukaryota; kingdom Fungi; phylum Ascomycota; class Dothideomycetes; order Pleosporales; family Nigrogranaceae; genus Nigrograna; species Nigrograna mackinnonii. The sequence goes on from JGVQ01000389.1 coordinate 74,394, forward strand.
TCATCGAGGGTCCACATTTCATACACGGTTTGTTTTCATAGGCGGCCGTTGCCCACTGCTTTTACCCTCCCACGTTTTTATTTCCTGGAGTGGCGTAAAGCCGGTGTCCGTTCAGCCGACGGTATTCCACTGCTTCTCTTGGCACTTTCCCAGCCATTGCGCCTAGAATACCTGGATTTGAATCATACATTGTGAATGTTTCGAATCAGACAACTGTATGCCTGTTATTCCTTTTTGCAAAGAGAAATCGCGCGACACCCAGGCTGAAGACACTCGAGATCTTCCATCATTCTCGCTAATAAGCACATTGACCCTCCGCGCAGTACGCCAAATGCAGAATTGTTCAAAGATATGTCACGACTTCCCTTCGGTAAATAGGTACTGCATTAGCATGTGCCCACCCCTGAAAGGTCAATTGAGTCATGGTCAAGGCGAGTTCGAGAACAAGAACTGTCAATCGTCAGCCATACCGCCCCAAACAATGATTTAGCCATGCACATTCCTATCCAAATTGGGTTGGCGGATGGCGAAGAAAGTCGGCGAAGTGAAATCGCCGGTTCGGTGCTCAGAAGGGCGAACCAAATTGAGATGGGGGTTCCTTCGGCTCTCCTTCTCAGGAGTTGGGTATATACTCTTCTTAAGACTGCTGCCCGGAAAGACAGTGTACGGTGATTCTTCTTTTGCATTTCCTGAACCAACTCCAGAATATCCAGTGGTGTTGCCAATTCAAACGCATCCTCTTCGCAGGTTTACGTGTCTTTTTGCTTTCTCCTAATTTCTCCGTGACCATGGCCGAGAAGCGCAGTATCTGGACTGTAACGGAAACTAGCCCAGAACCCCCCAGTAAACACCGCCGCGTTTCCGGATGGGAAAGGAATGATCAAACCACAGAATTACCCAGTATGCCAACGTTCTCAGATCAACAAGCTTGGGATCTCGCCCCAGAAAACTTTTCATTCGCGCCCGACATGCTCAACCCTTCTACCTCGACTACCTGGTCCGTTGACGATATCTTTTCTATGGATTGGCCTGTAGCACCTAGTAACCACGGCTTGGAATCTAATTTTGAACCTCCTTCCAATCCTCCTTTTCCGGACTCAAGTGCGTTCAACTCTCCCGACACGGTGACGACACAGCTCCAAGACTTCAACGAGCTACTACCCCCTGTCGAAATACAAAGTGTCGACACTCGAGCCCTCACCGGCGACACGTTCAATACGCCAGTGCAACACATCACTGTGAAATCGGGCCACACTGCCAATAAATCCCACCAGATTTTTGACACGTCGCCGTTTTCATTCGCCACAGCCATCAGCGACAGCTATACGTCTATTACCCCTTCCCAGAACCCGGATATTCCTATCGACGGGCCCGAAGCTTTTACTAATACTGCAAAAGAGACTCTCGGGGATTCCACCGATTTGGAGGATATTCGTTCACAAATCGAAGCTTGTTTCGAGAGCATCAGTAAAGTCGACGAGAGTGTGAGTGCCCTCAATCGCTCGACTGTATTGGAGGTCTGCTAATTGTAACATGTCATCCAGATTCTCAGAGATGAGCTTAAGAGGCATCCATGGCCACGAGACATGGTTCGCAAAGTCGGGCGGATTTTCGACGTCGCTGGGCTCAGGTTGCACACGTCGGCCGAACACAACCGTCAACAAACAGTGTCGGAAAGATGGTGGAAACGGCTCGAAAAGGTCAAACCTGCGATGGTCCAACTTCCGCCTGAGTTGCTGGGAAAAGTCCATCTATCAGCGCCCGATTTCCTGCAACTGGGCAATACAGTTATGGTGGTGGCCCCTAGCGAGGGTGGCAATTCCGGTCGATTATACTTGGCAGCAAGCATTACGACCATGAGGAAAATATCTTCCTCAATGGTCGTAGGGCAAATTCTATACATAGTATTCTCCCTTTTTTTTTTCGTAGCGAGCTTCGGCTCGTGTGCAGCGTGGGAGCGTAATGGTGGCAAACCGCTCAAGAGGATGTGTTACGATGATATTCGACGTTTGTTTGACGACTTGGAGGACGTGTTGCCGGACGACTATCAAGGCAACCTGAAGAAATTTCAAGGCGATATCAAGGTATGGCGACAATGTGGGGGTATATATGCCTTTATCGCACGTCGCCTTGGCCTTGGCTCACTTCTTCATCTCCAAGGCTGGTTGCGTAAGGGATGGGGGGGCACGCGTGGCGGTGAAGTTGCAAACGAGGGTGAGAAATCCAGTGAGCGTGCTTTCAAGCACCTTGAGAAGCTTGGCTTACCTGATGCTGCGGAGAGAAGCGGCGCAAATGCTCTGATGCATCGCGTCTTGTGGTATCTCTTCCAAGGCTTTCAGGACTTCCGAAAGCCGGCATCGCCCGAGGAGCCATTTCTGGGCTTTGAGAAGGAAAGTGATGAGTTGGTGGGCGCACGATGAGCCATCTCAGGGACTGGATGTTGAGAGGAAATTTGCGGACTTGCCTCAGAATATTCGAACACACACCACTGATTTAAACCCCTGTTGTCAAAGTTTTGTTTGTTTGATGCGTACCATGGAGTTCTCTTGGGCCCTACCCTTTCCCACGCAATGCACAACACTATTTTCCTCTGTATATCCTTTCAGCCATGTACCGGGTCCTTCTATTAAACACAGAAATTCCGAACAAGAAGTCATTCGCTCCTTTCGTAATGTTTGCTACCACGTGTCTTTGTATTTATGGACATATCACCAACTCCTTGGCTACTGTAGCTGTGTTCAAGACGGTATAACGCCAGAAGCATAGCGAGTATCGGTATTAATCACCACATTGATCACTACCAGGGATACTGTTCTTTATTCACATATTGGAGACATCACATATGAAGACAGTCTGGAGACTGATTGGGGAAACGAACAAGATGGGGTAGAGTTTGAGTTGAGATTGCATGAGATCTATCAGAGGAGAAATAAGAAACCTTGATGAGTCAAGTAACAAGAAACGCAGCAGTGGGCAGTGGATGAGAGAGTTGTACTCTAAAAGGAGCCTAAAAGTTGCAAATCTGAAAGTGAAAATTGAAATGAAAGTGACAATCATAGTGCACAAAGTCGCCTAGCCCGTCCAACGCTGTAGACGCCTCTACCTGGCCCTATTTTTTGAACGTCGGGGCAGTTCTTGCCCAATCTCCACACCTATCCGTGCTAGTCCACCCAAAGTGTTGGCCACAGCGACAGCATCCAGTGTAACTGTGGGCTCTCCTACAAGTGAGATCTCCCAAGTGTTGACAACGTAGTTTGGAAACTGTGAATTTTCCCTCTCGAAAGACGAGGACACTACTTTGGCGATATGTTCCAAGTCGGCCAGTGAACCATTGACCACTGAACGATACTGTCGTAAAAACTCGAGCTCGGATCTGGTTCTGTTGAGTAGATCCTTTGTATAACGATCAAATTTGTCCATGTTTCGCCAGAGTTCCATATTTCCTGCTTTGCGGCGCTTTTTGGCGACGTCGTGGGCCGATTTTACCGGGACAAGGTTTTGCTTCCTGAGCACTCTTGCTGGGAGTGGTTTACTCCATACGACTTTGGTCATATTCTTTAGTTCTTCGGTCTGGCGAATGAAGCAAGTAAGGTTGCCATCAAGATCCGCCCACGCGCGGTCCTTGATGAATTTAGTCAGGCGTCGTACGGTTGGTTCGGTCAGGTTATGCAGAATCTGAGCCCGTGATATGTGTTGCCGTTCCGGCGCCGTACGAGATAGAAGTCTGTTTAACATCCTCAAGGCACGACCAGGCAGGCTAAGCGGCCTAGCGCGTTCGAGATCATAAAATGCAGAATGCATAGCTAGGTCCCGCTTTTTCTGTTCGTCACCAAACCCAATCTTGAGTCCTAGAGCCGCTCGATAGACCTTTTTCGCTGTCTCCGACTGGTTGGATAGGAGCTGCTCCAACTGCATTCGGCTTAGAGTACTGCTCTCGGTCTGCCAGTATCGATATGTGTTACTTGTCCAACCTACATCCTCGTATGCAGTTTCTGCGACGTGCTTGAGTATGACCGGCCCGTGAGGAGAGTAGAAAGGTCTCGAGAGATTATCATCGGCAACGGGTGCTCTCTCCGCGTTCAAAAAGCGATCAAGATCGAAAGAGAAAGAGAAAGGCCATGTGAATGTAAAGACTACGATTGCGATTACAATAGCCACGATGACGATGGGGCACCAGCAGTTGGACCTTTTGGTGGATCTGGGTGGAGGTGGAGGGGGAGGGGGTGGAGAATCGCGACCAGCCTCGTGGTAGGTCGGTATGGGGTCTGGATAGTCATGACGAAGGCGAAAGCCAAATCTCAGGTTATAGTCATCCGAGCCTTTTTCGACTTTTACACTGAGATCACCGGGGTAACCTTTAACTGGGACTAGTGGCATGATAGTCGATCGGAAGGTCGCTAGAAATGGTCGTTGTGACTTGTGAAGAGACAGCAACAAATGCAGAAATCTCTGACGGTAATTAATTCGATCAGCCTCCGGTGTCAGGGGAGAGGAAGGGTAGGAGTTGTCAGGTTATCCTCACGGTAGACCAGTAAGCGCAGATGAGAGGCAGACCGAAGAGTGTGCGGAGAGATGCGAGAGAGAACTGGAATGGAAATTTGGTGCAGATGACGGAATTTATAGACGACAAGATCAGGTCTGTTGTGCGACTTTGTTCAGCGCTACATCGGTGTTATGACAGAACGATGATATGCAAGTACCCAGAGTGCACCCCCAACGCACAAACAAGTGGGAGCTTTGCAATCTAGGGTGATTGCCACCAACTGTTGACCAGTGAAGCCGGTGCCAGGTGCAAATCTGGACGTGAGGACTGCGGATATCGCACTTAATCTCCTTGCTTACCCTAGAAAGTTGATCAAACGCAAATAGAAGATTGGCCGTGCATACAATTTGACGCTAGCAATGAGGATTGGGCAAGTTGTGGAAATATGATAGAGAGTGTTTCTGCTTGAAAATTGTCCACCACCAAGTTTGGACACTAAATCATTCACAACGACTTGCTGGTAAAGTGGAAACACAATATAGCGTACACCTACACGCTTGGCGGCCTTCAATCGTCATTATGCTTGGTGCACAGTGCACGGCGCACGGCGCACAGACGTTAGGTATCCGAATGCGTTTGCAACTCTAACATGACCACGAGTTGTCATTCAGCGCTATATGCGTATTGCGTTGTAGTTCCACTATCTGACATGGTTTGGTGGCCCGGGTGTTTGAGCTTGACTCATTGTACCCAGACCGCTCGTTTCTCATCCCTCATCCCTTTCTCATGCCAACAACCCCACTGCAAGCCGCGGCGGGTTTGTTGGATATGTTTTGGGCATTCGGTGCGATGCACTTGCTTTAGCTTCTGTTTGTTATAAGGACATGCTTCTATGTGTGGGACAAAGAGATGGCTCGCTTTTAAGTCGATCACAACCCCTACTTCTCCCACAGCCACCTTCAACTCTCGCATGTCACGACATTACACATCAAAATCACGCTTTGACTCTCATCTCACAGCAAAAATGTCTCTCGCGAAGCATTCGGTTCAACCGCCAGGTAGCTTAGTCTAACCTCCATTTCCAAGCTTCAAATTGCTGACCTTGTGCAGACGCCCAGTATGACCGGCCGAACCAGCGTCCATCAAACTCGGAGCAACTTTGGATGGAGATTGGCCGTGAAGGGCATCGGCGCCAAAGGAAGCCACGCGAGACAAAAGGACGAGGGCGTCCAGGTGCAGTAGCCGGTCATGAAATTGAGCTACAAGTGCTAACAATGGTCTCATATAGTCGTCCACGCAACTACACGATCAAAATACAGCCCGTTCCCGAGAGAGCGCTTCTGGATGGAGTACGGACGCCGACCGAAGCCCACACGGACAAGCTCTGAACCCCCTGGGCCGCGATTCCCCAGTCCACAATTCCAACCTCCCCAAACCCGGCCTATGAAGCTTACCAGCCTGCGGCACAGCGTTGTGCGAGGCTTTCACAAAGGCATCGACAAACTGAAGCGGTATGGGCGGGGGTCGATACGCAAAGGAGAAGTTCTGGGACGAAATGCACGACAAGCGTGGCATGTAGGCATGAACAAACTGCAACGGTGTGGACAAGCCTTGAACCGGAACAGGACACTGACGCTGGCGGTATTGCTCGTAGGGGCAGCGTGTGCTGGTTCCGCTGCCATAGTCCTCCACAACAGTCGAGCCTATTACAACCAAGCCCTACCACCAGTGGTACCAAGCTACAGGACGTATCCTAACTGGATGCATATTTCCAACGCGTACCAGGTCCTGGGAATTCCGGAGCCTATTGATCCATTGTTCATCCCACCATTTTCTGTCGTAAAAAAAGCCTACAGGAAGGTGAATAGCCGGTGGCATCCCGACAAATGGAGGGTGAATGGATTCGAAAACCCGGCTCAGGCAATCAAAGCACAACGCGTCATCAACGATGCATTCCAGCGATTTGACCTTTACTGGGAGAGTCCGGGCTGCTCATATGAATTATATGGGCAGTATGCTGGTATAATGGAACCTGTAGCTTCGCATGCTGAGATGGCTGCTCTTGGACTGCCACACTTTAACGAGACATGTGATTGTACGGTTGTTGGCACAGCGAGGGCGGCCTTACGAGCAGCCTTCACGATGCCCAGAAACCAGGAACAGCCTCCATCAAATTTAGATGATCTTGCCAGATATTGCCCTTGCAGTCTCGAAAAGGTCTTGGGTGATATAGTGACCAACATTCGGCCTAGTAACCTTCCGCCCAGGTACCTAGAGAGATATTGGGGTCCTTTGGTATGGAGCAACAACACCTTGATCCGGCGCTTCCAGAAAATTCAGCATGGTTTGTTATACCCAAGTTGGCTCCCGTATATCGAGACCGCTATAAGGATATGGGATTTCATTTTCGAACCGTATAGTCCGAGTGAAGCAGAAATCCTTCGTTCAGAATGGGCCGTATGGCAGGACACGGGATTTAATCCATTCCGCTGCGATTGACGCCCAAGCAAACTGCGTCTATGCATGTTCTTCGCAGACAATTCGAATCGCGCTGTCCATTGTTCTATCCCATTCTTTGATACTCTTTCTTCTCCTTTTGGTCTCTGGTACGGGTTGTGGCTTGGTTACTTATTCTGATCACGATACTTTCATTTCTAGACGTCCCTGCATCATGCGCAACATCCCCCAATATCCCTGCCTACACATTTGAGTATATCCCTCGTTTCACTTCCACCCCAATTAGATTGATGTTCTCTCCTCCCCAGCACTACTTTTAGAGTTACCAAATAACAAATGTCACTTTCTTTGTACAAATCGGCGGTGTAAGGACTTGTTCTAAGGATCGATGGTGATGACGAGTATCTATTGACCTGTCTCTCGAGTAGATTTGAGTATGTGGACATACTATTTACTGCTGAAACCTTTCTATTCTTCAATATCCTTTGTTGTAGAATGTGAACAGTATCAGACGGAAAGTTCAACTGCCAAGATTAAAGCCTGACCCTTCATGAACGCAGTCCATGGTCAGAACCATCAGTGCTACAGCATCCGTAAATGGTACAGTAAAATCTTCAGAACTTAATGAAGTCGTCTAAGGTTTCACTAGATACCCTTCTCTACGAATAAGAACGGGCTTTAACCCCTGCGTTGCGTGACCGAAGCACGGCGCCAATATGAGGTTTTCGCCACAGCGTACAAAACAAACCACTGGCCGTACCTTGACCTACCCTGCGCATCCGCCGCACAGTGCGAATGTGAACTTTGTCGGGTAGCTCTACTGTGATTTTTCATGTATACAGCTGTTTCAGCTATTTTGCAGGCAAATTCTTGCCTGGGCTGCATTGCCCCCTCCAGTGTGGAGTGCCTACGAATGTCCATGATTCGAGGAGAGGCCTTGCACCAACTCCATGACGAATGCGCAATCTCCTTCCGCCAGGTCCAGAAGCCAGGCTAAAGACTACTCCACCGGTTTGCAAGACCAAGTCCGCAAAGTGCATTTTGTCGTTTTAGGACTCTCTCCATGACTACGGACTATCTGAAATTACACGTTCCGGCTATTATACACTTCTGACTTCGTGGAGAGCGCTCTTGTCAGTCTGCAGATTATGTATGAAGAAGCTGCCTCAGATTCCAGCCCTTCTCGCGCATCCGGTATCGTTCTAGCAAGCGGCACGCGAATAATCGTTCTCAAATATGCGCACCCCTGCTCAGATATGCGTACCCCTCTCAGATATGCGCACTCCTCTCAGATATGCGCACTCCTCTCAGATATGCGCACTCCTCTCAGATATGCGCACTCCTCCCCGCAAATGGCGCAGGAGGGTCTTTAGTGCACCAACACCACCTCCGCCAGCTATCGATAGAAAGGAGATACTGTAAGGTTAATATGGAGATGATTGGCACAGTCTCCTACATCCATTGTCTGGCCTTGTAGCATAAATCATATGTTGAGGTGTGGAATACATTGGAATCGAGTATTTGGAATTATCAACTGGCAGAACCTCTGGAGGATATGCTGCTGTAATATTTCAAGTATTGTGGAATCACGGTGTCGGTCAATGTATTTCTAATGTCTTGATATGTGAATCGCATCCCGCCACTTCGAAAAACTACCTGAACAAGAAGACTACTAATTAGGAGGCACGATGGTATTGCCGTGCGCTGGTGATTCGTCCAAACCCTCCAACCTCCACTCCAGTTGCCAAAGCCAACCCGCTGGTGGTTAACCCAACAAAATCCAGTGAGATTCAAGTTCCAGTCTCTAGACTCAACAGTCGCTGATAAAGTGTCACAATATTCTAGAGTTGCGCCCGATTTTGCGCCCGCCCCTGCTAGGAATGCGGTAAGAGGCAGGGCGTGATGTTTGCGAGGAGGGCCCATGGCTATTGAGAACCGAAGCGGGAAGGGTTCAACAAAACCCGTGCCTCGATCTTGCACCCAACAAAGGATCCAGTATTCGGGCGGGGGGCACTATTGGAAGTGAAGAGACCGCATGATGATGAGCCCATGGATAGCGGCGTGGCATGAGGCTCCCATTGTTTGCCTGTGGGAAGCTTTTGGTGAGAATACCGGGCAACAAAGAGCGGCCAAGATCTACCAAGGTTCCAACGTTGCCAGTGCAACAAAGCACTGATTATGGCCTTCCAGAACATTCGACCAAATCTCTACATACTAATCCAATATGCCCGTCATAACCACTTCAAAGCGCAGCACAGGAGCGGTGGCGCTGGGGTCCCCGACGCGAGGAAAGGAGAGGTAGCGGACGGTATCGGGGATGGCATCGAGGATGGTATTGGGGATAGACGAAGTGAACGTAGCCCTGCGTAGTCCTGCACTGAAGTCAAACTACAAAGGCATTTGCATGGGCAGACTGAACTTGCCGTAATTCCTCGAAGTCATAAAGCCTCAGCCTGCCCTCCTGGGGCTACATCTGCTGCCCAGTCCGGGCCCCCGCGCCTAGAGTGGGAGTCTGGGGGGGTGGGGACGGTGCAAAACGCGGGGCAACCCCAGAACAATTGGCCCATGCAATGACCACCCACGTGGATAACTTATGAAAGCTTTCAATCCAGCGTCGAGTTGGAGTCTGCTTGACAAGCGCGCCCGCGGGCGAGGAGCGGCGGTGACTATGGCAGTGAGCATTGTGGTCATTTCTATATACAGTACCTGGCTTTTGCCGCTGACAGTACAGAAACAAAGCTTCATTTAGCTCCGCCGAATAGGCCTTTGGTCGAGGCCACGCCAGTGTGCGTGGTCCTGGTGGTGCAAATTCCCCGACGTGGAATTCACAGTAGATCTTCCAAGGACTCGATTCCAATATGGCTCCCCCCTGGGATCTACCGAAATTGAGCCTGGCGTATTCTGGGCCCCTCCTGTCCCGAATTTCCCAAGCACGCCACCCAAGTATTCACGAGTCCCTTACGCAGTGTCCCGGTCGATAGAAACGCAGTGTGTCCGCCAATCGAAACGAGGTGAACTCGTGCTAATCAAAGGGAGAAAATTGGGATCGGAAGAAGAATCGAGATTTCGCGGCGTGGTCGGCTGTGGGCGGAAACCACTCTCTTCGATCGGGGGTGGGTCTGCGAAGGGGGACTGTGTCTGTTCACCAAGCGAGCTCGGTACCCATGTGCTCGATCATTACTAGGAATGTAGTCAGCGTAGACTGATGGGGTACATACCTTGGAACCCCCAACAACGGCTCCGCTGTTGGAACTCTGATGGTCTGCATTCGTTTCGTTAGTGTTAATGTTGGTGGTGGATGAGGAGCTGTTGACATCTGTTGTCCCGCGCAACTTGCACGACGAAGGCTAGTCTCGTTTCAGTGTCCCCCGTCCAAGCTCACGAGAGCGACGTATGAGATTTTGATCGGAATAGTGAAGGTATTGATGAGCAATTGGGGTATTTAATCGAGGATCCAAGTCCATCTGTAGGGACGACATTTATGCCGCCCCGGACGGGGGTGATGGGATAGGAATGCTATCTCTAAGCGTTGCCCGGACTCCATGTATCATCGTTCTAAGATACTTCCTTACTCACTAACCAACCTTTAAGCAATAGACTTGATAAGCTACTAGAAAGGAGAACTGCTAAATTTCTCTTCTAAAGGCGTTCTACATACGCTCTGTCTCCTTCTCGACGTGCTGCTTTTATTTCTGGTTCGGGCTTGTGGGATTCAAAGGTGCCCTCGGGGGGGAGGGAGAGCGCGCGCTTCGGCTCGCTCCAGGTCGGTCCACATCAAACGGCCAGTACGATCGTCTCCCAATATGTTGCGTAAAGCGGGATGCTTGTGTAGTACTCCTACCTCCTGAACAAACCTATCTCTATCCTCTCGATTGATAGACTTATACAAGGGAGTCCCTGCCCAGCCAAGGAACAGCAGGAAGAAAGCCGCACCTTCAGTAGAGCCCCTCGCGACCCACGCAGATACAGAGGCTTACAATCGGCGTCGATACTGAGGTCTGTTGCGAGCTGCAGCTGAACGAGGCGGATGAATGTGTTTGGCTTGATGTGTCTCCTGCCATGAGACTGCACATTCGGATAGCCACGGTCGAACGAACCTCCACGGAAGAGTTCAAGCAGGCGGTCGTGTGTGCAGTACTGTCGATCCTCCACTGGCGGCTTTGCTTCTGATTTTGTGGTAGACATGGTCACCTGATTTGTGCGCCTACTGCCAACACCACTGTGCTTTCTCCTCCCACGGCCATATCCCCCCCGCCGAACGCCCACCAAAAACTAACATAGAATACCTTAGTGATAAGCAGGTAGCATTAGAGTATGTGTGTTTAGACTTCTTTCTCGAGATGTCAAGCTACGGGGAAGAAACAGCTACTAGGGCATAGAGAAGGGCATCGCTTCAATTCTCTAAGTGAAGCAGAACAGCGAGGAGTAGCGGGAGGAGTAGCGGGAGGAGTAGCGCCAGGAGTAGCGCCAGGAGTAGCGAGGAGGAGTAGCGGGGAGGAGTAGCGGGGAGTAGCGAGGAGCAGTGAGGAGCGGCGAGGAGTAGCGAGGAGTTAGACCTGATAGTCTCCTCCCCATCTACCTTCGCTTACCACCTTCCCTCCGCTCGCTCTCCTCCCCTTCCCCCTCTTTCCCATCTCCTCCCTTCTAATTGTCCCGTCTACTCATTGTCCCCGTTCTCTCATGCCTATCTCCCGCTAACTGATTGTCCCCATAGAGAAGAGCATCGCTTTAATTCTCCAAGTGGAGTAGAATAGTGAGGAGTAGCGGGGAGCAGGGGGGAGCAGGGGGGAGCAGCGAGGAGCAGCGAGGAGTAGCGGGGAGGAGTAGCGGGGAGGAGTAGAGTAGCGAGGAGTAGTGAGGAACGGTGAGGAACGGCGAGGAGTAGGGAGGATCCAGACCTGATAGTCTCCTCCCCATCTGCCCTTCCCGTCCACCCTCCTTCCCGTTGACCCTCCCCATCTACCCTCTCCATCTATCTTTCCTTTCTACTTTCCACTTTACCCCCCTCTACTCACCTCCCCTTCTCTTCACTTACTACCTTCCCTCCCCTTGCGCTCCTCCTCTTCCCTCTTTTCCCCATCCCCTCCCTTTCAATTGTCCCGTCCTCCCTGCTGATTGTCCCATCTACTGATTGTCCCGTCCTCCCACAGCCGCCCTGTCCCACGGCCATCTCCCCGCCCGCCGACCGCCCAATCCTCCCGCGCCCATCCCGCGCCCATCCAGCGACCACAACGCACTTTATTCAGCCCTTAGATAGCTATTGTCACGTATTGCTGAACTTTACCACCGGTTGAGTACTCAGTGTGTTCAAGAACACACTGACGTTTAAGAATTGGCGAGAAAAGGTTCTGTCTGTTTTCTTGAACCCTTCGTGCACTCATGTTCGTGGCATTTCTGGCACTAATGTTGATATCCTGGTCCATTTGGGGGAGGGGGCGTCTCCGGCCGCCGCTCGTCCTCTACCCATCAGCTTCGCTTTCGCGCCATTCTATACCCAAGCATCGTAGGCCAGTGGCGCCGTAATGGTAAAATGCAATGATTTACGAGACGGAACGTAGCAACAGATTTCGAAATTCCACATGATGGGGGGGATGGTTCGACTGGGCCTAATAGTTTACCTTTGCCCCGTCTCGCTGCCCTGACTACCACCCGACGTGACAAGAGTGGAAGCTTTGAGTGGCAACCTTCAGTCCGCAGCACGGTCCCTCCACGAAGCCCCGCCCCCAATAAGATCGTAAGCTGGACGCGTTCGGTCGGAGCACCGCCACGCATAGAATATATTCCCTCAGTGTCCCATCGACGACGACCGAGAGAGTTCGGTGTCGTCCGTGTAGGTCTAATAAAAAATAATAAAAATAATTACCAAAGCCTTGATACACCTGTTAAGAAACAGAATTGAGCCAAATCAAGGGACAAATCTCTGATACAGCATCCTATTTACCGTCGTTTCTTTTCACCTGTGAGCGCTATTGCGCACGTCCGCGGCATTGATGGATGTCGCTGTAACGGCCGTGGAAGGCTCTTCATCGTATCTACGCCTTTTAATTATTCGAGATTATTCAAGAGTCCTAAAAAGGGTCATATATGACGCTGATGTTGAAACCTACAAACGCTGCCGCAAGTTCCCCACGAACTCAGATCTTTCTCCTCTCAATTCACACTATTGCTTCATGCTGGCGGACCCTTCCGATAGAATACTGCCCTCACATGATAGGACGCACTGTACGGGGAAAGAACCGGGCAACCTCCGGCTAGACTTGCAATATGTCCCATACCGGAGATTTGTACATGACTACATATCGGAATATCTGATCTTTAGTTCCATAGAAATCGCATTAGCCAACAATCAGTAATCCCTAATCTTTATCACCATGTAGCTCTGTGGTGTCCGATTTCTCATGCGTGACCGCTGAACATTCGGAAATTCCTTGGACTGAACTTCGTTTTCGCATGGTGGTGACAAGCCGTGGAGTCCATTGCGTCCCACTTGCGCCCATAGCATACAAATACATGGACCTCATATCCATCACCACCAGGATCAAAATGCAGACACATTTATTCCGCCTAATCATCTTTACTCTACCATGTCCAGTGTCTATCCCCTCATGCGCCCCACGTTGTGTCACTCCCAAAGGAGACTAGCTGAAGAAGAAACAAATAATACCTCACACCGAGATTCTTCTCCTTGCCTTCTCAAAGAACAACATCCGCTCTCGTCACCAGAATCCTTTGAACAACCCAAAACCAACCCCCCAGACACCAAATCCACAAATGGAAACGGTTTACGAAATGTTCGAATTGCCTCTTGCCATCGCCAGATTCGCTTTCAGGACTTTGGTACTTGTTTCCTTGGCGTGGATCATATTCCGTGTCTTTGAACTGCTTCTCTCCTTGTGATTGGAGATGATAGTTTCGTATCGGTATAGTATAATTCTGTTTCTTTTAGAGATGGTGCGAAGACTAACCGTTTGAGGGCACTCGGTCAAGACATTCGATCCGTCCAGACATCAGAAATGCCTTCTGCAACGTCAAACACGAACAAGCATATACGGATATTGGGTGAGGATGACTCACGAGCCGACTTTGAATACAGGCCGATAGCGGATGGGATGCAAGGTTTAGTCGTAGGCCTAGAGGGGGGGTACACAAACAATTCATCACTTTTATAAAGTTCTATGATGCGTATCTCTACACTCAAGCTTTCTTGTGGGAAAAGAGTCTCATGTGAGATACATGTACCTAAGTGCTAGTCACATGCATAGTGTCAGTTCCGTGGTCAACTACGCCATGGCTAGCAGCAACCATGAATTCACTCCTCATTGCGCGATCGCACCCACAGGTCTCGGCGTATACAAGCGCTATTCCAATCCCAGGTACGAATCAGCGTAGGTCTTTCAAAGCCCATGAATGGGGCAAAGTCTCTCGAGTTACCAGCGAAAGTCTCTCGAGTAAATACTACTCCGCTCTGCATGCCGTTTCACACCCGTGCAAGGCTTGATGGAAGTGGCTAATTATTTCAGCATATCTTTCTTTAATACCTTCTTTGTCGTCTTTGCCTCTTCAAGAGGGCACTTACATGCAGTTAGCTAGGTGACAAAGTCCCATATGAATTGTAGTAGCTGTGTTGTGATGCCATAGGTGCGCCTCGATACCTCTATCTTTCACCACCACGCTGCAATCAGAACAAAGGCCCTTTAAGCTCGATGAATTGGGTGACCAATTTAGACTTCGGGTCGTTTAAGGTGGGTACTCTCTCGCTCCGGCATTGTTCGCGATATGCTTGCATTCCCTTTCAAGAGCTGATCATGGGGTTCCTGCTTTTCTTTGTCTACTTTGGGGGTGGCTGGCCTGTGGGGATCTGGCTTAAATTCGCCTCGTGCCTGCGACAAAGAGCTTTCAGATACTTTCTTTTTCCCCAGTTGGAAACACCAAACGCAATTCTGACCAATTCTGACGAATACATGATGGGATCCTTGACGCCGCGTTCGCAGCCATTGGGGCCACGTTGGGTAGCTGGGAGCTAGGTACAATATCATTAGATGAGAATATACCTGCCGCGATGCACGCAATGAGGCACAGGATCTAGAAGACAAATCTTAGGCTATACTATTAAAGATGCATCAGAAGGAATCACGATTATCGAGCGCATGGATCGATATTTTGAGTCCAGTTGCGCAGACAGGGTCCGGTTGGGATGCTCCCGAATCCGGTTAGGGAACGTGAGTCCGGTTGGGATACTTCCTAATCTGGTTAGAGTGCTCTTAAATCCGGTTGGGAAATAATAGTCCGGTTAGAATACTGTCAATCTTGGTATCATTTAGACATCAAATTGTACCCCAGTGATCAAACCATAATTATTATAATATAAATTTTCTTGCCGTCTTAAGTGCCTACGTCGCAGCCTATGCATATTGTTGCATTACGTTGAAGCCGTCCTTTCTTCGCTCTCGCTGACAAGCTGCCCTTGATAGCTCAGGAGCAAGGAAATATTGGATGCGCTTCAACACCCCGACCAGCTACGTCTTTACAACAACAAGATGGAAAGTTTCAAGGCCAAGGTCAGAATTGAGGTGCGCCGCAGCGGACAAGGTCGTGGAGTGTTTTTTTATTTATTATTTTGCTGTTGCTTGCGGATGAGTGTCTCTACGGTCTCACTGACACTGCCGTAGGCATTCATCAAACATGTTAAAGGGGTTAGGCTCCGCGGCGTGTGAAGTGTCGATGCGGGCCTACGAGCCCGGGGGTGGGGGGACACTATGCTTATGGCGGCTTCAATGAGGAGGCCATGTTGCCCATGGCCAATACAACTGGCTCAATCCACCAAAGAGTTAGGAGTAATTGGTATGCTTTCGTAGCCCATTTAGTGACTACGCCTTCCCCTCCCAATTTATGTTAAATGTAATAGTTGGTAATCATGTATTGGAAACTGGGTTCATTATCATTACTTGGTGGCCCGTAAGCCCTATATACTTGAGTAGAGATGGTAGAGTTCCGAAGATACCTGTAGGGTGTACAGGCACAGGGGATTGTGTAGGAAACAGTGCGAAATACTGATTCGGAAGCACGGCTGTAGCACCGTACAGGCTGACATCGCCATTCGAAACATCGACTGGGCTAGGTCCATAGCATTAGACGACTTCTAAAAGACGTGACAAGGATCGCCGCGAATGTACTGCGTGCCTTTTACGCTCGTGAGGGAGAAAGAGCGATCGAGAGTCGGAATCCACCTGCCAGTGATCGTCAAGCCCATCGTCAATACTCTTAATTATTCAGTCAGCCATTCATAGTTCTGAATCTAGCTCCCATGGTGATGCAATTACTAAAAGTGGATTTATATCACTAGAGTTGGTCAATCCCGCCCTCCGTACCAGTCAGTGAATGGGAACCGCGCCCTCTCAGCCTTGCATGCATGGGAGAGAAAACTACTTCACAGTCTCAATTAGTGGGTAGGAATGACATCTGAAATACTCCATTGCATTTGCGTTGAGGTGTTGTCTTCAGCCTGTTGGAATGTCCTAATGGCGATTGATGTGGAAAGGGAAACTCAGTCAATCGATGCATGGTAATTCGCTGACCTTGGAAACGCAGTGAGCAAGGATGCATTACATAACAGAGAATGCAAATTTGTATTCAGTACAGGAATCCAAGGGTAACCTCCACCAAGGGCGATCGTCCGTCTCGTCTTCCAGATATCTCGACGTTCTAACTGCCATGACGATTCTATTCGTCTTGGTACACGGTAGGAAATAACTGCTAGGTACTGCCTGAGGAACTTTCAAAGGCTATAGCGACCCCAATTGGTATCCAACATCAATACTAGAGTTTTTCCCGCATCCGTTCGCACGTATATTCGATATAACACCTGCCCCACGGCATGCTGCGTAACACAGTCGGGATGCCCTAAGAAGCTATGGTTCCGTTCCTTCGCCGGCTCTGTAATCAGGTCACCTTCCTACCATCTTACAAGCCCTTAAGTAGTACAGTGCGCATTATATTTTCAAGTCTGACTTGCCTAGGTCAAGAGAGACGTGAAACATGAAAGATGGCTGAAAACGAAGCCCATGACCAAGGAACAGTCGATGGAAAAACGCTCCTTCGCAGAGCGTACGGGCTGTGATAATGACTATGCGTAAGGAGGCTAAAAGGACTTTAGGGCCGTTAATTCTTAATCTTTGCCAGGCCCCCCAGGGTATAGTCAAGCAAAGGTGCGAGAGGATACTTTTCGGGGAATTTACCATATTGGCTTTTGATTAATTTATCACTTAATATTCGTATCCGCTTGTTCAACGTAATTTGACTGCCTTGGAGTATACATAATTATTCACGTTTTCAACAATTGTAATGATTAATGTAATTTTAGAAAAGTCATGTTATCATGGGGATTTCCAAGCACAACGTACGTCTATGAATCAGATATCATTATATGAATATGAATCAGTACTAGGAATAGTCACCATTGGGATACTATCTTCTAGAGAAAGGGAGAGGAGTAGGTTTGGGAGACGCTCAAGTTTTAATTTGCCGGGTAAGTTTGAGTTGCCAGGTAAGACGGTCCATCAGCAAATATCCTTCCTTCGCCCATCCAGGCTCTCTCAACCAACATCAGAAAGTGCAATCTCTGCGGCACGAGTATATGAGACCGTTATCGGACTCGACTCCCTAGCATAAAAGTCAACTGCGTCCCGGAACGTAGGAAAGGGGGTTTACAATTCGGGATACTCGAAATGTTACCTATGATGTGTGGGATGTGCTTTAACAAAGAAGCTACTCAGTAGAAATTGGATCATATTGAAAGGGAATTGTAGCTTGCGCCATCCACACAGTCCTCAAAAATGCACCCGTTTACGTGGATGTGGAGGGCTAACCGTACGATGTTTGTCATGGATAGAATTCAAGTAGTGCGGTTCTACGACTTAAGTTCTCTAAGTTGCTTGATGTATCTCTTCTATCTCTGAGTAATGAATCGAATCTTTGACTCGGATCTCTCGACCTCTAACCACTGGAAAGAATAGCCTTTCGCATATAGTCGATGCGGGAGCCATGGTGGTTGGGCGACTTAGGGTAGAACTGTGTTAATGTTGCCATATTATTTTAGGACATATTGCATCGTCTTGTATAGCGCCTAATGTCGAATTAGCTAGTTTCTAGCGGTTCGGATTGCTCTAGATATTTGAACTACAAATACCTTCTTTTTCGACGCATCGTGGTGAATGCATATCTAGGGAGATTATTCCATTACGAAGGAGGAATGACACTATCTATTCATTAAAGGCATATTGCTCGTATCTTCATGTAACGATCATTCATATATTAGCGAATGCTGGATGAGTACGGACTAGAGGTTGCTTGTGCATGTGAGAAAGCCTCGCGTTAGCCAGACTAATTTACCTCACTCTCGCCCTCTCACAGGCTGGCCTCGAGCTACTGAGGAAAAGACTGACAGGGAGATAAGCCATGAATTCTTGAATGCCTATTTCATTACTCGAAACTAGTGAGCCTTTATATTGTGCTACAAACAGGGGCAGGTATACTTGAACGCAATATTCCATCAAACCGCCTCAGGGAGAACCAGAATGAAACTAATTCCTCTAAGGCGCCAGCCATTGATTGAGCTTAACCTCTCAGTATTTCTTCATAAGCGGCAGCAGCAGCAGCTTAAATAAGATATTTCAATGACCCTAGAGTACGAACAAGTCGACTACAAAGTCCCGCCCCACGATGCGCTCTGCGCAAGCGGAGGACAAGGCCCGCAAATTGCGAGTAATGCAACTAATATAACTGGTTACTCATACTGACACCGAGTTCCATCCCTTAGACACAAGTGCAAGATACGTACGCCATAATTCTGTTCATTGTTGTTTAGGATATTTCCATGCATGTACAGAGAGAAAATCATGGATGTAATCGTGCTATAAATCAGATTGCGCCTCTAAAACGTATCACCCCCTTATTCGATCGATCCGGAATTAGATCGAATGATTGCTTAGTTCGTCTTATTGCCCGACACAACCAACAGGACACTTTCTTATTCCTGTCTTCATCATTCTGTCCAACGTCGTCCCAGCTCACCTGTTCCGAAACGGATGGGCTCCACGCAACGCAGGGTAAGCGTCTCGGCAGCCCCGGATGCGTTGGATTTCTGCCGTTAGAAAATTTGGAGCTACACTTATGATCATTGAGGAAAAATTGTCGAAGAGTACTACGAGAGCGATCGGGAGGTGTTGGATATCCCCAACCGGATCTAAGAATCACCTAACCAGATTGGGAAGTATCCCAACCGGACTCCTGTTACCCAACCGGATTCAAGAGTAACCTAACCAGATCAGGAAGTATTCCAACCGGACTCTTGATCCCCAACCGGATCCGAGCTGCACAGAAAATGCTACTATCTACACAAGAGACTGTTCTGAATCCAGCTCGAGACTTGAGGTAGCTGTCGTCTCCAATGGAGGTACATAACCTGGCTCAGCCGCGCGCATTAAAATGCACTGATGATGTTTGGACTT
This sequence comes from Nigrograna mackinnonii, assembly GCA_001007845.1. Lineage (NCBI taxonomy): Eukaryota > Fungi > Ascomycota > Dothideomycetes > Pleosporales > Nigrogranaceae > Nigrograna > Nigrograna mackinnonii. The sequence continues at coordinate 93,840 of JGVQ01000389.1, forward strand.
GTGACCGCCGCCATCGGTATCGTGAGCCTAGGAAAGGTTATTCTCTCCGATGGATTATCGATTGCTAGATTGCCACCGGGAGATCTATTAGGAGGGGTATGGGCAAGTAGACCATAGAGAGACCGAAGTATGTCTCGTGGTTCTCCCGTAGCAGAAAATGCGAAAATAGTTGTTGAGAGGATTGAGAGAGGATAGTCCGCATGCTCAATCTGTAGCGTCGGGCGTTTTGCGCTAGCAGGGTAGAGCGTGCGAGGTCTCTGATTCTATTGCCTGGGTTTACATTGTTTCAAGCGCCTGTTTTTTTGGCATGTGCGGGATATTCTCAAAGGATGGATAGGATTCGAGCAGGTTTAAATCCTCAAGTATGTATTTTCGGTATTGTTTTGACAGCAGGATTGCGGGAGCAGGTCGTCCAACTCTGGTGCAAAGCCAAAGGCACAATTAATCCGCTCGAAAACTGTGAGCCCGCGCGCAGTTGCGATTGAAGTCACTGGAGAGACGGTTAGAGAGACCGCCCGCAGGTGCCTCGTCTTTCACGCAGGTGTCAATGCCGAGCTCCGTTCCAACTGCTCAATGCAATCCGTGAAGTCTGCGCTACCCAGGATTCATGGTTTCTGACAGATTGTTGAAAGGGGACGTAAGAGTGACCGTGGCGGATCGTCGATACTGTATGGATGATTGACCTCATATACGCGTGTCTCTAATCATCTATACTGTATGGGTGTTTCACTTCGCATACCCGTGACTCAGATCATCCATACTGTATGGTTGTTTCACTTCGCGTACCCGTGGCTCAGATCGTCCATAGTGTACGGGTGTTCAACCTCACCTACCCATGGCTCAGATCATTACTACTGTATGTGTGTTTAACCTCAGATCGTCTATACTGTATGCTTGTTTCACCTCATATATCCCTAGCTCGGATTGTCTATACTGTATGGGCGATTCACTTCGCATACCTTTGCCTCAGAACACCCATACTGTATTGGTGTTTCGCTGTTTGTTCCAGCATGGCCGTCAGCTCGACAATTAAAGTCGTCTACCATGTGTCGAATTGCTATGACCGGATTGAGTCAGATTCCGGAATGCACAGTCCGGCATATTTTGCGGGGTTACTGCGCGACGAGGAAGTCGTGACCGCAAACCAACAGTAGATCCACCGGAAGCTGTCGGTCCGCGACAACAAAGCTTAGTCCACTTCGAGTCACTACGTGTAAGGCGGAATAACTTGCGACGCAGTTCTGTCTCTGGTTCGCGACAGCGAAGCCACAAAGCTTGCTAGAGGAAGAAAACTTGCTGCCACTCGCCGACAGCGACCTCTGCAATGAGCCACTCAAGACCATCAGCACAGGACGCCATCCTCTTTCTGCATGCAATCCCTCCCATCCGTAATTTACAGGTTTTCGCGAGTCTACCACTCCCTTTCACAACTGACAGCTTCGTGCAAGTCCAGCATCGCAGAACGGGGAATATTTCGTACGATGATGATGCTTGTTTTGAAAGGACGGCTGGTTATTAGGCCAATATTGTTGGGTCCATGTAGCTTTTCCTAACGAAATGAAATCCTACTTCCCAAATGTAATATATCTCTAACACTCCGTAACACCCCATTGTAAGAACGCTGTGAAAAGAATAATGTTCATACTCAGGTGTCTAGAAGGAAAGCAGCGGCGGAAATGAGTGCACCAAGCTTCAGTAGGCTGTAACGTAGTTCTACCCCCCCAAAGCTTACCCATCTCACATTGCTGGGGTTGCAAGCCGGTTGTCGTGGTTGGCCTCGTTCAAGCAAAACGGACCCGCGCTGCGAGATGGCAGGTAGCAAACGAATGAGGCCAGACCCGGACAGAGATGGCTGCGGCAGGTAAGCTACGTAAAGCTCAAAGTCGCAGCCATTTGTTCATAATGTGACGCCCAACAGTTGACAAGCCGTCTTTGAAACTGTCTCCCCAACCTCGAGACGTCGAGTATTATGGCGCAATCGTACTTTTCTCACACAATCCATGAAGTAGAGGCGATGAATGGTACGAAGAATTGCTAGGAACAAACGTCCAAGCAGAAGAATGAATGGTTTTGAGCTTCTTCGTTCCAGTTACTACTGTCCAGGCCGCATATTGGCTTTTGCGCACCTGTTCTAAGCTTATCGAGGCTCCGAAAGTCTTCATAGACGTGATTTTCTTTCGATGACACTTTGTCTGCCACGAAACTTTGAAGCTTGCTAAGGCATCACCTTGTGTTCGATTGCCATGGTTATTTGTCATGCGTGGATTGAAGGAGAGGTTAGCTCGTGTAATGGCCTCTTAGCCTAAGATACCATATACCTGAGTGTACACCCCATAAAACGTAATGCGCAGGTAGTAATGCACGTACCACGTTATCAGTGGCAGGAATTGGTCCAAGATATGTCCATAATGGCATTAGCAGGTCTCCGGGTATCCCCAGGGTCTCGTGAAGGTTTAACAACTCTCGGAGCAAGCTCTTTTCAATGTGTGTTCCAATCAAGTCAGCTCGCGCAAGAGAATAAACCTCTTTTTATCAAAATAAAGCAGATTATGCCCATCCACCAATATGGCAACAGCTGTTGGAGATCGTACTTGTGTAAGGGAAGTTATGCCTCCGCTTATTTGCCGCAAGAGAAGAGCTATTCATTTGGGATCCTGTTATACAAACAACCTTATCCATGATTATACCTACATTGATATCATAAAGCGGTCTCGAGAGCGGAAATTCTCCATCGCCGATCCTTTCATCCGGCACAAGCTTTAGGAGCTCTTGTTCAACATCGCCAGCAGCAACGGCGTCAGTCACTTTCATGACCAAAACTGATTAGCATACTAGGACGAGATGTGAAACGCTCTTCCTCATTGTATCGCAGTTGAAGGCGCGTAAGGTCCAAGCATGTCAACAATCGGGGTCGTACGATCCAAATTCATCAAAACCATGTCTTCGCAAAGACTGCAGGTCTTCCTGATACATCAGATGGAATCAGGAAGGTAAAATCTGCACTTGGGGCTCGAAGTAGACACGCAAAGGGTAACTCCCTTGCCACCTCGTGGCAAAGTTAAACGTTTGACTCTAATATACGAGTAATTAGCATCAAATTCTCTTCTATGATGGATTACTCCGGCAAAAGTTCTCGTTTGATGTTTCTACGCGAGGTAGAAAGCGAGAAGTGGGCTTGTTCTCCAGAAGTCCATGTTTCGACTGGTTTATTTTTATTTGTACTTACGAAGCCTGCATGGCCTTTACAACGAGCAACCATAGTATGTGAAAGTGAATAAGGATGTCTGGCTGTATATAAACCTTTCTCTCCATTTAAGGTTGGGGTGAATGAAGATGCATATAGCAGCTTATGGCAGAGGGAAGGGGAAAAGACGATAGTAGCGGATCAGATTATCTGTTGACCCGCAAAGTCCGTAAATATACTGCCAATGGACAAAACATTACTGCAAGCATAGAATAACATTAGGTGTTTGCAACTCCCTGATCTTCAGGTCCTTCAAGTCTTAGGAAGAATCTTGTAGAGTCGAGAGAACATACTCGGCCCTTATGCAGCCATCTTGCATGATGGGTCTAATTCTTCGCTCAGTTCTACCGGCACGCGAAAGTCGGGAGACTGGTGCAATTAATTCAACAGTGCGTTGGAATTGCTTTATGCCTCGTGAGTATTGGGAAAGCCAAGAGTGCTGAGTAGCTTGGTTTACAAGCACATGCCGTTGCGATGTACGGACACGAGTCGGGGGTCTGTCGCGGTGCACGGGGTGTAGTAAATTATAGCATTCCCTTGAAGGAAGTTCACCACGTGCATCAGGTACGCCTCCTTCTTAATTCACTCATATGTCTTTGTCTTCTTGCGTGCTTGCTCCAACGTCAGGCTCTCACGCCGATTTGATTCTCCACGATTATCAATTGCACTAGGTTCACTCTTGGGTTCCACTTGTCGTTTCTTCTCTTTGTCCCACGCTTTAATCCCTTGCTCGCATGCATCAATAAATAACAATTGGCCTGTTGTTGTTCTCGACATACTCAAAATCTAGCACGCTAAGGTATATGCCCTCAATTACTAAAGAATTGTCCTCTCAGCCTGAGCTTAGGACATCGTTCTAAAATCGAAAACCACGTTCTACAGCGCCCGAGCGTGAGGATGGCCCAAAAAGTCGAAGGAATAGTAGCCTTGGCAAGATTTCTCAAGTCCCCGTCTTTCCAACTACTGCATTCCCTGCATATAGTGTCCTTGATCTTGTTACCGAACCAAAATGACATATAGCAAAGGGAAAGGTGAGGCTCAAACAAGCTTGGCAAGGTAAACTTGCCAGCCTTCAATATCTACAGATAATCTAACACCCATAAATCTACTCGTTCACGGCATTTGTTTGACGATTAAAGACTGATGAACAAGAATGCCTACCATGACATTCGACGCAAAGATTTATGGTTGGAATGGCGAAGCAAGCGGTGACTACCCGCGGCCACGCTTCGGCACTACCTCCGCCTCGCTTGCCCTTATATTTCCCAGAACGAATTTCTCTCCCGCGTCCCTTCTCCTCCTACAGCACTTACCTACTTTCTCCAGGCTATACGAGTAAAATCCTAACTTTCAAGAAACCAAACTCGCCGTCCACAATTCAAACCACTATTAACACCGCAAACGAGATCTCAGCTTCGTTCAAGATCAAATGCCTCCACTTCGGGACCTTCTCATACTCTGGATCGAGCTCCTCGATCTCTTGATACATGGCATGGACGAAGCTCTCGCCGATTATGCCATGCTCATACACTGGCTCATCGTAACCCTATGGCTTCACTTTCGTCGTTATCTAGAACTTTTCTAGACGGCTTCCAAAATGGTCCATGGGAGTATGGGACACAACCTTGCGATACCCTATTCCCCTGCTTGGCACGGATAAGGATGAACCTCCCACGACAATACAATACCGGCTACCATAGATACTTTCGATTCACAAGCTATGTCTCCACCATTCCGACAATAGGTTTATGGCAATCTTCTTTCAGGATATGGGGACATGGAGCCTGTTTGACTTTGGGGCTGCGATCAATTTGGCAATTTCAAGAAAAGCGACGGAGAAGAGCGACAATTGGAGAAGGGGAAATGCAAAACTCTTTGTGTTTCCACTGCATAATCCATTTCGGGCGAGAGGAATGACTGCATGTATCATAGCGGGTGTGCCGCTATAGTGGCCTTCTGCTGCCGCGTCCATATATACCCCAATACAACTTTTCTTCACCGTTTGCCCTCATCCTTTCTCTTCTGCCTTCTACCTCATCCCTCCAGTCCCTTTGTCTGCGATGCCATTTCTCACCCGTCTTTGTCTGCCAGAGACTCCCTTACACGACACCTCCAACTTCGACCAATGAGCTCTGTCTTGGTGGCCCGGATCATCTTTTCCTTCTCTGTGTGATCCACTTCTCAAATTTCTCCTGCTGAGTATCATCCTTGCAAGTCGCCTTCATGGAGCCCAGTGAGAGCAACGTGGATCAAATCTCGTGCCCGCGAGACGTCTCGACAGGGGTGCAACGCATGCACGCACGATGTTCCATTCGAGGAATCCCAGTCCGTTTCTCTGTAAGATCTAGCGTCTGCAATTTGGTCGACATATAGACGCCATGGTTGTCATCTTCTGGTAACACGAATGCACTTGCTATCGTAGAGCGTATGTGTACCTTGCCTTGCACTCTCTTTGGCACGATTCCTGACGTAACAACCAGCTGCTTATGGTGCTGCGATTACCTTGCATTCAGATCGTCCGTTAACGATGTTGACAAGCGCTTCGCCTGGGCGCGTAAACAACGCGAGACCTTTCGAGCCACTGCTCGCGCATCCAGTCTCATGGAATGCCCCGGGGTCTTGTGCTCTCGCACATGCTCGCTTGATTGCCGTCTGGGAAAAGACTCATGGGCTTAGGCCTGCATCTCGCATAGGCTTTCCGGACGACGGGGCGCTTTCAAATGGGTCTGCCCTTGAGAAGACATGGACTTGTGGACTTCCCAGCACGGGTGTAACGATCGAATGCGGGCGGAAGAAGGTTACACGACTCAAGCCAGTGAAACTTTTACCTCGCATTTAACCGTTTCTATCGTGGACGGCAAGATCTTCTCAATTCACCCCCGGGCATATGACTTCTACCAGCTACCCACCGTAGTTGTCACCCCTGTAAGGCAAGCCCAATTCATACAGAATCGATGGAGGAGTTGGAAAAATCTCTTTCGCATATCGTCGTTTTTCTTTCTATCGACGCCCTGGCCCGCCAAGTATGGCTGGCAGGATAACGTCCCCGCCTCTTCCCAATGATTGCTTTTTCCCATCTTGATGGTGAATCTCAGGCTGCCCTAGCCCCACTATTATTTCCTCTGAGCCTTCGTCTAAACCTTCTTGACTTAGTGCACGCCGGGACCGAGAAGACCTTCTGCTGCATCTTTCCAGTTCCTTCCTGCTCTTGACCGCCTTTCATCGATGATATAGGCTGCTGAAGGGATAATCCCCGTTATACGCATGGTGCCCTGATCCAAGAATCACGCTTACAGTGGTTCGGTCACTTGACGTTGCCTTCTCCCGCCTCTCTATACCCATGTCTCATTGTAGATCCTTTTCAATCGCGGCCAACGACGCCCTCGCCGAAACTAACACTGTCCTTAGCCAATACAGACCTCTGCGTGGTCGCTCTAGTCCGGTTCTTCACTGGTAGAAGTACTTCCAAGAATGCCCACCGGACCTTACTTTTTGTCCGTGTATACCAGATGGTACTTTGGAGGGTACGTGCTCACAGATCGTTTTGGCTGGCCACTGGAGCATATAGAGGGAGTCACGTTGTCTTTGCGTCTCAGTCAGGAGATCTGCTTACAGGACCTTTTTTTTACGAAGTGGTGGGCTGCAATTCGTAGGGCCGGTGGCGATCGGGAAATGGCATAGGCGGTTGAGATTACACCTTGGCACGACAATCTGGCGGTGAAATGTTGTATAAGTCAACACTCCACGACCGCCCCAAAGATTTTTCTTGACATCCTCTTTCAAGCCTTTTCACAGGACGAAGACTACCCTTTTCACCGATCAACCACCTTACCAAACCGAAACAATGTCAAAGCGACCTTTTCGTCAATTACTGCCCATGCCAACAGACCAGAGGCACACCACGCCGGATGTACAGGGCTTAGACTTTAGTTCACCCCCATTGCCGAAAAGGGTCTGCCTGGATCCAGTTTCTTCAAGCCAGAGAACGTACGGCAAGAGAGTGAGAATCATATCCACTTCATAAAGAGATGATACAAGTTTTGACAATATTCATGTACAGGCATCAAGCGGGTTTTCCGAGCAGATAGGTCCAGCGCCTGGCTACCTCGACCACGGCGTTTCACCAATTAACAGCCGGAATACTGTTCCGGCATCAGCTCCATTTAGGACCGCATCGGGTTTACTGTCTTGGGGCCCTTCTCTCTATGTTCCGAAAGCTGCTTCAGCCTATGACGATGCCAGACGCGGGTTTGTTGGCAGTGTTGCAGGCGAGCCAAGCAACCGCTCATTGGGCTCATTCGCTTTTCATGCCGGTGATAGAGTCGAAAGGCCTAGGCAGCCCACTAATAGCGAGAAAACGCGTGCTCAGGACACTCTTGATTTGATTGTCAATCTTCTCGGACGATTGACTTCGAGATCAGTAAGTTCAATGAATCCTTCTTTGAACATCTCGTAACGCCCTTTCAGGATCTGAAGAATGTCCTAACGCACGGCGGTGGAGCCACCATGAGTGCCGAACTGAGCAACAATGACTTGCTCTCAAACATTGACATACTCAGGGATGTGCTTAGGGCACAAGACAGGGACGCTCTCAGTCGCGATAGTTTGTGGTGGACCAGACTGACCCAACTCCTCCGCCCTGAGTTGGCTCTTGACCTCCCAACTCTCGCCGTCTTGACGAGGCCTGTGGATAGCCTCTTGCTATTCCAGTTGACACTGCTATCTGTTCCACTAGCCGTAACAGATTTATCTAATTCGGAATTCGCCAAGTTCATCGCATACGTGTTGCGGCTGCAAGATGTCGATGGGACTCACTGTTTGATGCAAATGGCAATGCATATCTTATTTTATTTGATATGCACTACACCGGACTCGCCTTTGTCCTCCCCGCGGTATCCAGCGCCTAACTCACAGCCTCCTGAGCTTCTCCAGGACTCGCAGCGCCCATTTCTTCAAGACAGGGTGGATGCCCTATATTTATCTCTGCCCGAGATGCACAGGCCCTTATCCTATCGGGAGTTTGGAAAGGCATTGAAGAAATGGAGGGATGCAGGTAGCTGTTACACCTATATTGCGCGGAATCTGGGACTAGGCGCCCTCGTTCATCTACAGGTTAGTATTTGTGCCATCAATGAAGTCTCACACTATTCCCACCCCCCTTCGAACCCTGGGCGCGCGGAGCTAACCGGTAACAAAGTCATGCCTTCAACTCAAAGACATGGCGGACTGCACGCGAGCCTCTGAGCAATTGGATACTCCTTCGCGTACGTTCGAGAGCCTCAGATCATGGGGCATCATACATAAGTCACGACAATCGGGCGCAGACCGCTTCATGAATGAACTGTTATGGGCTGTGTGCGAGCGTTTCAACGGGTCCAGATATGGTTATGTCGCGAGCGAAGTCAATGGCATCAAAGTAAGATTTCCTGGGTTCGAGAGACCGGCCTATGAGTAGTAGTCGAGATGTGATTAGAGCCTTATGCTAGTATGAAAGTTGGAGAGGACGGGTTCTTTGTTGGATTGGCGTTTGGGTTTCAAAACACGGTGTAACTGAGATCATGAGAAGTGTAGGAGAGCCAGGAACTCTTGGTTGGTGAACATATCTTGCAGGTATGTTATGTGGGAGATGAAAATTGTATAATACAATATCTTCCATGTCCCTCCACATTCCCTGCTCTGTGTGCATTCTTGATAAACCCCTCCAACTCAGCGATACAAAGCCTGTGCCTATGGTCCGCTCTCCTCCTTCTCTGTCTCCGAGATAATTCCACGGAATCTGCTCTTGGAGAACATCGACATGGCGAACAAACCTGAAGAACGCATTGAGGGGAATCCGCTAGTTTGGGTAATCTTTTGTTGTTCTGTCAAGTGCGTAAACACCAAAAGTAAGTGTTATCTCGGCTAAGCTATTTGGGCGGAGAGGCTCAAGGAGCCATATCAAATTATGTTACGTGCAGCATGGGGCGATCGTTTGATGAGAAGTGAGTAGAATGTAACTATATGGTGGCTCGTAGACCCTAAATACAGCCGCGGGGATAGTAGAGAACCCTCAATACCTGTAGGATTTGCAGCGATCAGAGTTTGTAGAAAACGGTGCGAAGCCCTCGGTGGAAAACTGCGAGAGCACTGCGTAAGCTGACCGCATATTGCGTCCGTTACGTATTCTCAAGGGGGGTCAAATTGCGTGTACAGCATTTCGTAATATCTTGAAGTGTCAGACATGTGAATACACGTGTTTGTTACCACTAGTCAACAGTAATTCCAGATCCATCTTTCCCAACCGGTTTCTTAACCCAATCGAGAAGGTTCTTATCCACTCCTTCCGTAGATCTCCGCGCTATGCCATAGCTCTAGGGCCTTACATATCCAATTTCCTCGTCAGTGTGCCTCATTCCGTAGTCCTGGTATTTCCATTCCCATTTTGTTTCCTTTTATGCCCACCATTATCTCCCTCCCACGACGTCTTTGAGTGGCTTGCTCTCTCAAAGAGCGGGGTACCAAACAAGAAGATGGACCGATGGCTTATGAGAAGAGCCGAATATCGTAGCTTGTACGAGTACTGGCCCGAGGAAAAAGATGGTGGTGTCATGATATCGCGGCTGACACATATGTGAAGGCGTGTTGTTTCTCGGAGGTATAGGGTGCATTCGGCGGCGCGAATTTAGTGGCGAGATTAGGATCTGGGAGAGATGTCGTCGCAATTTCTGATACCCCTGTAATCCAAAAGCCCGTGACTCGTATAGCACCTTGTCTTCCCATTTAGCTCCCCGGTTCTTCCTACTTGTCTTTGATCTGCCCCGCTGCCGAAGCCTCGATTTCACTCTTCTCCTGAGCTCGTCCAGATTTTGCATATTCCTACTGCAAGTCAGCACCTTTCCTGATGAGCTCTACGGTCTCGTTGCCGTGATTGCCGGTTCTGTAGACCATTTCTCGCACAAGCATCTCGAGATTGCTTGAGGTTGCATATCCGCGGAATACCCCGTCTACGGTTTGAATATCAATGCCACCAACCCCCCTTGCGATGGCGCCACTAACAAAAACCCAGAAACTTTGGTCTTTCCTCTCCTTGATCTTGTGATTTCCCCCGATCCCATCTTGGAACCCCATTTGCAGCCGTCAGCGAAGGATGGACATACGTTATTTGATATGGCGATGTCACTCGGGTGGGGCTATCGGCTACCGTAAGGACGACTTGGTATGATTCGGTACCGTTGGATCGTTGCTGTTCGGCCGATACCAGAAGATCAGCTAAGGCTCGCATGGAGGTTGACACGTCTAGGTGTCCCATTGGCGATGCGACCTTGGACAACGTAGACGCTTCGAAGAGATTTTTGGGCTTGTGGCAGGCTTGGGGTCGGGTTTGGTTTGTCATGCGACTTTGTGTAACTCGAGTCTCCCCGCTCGTCTGATCGCTCTAGTCCTCGAGGCATGATCGCGTGGGGATTGGTCAATCTACCTGCATCTAAGCATCTCACTTCCTATCTTCGGTGTCAGACAAGTGACAGTCTGGATATTGTTGTCATGCGCCAGGTCTCATGAAATGGGCATAAAGCCTTCGAGGTCTGGATGCGGTGTTTACAATGGCCCCAATGAACCTCACGTCGCCTGAATTTCCCCATTATCCATCTCTCAAAACCCCAAAGTGAATTCATCCGAGGCAACAAGACGATGCGCTGCCCAACGTCCCATACTATTAGGTTCTGCATCCCAGGAAAGTTGCCAAACACTCCGCACACTGCCCCCGTCAGTCCCATCAATATTTTCTAATATTCCTCACAGTTCCGTATACGTCTTTACCGATGTCCCACCACGTGAGCGGTACATTATCAATTTATATACTCACCTCAAATAAACTCGTACTCTCTCTCTCTGCTTAGTTCCAAAGGTCTATATCCGTGACACTCTGCGTGCTAGAATCGCCCAACACGAGTAATACACGTGCCATCCCTTTCATCCTGGAGAAGTCAAGAAAGAGCGAAAACGTGCGAGGCTTTCCCAAATATTGAGTCCGCCAACCTCTGAGTTTTATTCGGTCTCGCCAGACTCATATAGCATGTCTTGATGTTGGCTAGTCACACATAGGCAGTGGAAGGAATACCCGGGGGGAAACCTTGCATATCGAATCGCGCGGATCGAGACATCTTGAAGTTAGCGAAGGGGCGATTGGGGATATTGCCTTTCGAAACACACGTCCAAGCCAACATCTCTTTGGCCTGGTGTGGCTAGACGTCATGTCTCTTCCTTGCAAGCCGTCTTGCATGTTGGTTCAAATCCGTCCCCCTACAAAGAAAAGGATCAGTAGCGTGCTTTTCTATTCAACGTCCCTTGACTGAATCCGGAATGGTTTCCTGCCGCCGCGATTTGCCCCGCCGCGCGGGATAGGTTAGAACGGGGGTGGCATTCAGCTACAATCATTGTTTTGTTTGTATTAGAGGCAAGTATTGTGCTAATATAATAAGTTCTAGCATTTATAACACAAGAAGTGTATGGTACATGCGTTGTTGTTGCTTTTGCCAATTCCCGTCTCCCGATGACCACTCATGGCTTCTCCGTTAGCGGGAAGTCTATGTGCAGAGCTGTTCGCCATCGTGTATATAGCTACGCCTAGCTTTCGCATCGCGGTATTCGTCGCTTTATCCTTTGGTCACGTCCACCAACCTGCCATCACTTGTTGAGTTCGGGTTATCTGGTACTGGCGGTCGACTTGGATGGATGGATCGAGTGTCAAGGGGGGTCGGACCGTTCCGCAGAAGGCGCATTACGTCGGATATATCATATTCAATATCCCGCAAATCTGGATCCGCACAACCCCGCGAATCCTCCGTGTTGCGGATGTTTGGACGTGAAGCGAGTAGGCGGAGGGCGTGGGTTCGATCGTGGAAAAAGCTGACCGGCGCAAGTTGACTCGGAGGAGAAGCACACACTGGCTACCCTATGCGAGGGGCTGTGAGGTGTTTGCATTTCTTCCTCAAGCCCGGGGTCACTGTTACACGAACCCGGGGAAGCGAACAGGGGGTTCCAATGCCCGTCTCGCCTGGACTGCAAGGACGGAGCGTCCAAGTCTTTGGATATTACGACCCATCTATTGAATGCGAGGGCTTCGTGGATTTCTTATTAACTTGGGATGTTGTGGGAGAGCTTACTCTATTAGCCAAGTTCACGGTAGCATCAACGGCGGATGGACCGCTGCCCTTTACCTGGTGTCTAAGCAGGATCCCCACGTCCTCATCCGACAGAGCACCGTCATTTTCAAAGTTGGATCTGTCACTTATGTTGTTCTCGTCCACAGTCACACTGTGTGGACGTGGATAAGCTGGGTTCCTCAGTCACTTCATCCGCGGTGCTTCCTCTGCGGCTTGCCCGGCGGGCCCCCTCACCCAATGCGGCGGAGACATCATCTACTTCTCCCATACTTAACATGGCAAAAGTCCTTGGCAAGTCGACGGGAATTTAAGCTCATTTCTTGCGACCTTCACTTCTTGGGCTTGTGGTACGCCAAATTTGCTTTCCTTCTCTTCGCGCAATGTCCGTTCCCCTCCAAATCGCCGAAGTGACGATGCCTACACCATGGTTTCCCGAAATAGCATCGACACGAATTGACCAAATGGGTTCTCGGAAGTCGAATGACCGTAGATAATATATACATCGGGCGTCGGTTTGATGGTATGCACGAGAGTGATATCATCCCCATGTAAATCAATTTTCTTCTCATCGTTACCGTGAGGAGTGAACGGCCATCTTGATGCACATACGAGTTCGACTAAGATCTGTGGTCTACTAGTTTAGGTACAAGTGCATACTACAGGCTGGCAGTGTCATTGCTTTAGATTGAAGCATCGCCTATGCCTATCATGCTTTCGCGTGAGTTTTGTCAGTCTCCAGTCATATTTGTGGTTGAACGTGATTATCTCCGCTGGCAACCCTTTGAGTCACAACAGTGAATATCCATCGTCAGATTATCGGCGCTACAGCTATATACGATTGTGGGAAACGGTTTCCTCTTTTGTATCATTCGAAAAGGGGCTCCACACCACGTCTAGGAATATTTCAGCGGCGAGGCTGCCAGGCCTCTCGTAGGGTATTTTAAACCTTGCCGAAACCCTCACCACCTGTGAGATATTCTCTCAGATATTTATTAGGATTTGCTTAGATCGGGTCTTGGAAGAGCTTTAGAAAGATCTCATCATAGATTCTATCCTATGTTATAAACCGTCTTTCTGGATTACGCAACGCAAAAGAGATGATGTTATGGCCGCAAGGAGTACCTATTGGCGCTATCGCTTCTTGCTTTGATCTCCTGCCCAACCACCCAGTCTTTTACGTGACACAAGTGCCAGGAACCCAGCCGTCCAAGCACCCCCAAAGCCAGCGGTTCTGGATTTTGGTGCAATCAGTCTCTCTGATGAGCAATTCCGTCCTAGAACAAAACCTAATTGAATGCGGTGGATGTCTCCATATACTGCTTGGTCCCTTCTACAACCTCCGGGGCAGTGATAACCGTTGTCAGGCTGAGACGGTGACCGATGCTCCGGTCTAACTTTAATTGCACACTTTACCAAAGGGACATAAGTGAGATCCAGCATTCGAATTTTTGTCAATTACCTGGAACTCTTGCTATGAAACAGTGAATGCATTCACCTACATATCGTTCCACACAAAGCTCAACAACTCGAAGACTTGGTATTGATCGCTAAAATAGGAAATCCACAAAGCTTCACCCTCACACGCATATTTCTGCAAAGCACCAGGGTGCCTGCCAAAGTTTTTTCCCCTCGCAATGAAAGTTAAGATACAAGATATTCCAAAATGAAATTTTCATATTGGCCAACTTTTTCAGGAGATCACACTCCTTCACTACTGTGAAATGTGAACCTTGTGGGAACCGTACATCTGACCCTACTGTCATGCTATCAATATTGACATGTGAGACCTATAGCACTGATAGCAGACGCAAGACCGGCATTGTGGGGATCGTGGTTTTTATGTTGAGCGACGGCTACCAAAGAGCACGAGCGACGATGAACTCGGCTGGGGCAGTGAAGTAGTGCATGTTGGCGGCACTTAGGCAGCAATCTGAGATGCGGCTACAATGAGGATGCCAAACACGACGACATACCAGAAGAGAATGTCCCCAATCAATCGGTAGACAAGCAGAACGGCGTTCCAAACGAACAGATTGGTGCGAAATATGGCCATTAGACTCATCTGAATGTATTTCCAGAGGAAAAGGAGGAAGGTAAGAACGAGGCGAATTGCGCGCAGTATGGCCACCAGACACTTCTCAATGCATTTCCAGAGGACGAAGAGGACGGCAAAAATGAGTCCAAGTGCGCGCAGAATGGCCATCAGAAACTTCTCGAGCCCCCAAAGCGCCGTACTCATCGCTGAGTCTTGTTGCGAGGAATGGTCCAGATCTGCTGGTCGGACCTGTTTGTGCGCCTCTTGATATAACAGAAACTTGCTGAGTTTCCCCTTTGTGCCTCCGCCCGTATTCTCCGCAGTTGCATCCGTACCGTCATCGCCCTGTGCTGCATGTCCCTGCGCAGATTCTGTCTCCGTCATCCACTGCGAAACAGCATTCAACTTGTGACAGATGAGTCGAAACCTCAACTGCGACTCGAGGCCCATTCTGCCATCATATCTCAATCTTGCAGCGGCGGCAGCACGTCGCAAATGCTGCAAGGTAGGGTAAGCCTTGCAATTCTCCTCTACTGCGCTCTTGACCTCTTCGTATGAGAAGCCGCTCAAGCTCTGTCCGAATGTGTGACGATAGTATTGCATGAACTGGAGAGTTCTTCCGTCTCGCTTTTGGCGTCGTCTACTATCTGCATTCGCTGAATCGCATGTGGCGTGGCGTGATAGTTGATTGGAATCCGAGTCTGCATCACTGGCTGCGGATATGCCACGAGGCCCACCTGATCGGTCCTTTTCACAGGGTGTGGCAGGGGTTTGGGGGGACATATCAAATCGAGAAGTAGGAGGATGGAAATGAGCGATGCGGCTTTGTTCAAAAGTTGTTCTTGAGATCAAACTGGAATCGAAAGCTGCTGGTTCGGACGTGAGAGGCGGTGCTCAAGAAGGGAATACGAGTGAGAAAGTCAAGGTGTGTGTGAATGGAAGTGGTTGGGTCGTCCAAGGACGGGACGAGATGGGTTTATAAAGACACTCATGGATGGTGGGCACGCTCGCTCCGCCCTACGACATTATTTGCTGTGTAACTCTGAATGGATTCACTGGCACGCTTGTTTGCCAGTTGGTCAATTCATCACAGTCAACACGGGGATGTGGAGGCAACGACTGCCGTAGGGATTCACCACTACTGCTGAGAGCCGTATGCCGAGACCGAGAGCGTCTTGACGTTTATCCCAGTGCCCCCATGGCGTGGGTGTTGTGTGCTACGAGAGGTTCCGCGATTGGAATAGCTCCTATGTGCCACAGATTGTTTCCAGGGGCGGGCTTGGATTCCAGGGATCATTCTGCATCGACCCCGTTTCTCCCATGGCTCGCAAAAGCGAAACCTTCGTGGAGAGTCTTCGTGGAAAGCCTTAGATCTGGAAATCATTGCTTCGCGGACCAATTCGTATCCCGAGAAATGCGCATTGGCCGTCCGATCCTCCAACGTCTGTTGATGCTGTGGACTTCTATTAGCAGCCGCGTATCATGAATATGCAACAGCGAGATCAATGACAGGCGTAACGTTACACATGCTGGAGGGGCAGTTCAGCTTTTTTCCAGGACCTGAGGCCTTACTACCACCACCCTTTTGCTGCTCATTCCCTGCTCATAAGTACTCTTCGGCGGTAGTCAATGAAGGTTTGGCTACCCAAGGGCCACCAACATCGCTTCATACTGGGTAGACAGTCGGACCATTTACAGATCTTGGTCATGGTATGGAGCTTTGCTGCGTCACACCCGCGCGCGACGGCTCTTATGGTCCACGGGCAAGCAGGGCTGAATGTGGACTCGGAACATAGCCCAGCCTGCCATGCCTTGTCTAACCCACCCGAAGCATAATGACCGGCAGGGTGCGGTACGTAAGTACTTATCTCGCCTGACTTTGCTGATCCGGCCGCATAGATACTGATGATTCCTCCGCAGTGCCCTCCAAGCCGATCTGCCCAACGCGTCCGCTACTACACTCCGTCCCTCGCCCCCGACCCCCCGGCTACCACCATTTCAGATAAGGCGGCATGCTGACAATGGCACGCCAATGTCGTACCCCTGTCTGGCCCCGCGGTCTTGACCATTGGTACTCGCCACGCTATAGTGGTGTTTTGACAGTAGGCACTTGCCCGGGCGCGGAAAATTCCCTAATAAGACTTACAAAGAGGGCATATAAGCGTGCAAATACGAGGGGTCTTGGGGTGAAGCCGATCACAGAGGCCGGACAGGAGCCGATATATGGTGCTCAACCGTTCGCGTAGGAAGGAGATGGGAAGTCTATGCTCAAAATAACCCATGATAACCTAATGTCGGGTCCTTTGTTTCGTCGAGTAACCCAAGTAGTGCGCATAGGAGAGGAGTTTCATTTGAATGAGGATGTGATCATGAATCGGAAACAGTACCCCAGCGTGCCGTGTGACAGTGGGCTCGATTGGTAAGAGCTATGACTTACATTCTGTAAGATATAAGCGAAGGAAAGAACAAGAAGATGTCTAGCCCCAGTCCATACTTCTCCCACTTCAGCGTAAGATCACAATACATGGCTCGTGGAGCGGACTCGGTAAGAAAATATCATATGCATGACAAGGATGGCTATGGTATGAGTCTTTGGGAAGAACACGTTGAAGGTGCAAGTACGGCATTGATCCAAGTACATTCCTGTTTAGAGTACCCTGGGACATGCTACTGCTTTCTACGCCCTACACGCCAATTTCCCTAGACACGCCCACAGAGCGCGGCATGTCGATGGAGGAGAGCATACTCCATGAGTCGTCCCTGGAAAGCTGAAGGGCGGGCTGGCACTCCTGGGCTTGTCCGCCTCGAAAGTGTCTCATGCGCATTCACAGTTCCTGTCTCTTGCTGGCATGAATTCTCCAGTGCTGTGCATATACTCTCGGGTGACCGCGAGCCTTGTAAATTAGCCCTTGTGTTTATCGCGGAAGCTTTATATATTGTAAGAACGATCTATTGGGCTGTGCAGACTTCAGCCGCCATTGTTTTAATAAGGACTGAGTGAATCATGTAAGAAATGGGCATGAACACCAATCCGCTCTATGCACTGATATCTCGCTGTTTCACCCCCTGAGTGGTATGCCCTCATTGAATGATCAAGAACGTGATACTGACGATTGTCCAACGATTATATTCTATGGCTGTTTGAGACCAGACGGAGTAATGCAAGGCTACTGCGGGCCGTAATAGTGGACCAAGACAGTGGTATGCACATCGCAGCTCCCTTCATCTGTCAGTGTAGCGGGCATCATTCCATGTCATAGCATAAATCTTTCACTAAAGACCTTTTAAAAAGTGACTCTGCCATTGTGGGAAAGTTTTGTTGTACATGTAACTATTTGAGCATTGTAGGGAACTCACTAGTCCATGTATTCATAGTCCTCCCTGGTTCACGCGTATGATTCCCGCGAATTGCCGTGAGATGATATGACACTGTAGGTAAAGAGCGGTCTTCTAAACCATCAACGAAAAAGTACGTACCCTTGAGTATTATTATTACGATTAGATTGAATCACTCGAGACTTATTCCTTAATAATGCACAGCTTCTTCAGGCCCTATTTTGGTCTATTGAATGTCTTTCTGTCAATGGCCCGTGCACACTTAATCGTACACACATGCCTGTAGGCATTGCGCGAGAAACATAGAAAATCATGCAAATGACGCGATCTGGAAGTTGGAGCACACTACTAAAGAATGGTAACAGGTCTCTGCAACTCGAAGTAGTCATGAGGAAATAGCTGGCGCAGTGATCCGGGGTGCTTCAAATCCGCATAGGCACCAAACAAAACGAGCCACAGAAGCGCAAGAAGGAAGCATCGGAACATACGAGCGCAGCATGAGATTCACCTTGAATTGGCACTCCTGTCAATGCTATATAGGATCAACCTTCTGGCCATGATCGAGGCCAATGTATATTTGTCCTTCCATACCGTTCTCGAAGACGTGATGCACCAATTTTCATCTCGTAATTATCTCCACATTGTAATTCCGTATAAATCAAGTTACCTCCTTGACTCGACCTTGGATGGAGATATGCCCTGTTTGAAAATGATTATACACTTCACTGCAAGCTATATCAGTAGCATCCACAGTCGTGCCGAACCGATGACCATGGGAATCGGTTCCGAGGTGCAGGTTAATACACATGGCACATTCAAAGCCCAATCCAACATCTTCCATTCTGACTTCTATTAATACGCCTTACAGTGACGTTCCTATACTCCTTCCAGCCGCTTTGCGATTGTTTGACCCTGGTTTAATTCCTTCGGCTTTATCAATTCCCTTTTTGACCTTTAAGGTTTCCATGCCGCTCTTCACTAAGGTGAGCCCTTTGTTCTGCATCTATCATAAGCATCCAAAGTGACCGAATCACTCCTCTTCCCCTCCTAGCATACTTCATGCTTGTGTGTATTCTGTGGATCAATCGAGCTACCATCCCCTTCCCCCCAAGCGAGGCACGCTGGCAGGCTCACGATTATGTAATGTACGATATACAGCAGACCGCAAGACCGCGGCCGAAACCATATTTTTCAAAGCCTTTGAATACCACTCCGTCAGCCTTCGCCTCCACAACAGTAGCGAATTCGTCAGGTCAGTTGCTAACACCGAAAAGTACACTGCAAATTTTTAACTCTGTTCACCTTGATAAATATATCTCAATAACAACATACAACGTATTGTGCGATAATCATGGTCGATCTCAACCCACGCTGAATTGTTTGATGTGGTTTAGCATGGCTCATGCTGGATTGATACAGGGTGTATTGCAAGGAATAGAGCGGCCTTGATGTAGAAAACGCAAGCGATACCCTCGCGCATGCGAGTCTTATTCCTTCCTCAATTTCGACCGGGTATCCGAATTGTAACTCCAGTGATGTCAAACCAATATTCCTAGTCTTTTCCACTGAAATTGCCCATACGCTTGAAGGCCGCAGTAGGCATTTTGACAAGGGCTCGTCCAATGTATACATTTTTCTAACGCCGACAACGCCTCGCAGCCCAAGAAATAAACGGCACATGACGCCCTACTGGATACCGAAGGAAGATGGTTTCTCACGTTGGAGACACAAATACAATCATCTCATATGAATCGCTGGAAGCAAGAATGGATTTACATGTCGTACTAGGGAAAGGACAAGTACGTCAAAGTGGCTCATCAAGACATGAGGTCGCGGATTTGAACGATAAGCCAATTCTGCCTGGGATTACTAAAGCCAGCATCCAGTGAACTAGTGTTCGGCTGGGGTATCGCGCGGGCGAATCGTTGCCGCGGCGCTTGGCGGTGGGAGGGGGGAACGGTCGGGCGCGGTCACGATGATGCACACGACGAACCGAACAGAAGTTATTTCAAAATTGGACAAGAAACCCAAAATATCTTCTTTGATGACCACAGATTCATAACACGTGCTGCATGATGGGCTGGCCTATATATTTGGTTTTACGAAATAGTAGGAGGGACAATACACTTTAAGAGTGGGGTCTGGTGATATTTTGTGCTATAGTAGAATGAAGATAGCATAAAAGGCGCCGCGAGACAGGACTTTAGGAAAGAGAAAGATAGAATCTAGTCGAGTATTCCGAAGTGTTGATGCAAGACGTCAATTCAAGGGGAACCATTACAACGAACCAATCGTTCACACACACGCCAGTTGCCGACTTGGAGAGTCTCCTTGCACGTCATAAGGATGGCCAGACCTGCTTGGAAGATATGACAGGCAGAAAATGATCAAGAAGCCATCGGAAAACTATGACGACGTATTCTATAGTACCGTAACAATTGATTGGGGTTTCGTAAGAGGTAAAGACTGTAAAGGTAGATACATTAACGTCATGATACATCGCGCGCCGTCAGACCGTTGGCATCATCCGTCGACCCCATTCTTCATCGGTCCCAAAACCAGGAAAACCAACATCGTAAATGGATTTCCGATTAGATGGGGAATAGAATTGAAAATCACAAGCATCAAAAATTGACCCAAAACCCTAGGCCCGTTCGTCTCCTCCAGCCAGTGCAATCGGCCGAGAGCCTAGAAGTACACTGACCGTCTCTGTCCTATGGCTGTGGGCTCGCCAAAGGAGAGGTACCGGTTCGTCATTTCAAAGGTTCCATTCCGAGTCGAGGTCGATATACCCGATTCCCCAGCATCTTGACCTTCGACTCCAAGATTGAAGCCGCGCAGGAGGCCTAGTTCCCCGAGGAGCATCCTCTCCCTCTTAGCTCGCTGTTCTGGGGACAAGTCCTGTAGTATCTTCATCAAACCAGCACAGAGTCGTCTCTGTAGCTCAATCTTCTCCTCTGCGTTGCAGGTGGGCAGTACGGATAAGTCGATGACGTTGAGATCCTTCTCTTGTTCGGTTACCCCTCCCCTGGATAGAAGGAGAATGACTTCCTCTAAAAGAATATCGCCGATCGTGAGCAAAATGATAGCGATGGTGCATACGAGGGAACCAACGAAGTACATCGTGTTCAAGGAGCTGGGGGCTCCATCGAACCAGCACCAGGCATAAGGAATTTCGAGAAGTACAGCGCAGACGAGGATTACGGTAGTACGCGATATCGCCCTAGGTGGTCGTGGTTAGTCGACTTCAAAGCCAGAAGCATTGAAGGGCTCACATGTTCATAGTAAGTGGTCGGCTTCGTCAGGTCGAGTTTGATTGTGAGGAGGATCAATGCTGCGGTGGAAGAAGATATGGGGAATGAGCGAGGAAGTGAAAAGAGGGCAGGGGAGCTCTCTGGAATGACTGTTTGAGCTTCACCCTGAGAGGAAAGATGTTCAAAGTGGTATGTGACAAAGCCAAGTTAAAGTCTGGCGAAAGGCCGCGATACGGAATTTCCCCGCGAGCTGCCAATCTGACCGCCTTTTGTGAACGGCTCGGTAGGCGAAGTCGCTTCCACCTAAGACACCGAGATACTCGCGTAATGCAGATATCCGATGGAGTGCATCGACCAGGGATCCGGATCAAATGCCTATGAGTCCAAAAGTACTGGAGATTAAAAGTCGGTGAGGAAGCGTCAATTTTTGTGTTGACAGCTCCTCCACCAAAGAACCTGACGTCGTAGGACTGCGCGTGTTGGGGGGAAGTCGCTCCCGTGCTGTTTCAGATCAGCCAACTGGTTGGCTGATATGAAACATTTATCGATTATACAAGCACAATTGAAGGGGTCTAGACTTGTGCCTCACATGTCCCTGCTTTGTTTGATGCCAGTACCACCCTGTCCTGAGTCGTCATACTCGGGCCACAGGCACGACCATTGAAAAAACCCGAAATACCTAGTTTCGCCAAAGGACGCTACTTGAGGATACATGCACCGGGAATGAGATTCAGCGTCAGCTCGTTAGCGCTGCCACATCCCAACGCGCCGGTCCTTGCACCCGACCGTAGTTTGTTTTTGTAAGCGGGCTTCGATTAACCTTTGGTGGTGTTGTGCATACCTGGCGGATTAGTAGCCATCACGTGCAACCGGCCAAAATCCTCGCTACGACCGCATTCATCTATAAGGTTAGCTCCAAAAGTGGTGCTGACTCATGGAATATCCCAGAGCTCTTGCTCCCTTCGAATCTATATATGAATTTGCTTAAATGGTCTCCCCCACCACTACTATACCCCCTCTAAAAACGGCATTAGGAGAAAGAGAAAAATCACTACTTCTTCTTTATCTCTATCTAAGGCCTATTTTATGCCTATTTAACCTTATTATTACTATCTAAAGTTAATACTTTTTATCTATATATAACTATACTACCTATACTTTTAACTATTAGTAAATAATATCTCTATTCTATTCTTATATACTTCTATCTACTATTACTAGCTACTTTTTATTTCTTCTACTCTCTTCTTCTCTATAGTTCTATATTAATAAGAATAGTAGCTATACTATAGCTATAGGTCTTTTTAGTCCTAAGATTACTTCTAAATATACTATAGAAACTCTTTTTATAAATACTACTAATACTACTATTAAGTATATATATACCTATCTCTTTAAAACTATTTCTAATAGCTAGCTAGACCTACTATACTATATAGCCTTAGACGCTATTATAGAAAATACTATAAAAGCCTTTCTCTTTATTATTATACCTATTACTACTTTACTACTATTATAATCTACTTTTATTTATATTAGGCGTAATACTTTTTAAGATTATACTCTATTATAGCCTTAAAATTAATTATAAATAAGATTAGATATAGATCTTTATAGATACTAATTTAAATAATTTAGAGAGTAAGAGTACTTATTATAAGTAGTAGTACTTATAGTTTTAATAAGAGTTCTAATTACTAGTTCTATCTTTTTATAGTCTCTCTCTAACTTAAATACTTTCTAGCTATACTATACTAAATAGCTTTTAGTACTAGAACTACTACTTTACCTACTTATATAATAAGTAAGTAACTATAAAAGCTATATACGTATTATAAAAATACTATAGGTATTATAAAACTATTATAAAACTACTATAAGCTACTTTTTATACTATCTCTCTATATCCTACTATAACTACTCCTACTAGTAATAGTACTAAGAGGCTATTAACCTACCTAATTTCTTACTTACTATTAGCTAACCTTCTTTTTTATAGTTCTATATAGGCTATTAGAAGTACTATACTTTATCTAAATTTAATCTAAATTATCTAAGAGCTCTATACTAGTTATATATATTTTATAGCTCTATACGTAACTTCTTCTCTCCTCTTATAAGTACTAATTAAGTAGACTTCTTATATAAGCTACTATTAGCTCTATTATTCTTTAGTAGTAGATTAGCTACTTTTATAGAAACTATACTATAGTACTCTCTATTACTCTACTACGCTAGCTATTATAGTTCTTAATAAAGTATAAGACTCTCTATCTATTACTAGTAGTATCTATTACTCTACTACGCTAGCTATTATAACTTATATAGAAGTATTAAATCCTATATCTACTATAAATAGCGCCTAAGACTATTTTACTATAGATATAGAGTTTAAAGATAAGTTATAAAATCTTAATATTCTTAATACTATAGACTTATAGCTCTCTATCTCTATTATAGAGCTACTACTTAATACTAATTATTATAATCTTAGTCTTTTCTATATTATTTATATATATTATAGAGTGTTTTACTAGATAGATAAGTAGTAGAGTACTTCTACTACTATAGACTTATATTTCTTAACTTACTATAGTAATAAGCTTATTAATCTATCTAGTCTAGCTCTACTACTTACGTACCTCTATAATCTCTTAAATAAAGATAGTAGTAAAAGCTATTACTTTTATAAAAAAATCTATGCCTATAATTCTACTTTTATATTTACTTTTATTAACTATTTAAGAACTAATTAGAGCGCCTATAAACCTAGTATCTAGATATTCTAGATTTATAGCGCTCTATATTATATAAGTAGTCTCTTAAAGAAACTTAATAGTAAACTTCTAAAGTACGTCTAGCTCTATTTCTATAATCTAAAATATACTTTAGAAGTCTATATTTAGAATAATCTATAGCTATAGCTATTAACTATTAAATACTTTATAGAAATACTTTATTCTATCTATAACTTTTTTATTAATATTTATAAGATAGTCTATAAGTAGCTCTATTCTACTTCTATAGATATAAATATTATACTTATAAGTAACTTTATAGTTAAGCTCTATACTAGCTCTAACTATTACTATAAGAATATCTCTACTAGTAATAAAGTAGGCTTTATTATTCTAGATACTATAATAGCTAATATAGTCTATTCTTTTATTTTTATAATATAAGATTCTACTAACTTCTTTAGGATATATACTATATATCTATTCTATATACTACTATACTATATTTTTATATTTCTATATAGAGAGTAGAGCTAGTCTTTCTAGCTATTTATATAAAACTCTATAGGCACGTAGAAATAGATAGGTCTAATAATATAGGCCTTTTACTATTATTATCTCTACCTATATAAAAAGTAGACTATAGTACTATTTTAGTACTATTAGCTCTTCTAGTAGTTTATAATTAATATCTAGATAATTTATAACTAGTTATAAGTAGATTAGATCTACTATAACTAGAAAGATATCTATATAGAGCTTTATAATAGTATTATTAATACTATTTTTTAGAGAGACGTAGCTAATATAAGTATTAAGTAGTATATTATCTTTTTATCTACGTATTTTAGTAGTTTATAGTTTATTAGTAAGTACTATTAGGATTCTATAGCTATTATATACTACTATAGGTAACTAACTTTTTTTATAACTTTTATAGCTAGCTTATACTAGTCTAAAGTTAACTATAAGCTCTATCTTAGAGAGATAGGTATAAATAAGCTAGATCTAGTCTACTATATATTCTAGTTATAAGTAAAGTAGTTACTAAAAGATATTAAAAGTAGTACTAGTTTTAGTACTTATTTTAACTATATCTATATAATTAAGTATTAAAAATAGAGGCTATTTTATATCTATTTACTCTTCTTCTTAGACTCTAATAACTATTAGGTATTTATAGACTCTATTATAGTAGACTATTATATTTACACTAAGATTCTTTTACTTAAAGAGGACCTAGATAGTATTATAATAGAAGTTATTTAGTCTTTTATAATCTATAGCTTTTATAGTAAGTTAAACCTAAATACTCTATATATAGTACCTTAGTTAAATAGCTTTTTATTATAGTATTTAAAAAGCTTTCCTAAAAAGTTCTATCTATAGATAGTTATCTATAAAGATAGATATCTAGAATATTAGCGCTATAATAATAGTTAGACGCTCTTTATCTACTATTATAAAGAGCTTATTAGAGTAGATAACTACTAGGTAGTACTATATTATCTTACTTTCTTATACTACTTCTATGCTTATATTAATATAGAGGTTTATAGTATAATTTACGCTATTAAATATATATATAAGTATATTTATAAGAGTATAATAGGCTAGTTATATAATATTAACTAAGTAGTAGGTGTTAATAAATATATTAAAGTAGTGAGTAAGAGTAGTCTCTTAGCCGCCCTATCTATAGTAGAGTAGGATAATAGTTTCTCTACTCTAAGCCTAAGGTTCTCTTAAGCTCTATACTATATAGAGCTATAGTAATAGCTATATAATCTAGRTTATATAACCTAGTATTACGTGACTAAGAGAATATAACTCTAATCTACTTCTAAAGTTACGCTAGTACTCTAAGGCTCTAAGTTATCTTAAAGAGAGGCTCTTATATTATTTCTCTCTCTAAAGTAAGCTTATCTCTAAGCTTYAATTAAACGCCTAAATAGATTTCCTAGTATATAATTTTCTATTCTAGTATAGTACTAGCCTTCTATTTCTTCCTAGCTTTACTCTAAGCTCTACGCGCTTATATTTCTATACCTAAAGCTAGTAAATTATCTTCTCTAGTTATTTCTAAGTATTTATCTTTYTTTACTACTTCTAGCTACTACTATAGCTATTTTAGAAGCTCTAGTTTACCTAGATATRCTTTATAATAGCTATTAACTAGTTCTAGAGCGTTTATAAAGTTACTAGCTAGGTAATATATTAGATCTAGGTTATAATTTACCTACTACGCTCTATATTAAAGTTTACTATATATAAACTTACTATTAAGGATTTCTTATATAGGCTACTTTAAGTAGCTATCTACTTCTTCTAGTAGCTCTAGTAGTTAGATTTAACTTAAGAAAAGATTTATAGTAGCCTTATATATCTAATCTATATATAGTACTAGGTATATCTTAAGTCTTAAAAGTAGCTCTACTTAGTAAGAGTATCTTTTCTTATTAATAATAAGATAAAGCCTATATATCTACTAGCTAAGCTTTACGCTTAGTTATTTTATATAAAGGCCTTTACCTATAATATATACCTAGTCTTCTATATTAAAATTAGGCTCTCTTTAGTACTTATTAGCTTAGGTAGCTTATTATTATTAAGCTTTCTTTAACTAGTGTTAAGCTACTTCTATAGCTTACTATATAGCTTCTATATACTCTTATATAAACTAGATAGCTTATTTAGTAGATATCTCTTTAATTAGGCTTATTTAGTAAATCTTTTCTCTCTAATCTTAGTAGTATTAGGCTTTATAGCTAAATTCTATCTTAAAAGAGCTTAATCTTATTAATTTATAAAGTAGAATTACTTAGGTAAAGTCTATAGAAAGTAGTAAGTTAGACTAGTTATCCTAGTAGTAATTAATAAAAGGTCTTAAGCGTAGATCTAAGTATTAGTTATAAATCTCTAAGTTTCTATCTATTTAAAAGTAATAGGTAGTAGATAGTAATTACTTAATGCCTAGTAGTTTATATAGCTTTTTTAAAAATTATAATATAAACTAAGAGCTTCTATTAGAAGTAATAGACTTTAGTAAGCTATATATTCTAAAGATGTAATAGTAATAGAGCTAAGCTATATTCTCTATAGTAGCTATTTTATAGTATAGTAGTAAGAAAGCACGTTTACTTAGCCTATCTACTACTACTAGGACGTTATTATAGTTATATTTATTAACTAAGAAGCTCTTAAAGTCTATAGTAATATATTACTAGGCTTTCTCTAGAATAGAAAGTAATTTAAGTAGCCTAGACTTCTTATCTAGTAGTAGGTAGCTCTATTTATACTATTTATAGTTTTTAATAAAGCGCTTAATATTATCTTCTATCTCTTTCTAGTAGTAGAGCTCTTTTACTAGCTTAATTATTTTACGTTTACCTAGGTAAGCTATTACCTAAGTAGTATAGATAGATTAGATAACATGTATCTTTAAGAAGTTAACTTCTAGTATTACTAGACATCTTTATTTAGTAAAGATCTTAGTATTACTTAATTTAAACTTACTTTATACCTTCTAAGTATCTTTTTATAGTTTCTAAAAAGAGTTATAAGTATAATTAGCGTTTAGTAATTAATTAATTACTTAATAAGAGTACTTTTTAGGCTAGTTAAATCTCTCTAGGTCTTCTAAGTCTAGTTCTACTATATAGAGGGTAGCTATAAGTGTCTCTAAGTACTATATTCTATTAACTAGTAAGAATATCTATATTTAAGTAGCTATATCTTTAGCCTTCTATATTTTTAACTTATCCTATTTATAAGAGAGAGCGTTAGTAATAATATTAGCTATTCCTAGCCTATAGGTAATTATATAGTTAAACTCTAAGAGTTTAATTAACTACTAAGCCTACTTARGTAATAGTTCTCTCTTAGTAGTAAAGTATTTAARAGCTCTATAATTAGTRACTATTAGAAARRGCTCTTTAAGTTATAAYYCTAGTAATARARCTCTCTATTCTTCTAAAGCTCTTATTACTACTAGTATCTCTTTATTATAGATCTTATATACTATCTCTATAGAAGATATTATTTTACTAAAATAGGTAACTAGGTGCTAGATTTAGTTATCTTATAGTTAATAGTATACTCTAGCTACTACTCTATTACTAGTATTAGTTTCTATAT
Source organism: Nigrograna mackinnonii (assembly GCA_001007845.1). Taxonomy (NCBI): domain Eukaryota; kingdom Fungi; phylum Ascomycota; class Dothideomycetes; order Pleosporales; family Nigrogranaceae; genus Nigrograna; species Nigrograna mackinnonii. The sequence continues at coordinate 121,727 of JGVQ01000389.1, forward strand.
AACTCTTTCTATAGAGTAAGTAGTATTATAGGACGTTATCTAATAATATAAGCTACTTAGCTTTATTAAAAGCTAATTATTCTTCTTCTCTAAAAAGCTAGAAAGCTCTCTTTTTAGTAAGCTTAGTTAAAAGACGTATAACTCTACTATAGTTTTCTAACTAGGCTTTATAAAAGTTATAGAATCCTAAGAAACTAAGTAAAGTAGTAAGAGTAATAGACTCTAGCTAATTAGTAATAATACTAGTTTTAGTAGAGTCTTTTTAGATACCTTCTATACTAATAATAAAGTCTAGAAAGTAAGTCTTAGTAATAGTAAACTTACTCTTCTTAATATCTACTTATAGTCTTACGTCTTTAAGACGTTAAAGGACCTATTATATATATAGCTTATATTCTAGAGGATTATCTAAGTATATAAAGATATTATTAATATAAGCTATATAGAAGTTATCTAGGAAATTATATAGTACTAAGTTTATATACTATTAGAAGGTAGCTAGGCTATTATATAGCTTAAATAGTAATACTTTATACTTAAAGCTACTATATCTAGTTTTAAAAGTAGTAAGATCTTTAGTGTTCTTATCTATATATATATAGTAGAAAGCCTAGTAAATATCTAGTTTAGTAAATACTTTAGCTAAAGATATACGCTTAAGAGTTTCTTAGATTAATAATATAGGCATCTTATCCTTCTTAGTAATTACGTTAAGCTTTTAATAATTAACGTAGAATTACTATCTTCTACTAGACTTCTTAGTAAATAGAACTAGAGAAGCCTAGCTAGTATTACTAGATTATATAAAACTTTTCTAGAAGTGTTTATTAAGATAAGCTTTTATAAGTTATAGATACTCTATAGATATATAGTAGAGAGGGCTAGTAGTTAACTAATTTACCTTCTCTATAAACTCTATTTTATAATCTATACTAGACTAAATAAGTAGTAGTTTATTAGAGACTATTTTAGAGAAATACTCTATTATAGCTCCTACCTACTCTAAGTAGAGTAGTTTAGTAGTAARTAGCTCTATAATATCTAGTTCTAGTTCTATAGAGTCTTTATTCTAGATAAAAGTATTAATCTTATATAAGCTAGTATACTTTAGTAGAGCTTTCTAACGCTTACGCCCTATATATAGTATAAAGGCTCTAGCCTTAATTATACTAATATTAAGTCTAGTAGATAGTAGTTCTTAGCGTATAGAAGCTCTAACTAGAGCTAGTTTCTTAGTCCTAGTTTTCTATACCTTCTTCTTTAGGCTAGATCTTTATAATTCTTCTTAGAATTTCTATATATTCTCTTTATATTAGAGTTATTTAGTAAGATAGAAAAGTATAACGTATTACTTAGTAGGCTTTTAGTAAAGCTTAGGTTATAAGAAAGCTAGTAAAGCTCTAGCTACTTATAAGTAAGTAATATTAAAGCGCTCTARTAGAGCTTTAAGTTTATTATAAAGATTAGGTAGATCTAGTAGTAGTACTAAGACTTCTCTAGAAGTCTTATTATTAYRCTAAAGTAGTTTTACTCTTTATTTATAGCTAGCTTCTTATTTAACTACTTAGTCGCGCTAATTAGTATTATTTTATTAACTCTAGATAGCTAGATAGAGTAAATAAAGACGTATTATAAAGTTACTTTTTACTCTTTAGTAGTAATTATCTTCTAGCTATCTTAGTTAATTTTAGTAGTAACTAAGATTAATATTATGTTTTAAGAAGAATCTCTAGCTAACTATTATATTATATAGCTCTATATTAGTGAACGCTATCTATTTTTATAGTATATAGTTATTAATCTTAATTTCTCTATAGAAGTAATATTATGCTTACTTAGCGTTCTTACTATTAAAGGAATTAAAGGTAATTATAATAGGTATCTTTATATACTATATTTTTAGCTTCTCTATTATTATAGGCATCTATTTCTAGTATATTAAGACGTTAACCTATATACTAGAATCTATAAGGGCCTATAGTTTAATACTAATACTTTAGTAAGCTATTTAGACTAGTAGTAAGAATAAGCTACTACTAAATAGCTAGAGTATCTTATCTAAGGCTYTTTTTTATAGTACTAGAGTAGAGACTTCTTCTAGTACTATCCTTTTCTTTTCTTATAAAGTAGATATTCTAATTCTTCTTCTAAAGATTAATTAGCTTTAGAGTTAAAGTCTATAGAGTAAGTTTTATTAAGAGACTTATTATCTAAGTTAGAATCTATAAAGTTAACTACTATAGTATATATAGTATTAAGGTAATCTTTCTTATAGTAGCTTTTCTTACTATAATTAAAGTATTTATCTTCTTTTAAGTCTAATTTAGTATAGAAGAGCTTAGGCTTAAGGTCTTTAGTAAGTAAAGTATAAGATTACTTCTTAGAAGATTCTTTATATTTTAGGTATTAAGTAGTTATTTAATAAGTTTAAGAGTAATCTTCTTTCTTAATTCTATTACTCTAAGAGTAAGATTAGATAGATACTTTAAAGTAATACTTATTATAGCTAATAGAGTTATCTTACGTAGCCTACGCTATAAAGTCTTAAAGCTTTAAGAAGAGCTTTTTATAAAATAGCTTTTTTTAGGTGTTACGTAGTTAGTTAGTCTTAAGAGCTAGTTTAGTAAACTTTCTTTTAAAAGCCTTCTAATTAGCTATATACTCTATCTAGAGATTATTTATCTTCTTTTATACTTTCTATTACCTATTAAGATTATTATAATAACTAGTAAAGTAATTAAATAATTTAGTAGGTTTATATTATTACTTCTTCTTCTTATAAGACTTAATAAAAGTATAGGCGTAGTTAGCTAGCTTATTAGAGAGATAAAATTAAATATAGTTAATATATAAGAAGTTTATCTTATCTTTAGTATAACTCTAGTACTAATTACTATTAATTTAAAGCTTAGTAGTTATCTTATCTAGCTATTAATTATAGTAGATAGTATCTAGCTTATTACTAAACTTATTTAAGTTATTACGTTTTTTAGAGCGTTAGTACTTTAAATAGTTACTAGAAGATTAATTACGTTTTTATAATAAACGTTTATAGCGTAGTTAATTATAAAAGTGCTAAGAATTATTAGATTCTAGCTCTAAAGATAGATTAGAGCTAGGATTAGAGCTCTTAGTGTTAATACTACTAAAAATAGATTATTAGCTAGGCTAGAATTAATACTATAATAGTTTCTTCTAGTAGAGTTTAGATTACTTTTTTACTAGAGTAGAATTTTAATTATCTTTTAAAAATTAATTATCTTTTCTACTCTACTTAGAGAGAGGAGCTATAGGTACATAAAAGTAAGCTTAAGATTATTAAGGCCTTTAAGTAGAAGTAGTAGCCTTTTCTATATTCTTTTTAGCTAGGCGTTCTYCTATTATTTAACTAAGTTATAATTCTAGCTAGGTTACTACTTAAGAGAGAGTTACTATATACTCTTACTATATAAGTATATAGTAAGTTAGTCTTTTAATTATCTTCTATAGGTTAGCTTTTTTATTACTAGTCTTATAAGCRTAGTTAATTTTTATTTAAGACTTATATACGTTCTACTCTATATAACTAAGCTTAGCTATAACGTCTTCTTTTACTAAGACTAGGTTAACTATTATTAAAAGAGGTAGTGTCTCTTTTATAGCTATCTAAGTAATAAGTTATTAAGTAACTCTAAGAAAGACGCTCTACTCTAAGCTAGTAGTCTCTATTATAAGTAACTTATCTAAGCTTTCTTTAAGTAATACTTATAAATAAGATCTAGTAATAATAGGCTTAGATAGCCTAGTATCTAGCTACTCTAGTAGCTAGTCTTAGATACTTTCTATTAGTATAATCTTATATAAGTTACCTAGTAGGTTAGATACTCTATTTAAGTAGTTATTTATAGTACTTATAGTATATAGTACTAGAGGACTTACTACGTAGTCTTAGGTTTATAACTATATAGAGTAACTTAGGCTAGAAGTCTAGTTACTATACTATACTAATTAATAATTAGGGGCGTAGATTCTACTAAATATAGATTACTACTTTACTACTTCTAAAAAGCTAAAGAGTTTATTAGTAAAGTCTTTATATTCTAAAGTCTCTAGCTAGCTTACTCTCTTAAAGTAGATAACTTAGAGTTAATTAAGCTTAGTAGAAGAGGAGAGGCTTATAGGTTATTTTAAGAAAATAGAAGTAAAGTTTAAGTATTAAGAGTTAAAGAAGAGCTATAAGAAAGTAAGAGAAGGTTAGTTTATAATATTATAAAAAAGTAAAAAAAAACTTCTTAGTTCCTAGAACTTCTAGCTAGCTTACTATTCTAATTAAATAGATAACCTAGAGTTAGTTAAGTTTAAAGAAGAAGAAGAGCTATTAGTTACTTAAATATTAAGAAGTTATAGTTATAGTAGAGAGAGGTTAGTAGAAAAAAGTGTTACTTAAGTAGGTAAGTTAGTAACTTTATATAAACTACGTTATAATACTTAGTATAATATTTTTAGTTACTTAGTTAATCTAGAGCGTAGTATAGGCTACTATTATAAGAATTTTCTTATAGTATTAAGTTTTTTTTAGGTTCTTAAATTAGAAAGTTCTACTTCTATAAAACTAAGATTAGGCTTTTCTTTTACTCTCTTTTCTTAGTTATCTTTTTCTCCTAGCTATAAGCTATTACTAGTATACGTAGCTAAGAGTAGAGTATAAGAGAGAGAGTTTTAGAGCTTTAGGAGAAGTATTTATACTTAGAATTCTTAGTTTACTATAGTAATAGAGAAATCCTAGAGCTTCTACCTCCTCTTTTCTTTTTAAAGCTTAGCTCTAGACTCTTCTTTTTAGTACTCTTACTTAATTTTCTTATACTCTCTTACTTATAGCTATAGAGCTTATAGTAGAGTAAAAGAGTATAGTATAAGAGAGAAAGAAAAAGAAGAGCTTAAGTAGTATTTATAGCTATTAGATTAGAGTAAAGAAGAAAATTTAAAGCTATATCTTCTTTTTTTCTTAATTAGGTAACTAGTTAATCTATAGTACTAATTTAGAGGCTATAGTACTATATYCTACTAGTAGATTARAGTAACTTAATTCTAAAGCGCTAGGTCTTATTACTAGTAGATACTAACGTCTACTATTATCTAGTAATCTAATTCTTATACGCTAGATTAATTATATATAGAAAAGATATCTATAGCTTTATAGTTTCTAGTACTACTTCTTACTAGTAATCTTAGTCTTACTAGACGTATCTTCTACATCTCTATTAGTATACTCTAGACTCTATAGACTTCTATCTACTACTAGCTACTTTATTAGCTACTAGTAGTTTATTATATTTAAAGTAATTACTATATACTAAGCTATACTAGCTACTCCTATAATCTTTTATAATAAAGTTTAGTTTCTTAATTCTAGCTCTATAAGTACTTAGARAAAGACTTTAGTAATCTTCTACTAAGTTAGTATTAGTTTACTTACCTATCTATTAAATCTAGTTCTATAGTTTATAGTCTAGTAGCTATTACTAGGCTCTATAGCTCTTATAATCTTAGGTTAATAGAGTTTAATATCTACGTAATAACGTTACTAGCYTTATTCTTAATAACCTAGCCTAGTTTCTACTTTTAACTAGACCTCTCTAGGTCTATAATCTAGTTATATTATTTATAGGATATTACCTACTTAGTAGTAGAGTTTTTATAGAGATAAAAGTATTATATCACTACTACTAGCTAAGTTATATTAACTTTAATATAATATAATAAGCTAGTTATATAATATTAACTAAGTAGTAGGTATTAATAAATATATTAAAGTAGTAAGTAGGAGTAGTCTCCTAGCTACTCTATCTATAGTAGAGTAGGATAATAGTTTCTCTACTCTAAGCCTAAAGTTCTCTTAGGCTCTATACTACGTAGAGCTATAATAATAGCTATGTAATCTAGATTATATAACCTAGTATTATATAACTAGAGGAATATAACTCTAATCCACCTCTAAAGTTACGCTAGTACTCTAAAGCTCTAGGTTATCTTAAAGAGAGGCTTTTATAAAGAGTATAAATTATACTATTCTCTTTATTATAGACTAGAATAAGATCTAGTAGTATTTTAATAGGTATTATATTAGTTTATTAGAAGTAATCTAGTATATATTTAAGTATCCTATCTATAAAGAGAAGCTAAGTATTATCTAGCTTATAGTCTATCTTCTAAGCTATTACTTTATTACGTTCTATAAAGATACTATAGCTATAGAGCTTATAAAGCGTACTAAATATACTACTATAACGTTAATAGCCTTCTTTAATTATAATTAGTTATATTAAGATAGCTATAGCTACTTTTATTAAGACTTTCTTTAGTATTATACTTAAAAGGACTTAATAAAGTTATAGAGCCTCTATTAATATAGTAGTATAATTAGTAAAATATACTACTATAGTTTTATTTAAAGTAAGTAGTATTATTTATAGCTTCTTTTAACTACTATTTATAGTCTAACATTTTTTAAAAACTTTTATATATTTAGAAGTATAGAGTATCTTACTTTTTAGGCTATTATAGAAGCTTATAAACTTCTATAGTATAATAGAGACTAGATAGAAGCTTTCTATAAAGCTACTATCTTTATAACTAAGTTAGCTTTATAGTCTTTTTTTATTATAGCTCTCTTCTAAAGTCTACTTATAGACCTACCTATTATCTAGTCTACGTTTTTAGTAGATATCTATAATAATCTTTTATTATAAGTAGCTACTCTTAATATCTCTATAGAACTAGATATATATATAGATTATAGACTCTTCTTAATTATAGGCTTATTAGTAGATGTAAATAAGTAGCTCTCTAATTTCTTACTACTATTATATTATTTTAACTAGAGTTTATAGCTTTAGAATTAACTCTTTACTACTAAGCTCTAGTATAATACTACTACTAAAGATACTACTTTTTAAAACCTATATAAAGACCTTAATATAGACTAGTATATAGCCTTTAATATTATAACTATAGATATAGAAAGTAGTCTAGATTCTACTTATTACTTTATTTAAGAGTCTATAGGTATAAATAAGACCTATTTCTAGTAGTACTTCTATACTTTCTACTACTCTAAAAGTAAAATAGTCTTTTATATAATATCTTCTAGTATTATAGCCTTTCTTCTACTAAGTAGATATACTATTTACTCTTATTTTTAGATCTTATTTAAGATTTATAAAGATTTAATATATTCTATCTTACTTATATCTAAGTTTATGTCACGAACTAGGTACGGTTGATTCACTTAGGACTCTAAAGTGTTAGTTATAAGAGAAGAGAGACGTTTATAGACTAGAGTAGACACCCTAGGTCTATATAAAAGGACAAAGGACATTAGTAGACATGTCTAAACGTAGATAGACGCATGTGATAGACATTAGTCTATAAAGGCATAGAGAAGATAAAGATAGCTTAATAGTAGTTCGTTTTAGAAATTAACGAGTTCTACCTATCTTACGTGTATTACACACTCTATTTTTCACATTCGAACTACTACTCTAAGACACAAGGAATTTATTAACTACGAAGTCTATTATACCTATTTAAACCTATTAAGTAACTAACTCCTCAGCCTATAGAGATTAACATACTCTAGTTAATACTAGACAAGTTAGTCTCTCTAGTAGAGACCTACTAGGAAGCCCTAGACTAGTTCACGACCTAGTTAGATAAATAGAGTCTATTTAGGACGATGTTAATCTTAAAGAAAAGATTAAAGCTATAGAAGCTCGTATTAAATTTCTATAGAGGTAATAAGTTCTTAAAACTCTTAAAGCTAAAGAAGAACGTCTTAGAGAAGCTAACATTATCTCGCTGTATCTATAGGAGAATCCTAGTAGCGAAATGATTTAGGTAAATATCTCTAACTCTATTTTAGAACTCTCTAAAGAGGTAGAAGAAGTAGAAAGGCTAAACGTAGTTAATTTAGTCTCTAGGAGCCTAAACCTATCTAGTTTACTTCTTAAGCTACGCGCTCTTCCTACTTATTTAGCTAAAAGTGTTTAAGAATACTATAATTAGGTTAGAGTAATTAAGGACTATATTATAGACCTAACTTAATTTCTATCTAAACTTAGTAAGGTTCGATTTACCTAGACCTATCTTTCTACTATATAAAGGGATACATAGGAGAATAAGAAAGAAAAAAACAGCCTAAGAGATATTACATAGGACGCCCTTAAGCGCACTACTCAAGATGCGCTTAAGATAACATATAAGAGAGAATAAGAAGCCTAAGAAGAGTTAAAAAAGATTTAGTAAAAGGCAACTAAAGACCTAACTCAACTTCTCTATTATATGTAACTTTAATAGAGAGAAATTAACGATAAAGAAGCTCTTAACAACACTAACTAGAACTATATTTATGAATTTATAGCTACATTAGACGATAATATCTAAAAGTAGTTAGAATTAATAGCCACTCTATAGAAATGAGTCTCCTAGCTAGAATATAAGGCTAGAATGATTTAGAGAACTCTATATAGATAAAAATAGAAACAAGCGGATTCTAGTACGACGAAAATAGATAATCCTAGTTTAAAATAGATAAAACGATATAACTTTAGATAAAAGAGAAATAAGTCTTACTAAAAACGGGAGTATAAAGATAACTACTACAACTAGTAATCTTACTAAAAGCAGCATTCTCTAGATAAAGGCATAAAGTAAAAAGTAAAAAAGGAAAACTAATACTTCTAGTGTAACTAGAAGAGATATTAGGCTAATAATCTATCTTGTCTAGAAGTGTCTAAAAATGTTAAAACTAAATTAAATAATAAACGAAGCTAATTAATAGGACTAGTAATACCTATAACAGTCCTTTAGAGGGACAACCTAAGGAAAAAATAAAAAAATAAGACGAAACGACTTCTAACCTAAATCACCTTAGACTTTATAGAACTTACTTATAAAGTAAGAGGAGAAAAGAGAGATGTTTAGTAACTTAAAAGATTACTTAATTTAGGTTRCGCGGAAAACCTAATATCTAAAGAAATAGTTAGGAAGGGAAAATTTATTACGACGTCTATAAATAAGAAGTATAAGTCTATTAATAGATAAGACTTAGGAATTAGAGAAGAAACGACCCTAACCTATGCTATACTAGATAATAATAGACGTAGAAGGACAAGTAGAGGCACCTTTATAATAAGAGACCTAAAAGGTTATAATATAATACTTAGAATGCTATAGCTAGAGTAATAGAATCTAACACCTAACTTCTTTAAGAAGACGATATAATAGAGTTCTAAGAGAAAGAAGTATTAAAAGATTAGATTAGCGACTACCTAAGAAGTTAAGTAATTAGTATAAGAAAGAGCTACTAGGATCTATACTCTACTAGTATAAGACTAGAGGAGTCTAACGAAGCTAAATATAGATAAAGATGCCCTAGGTATACTAAATTACTATAAGGACTACTAAGATGTATTTAATAAGAAGTTATTAGAAAACTTTCTAACGTATTCTAAATAGTCTATAAGTATTAACCTAGAAGAAGGATAATAACTACTATATAGACTACTTTATAATCTTTCGTGATTAGAAATAGACGCTTTAAAAGAATACATTAAAAAATACCTAGCCTATAGATAGATATAGAAGTCCACTTCTCTAGCTAGAGCACTAATATTATTTATTAAGAAAAAAGATAGAAGACTACGACTTTATGTAGACTACTATAGACTAAATAAAGTTACTTAGAAAAATCGCTATCTACTCCTACTTATATAAGAAAGCCTAGATAGACTAGGTTAAGCCTCTATCTTTTTAAAGCTAGATCTAAGAGATGCCTATTATAGGATCTAAATCTAAAAGGGAGATAAATAGAAAATAGCCTTCTAAACCTAATATAGACATTTTAAGTACACTATTATCCTCTTTAGACTTACTAATGCCCCTATAGTCTTCTAAGGATATATTAATTAAGTATTATTAGATTTATTAGATGTGTGTTATATAGTCTACCTTGACGATATCTTTATATTTTTAAAGGATAGAAATACACATATTTATTATATACGATAGGTACTCTAAAGGCTAAGAGAGCATTAGTTATTCACAAAAGCTAGTAAATGCGAATTCTACATAAACTAAATTAGTTTCTTAGGATACATTATTAGTCCTAAGGGCGTTTAAATAGAACTAGAAAGAGTTATAATAGTCTAAGGATAGCTAGAACTAAAGATAGTAAGAGAGATTCGTATCTTCYTAGGCTTTRYRAATTACTACTAAAGATTTATCTAARGATTCTCCTAAATTACAGCACCYCTACATAAATTAACYTAGAGACTAGTAGGATCTATAAAGGGCGGGTAAAAATAATAGTAAGAGGAATTAGTTCTAATAATACTAGATAAAGAGGCTAAAGAAGCCTTCTAAAACCTAAAAGAAGCCTTTATRAGTAGACTAGTATTATCTTATTTTAACTAAGAGAGTCTAATTYAAATAGAGATAGATGCCTTAGAGTTCGCGATTTCTAGTATAATAACCTAACTAAGTCTTGAAGGGTATAATAAAACTTATTAGCGACTAATCACGTTCTATTTAAGAAAAATAAGTCTAGTAGAGAGGAATTATACTACTTACGACTAAGAACTACTAGTAATAGTAGAGGCCTTTAAATATTAGAGATAATATTTAGAAGGTGCTAAATATACTATAGTAGTATAAGTAGACTATTATAACCTTTAAAAGTTTATGTCTACTACTAAGTTAGTAGAGAGATAAATCTACTAGGTGGAATAGCTAGTAGCTTTTAACTTTGTTATTAAGCACTATCTAGAGAAGCTAAATCCTACTAATAGACCTTCTAGAAGACTAGATTACGAAGTTAGACCTAATCTCTCTAACTCGAATAAAGGTACCTAAATTAGGACATTTTTAGACTAAATTAGTCTAACACTAAGCCTTATAGGTGCGACGATAAGGCGCCTAAGATAGGCAATCTCTAAGATAGAGAAGAAGACTAGAATAGCTTAAATATAAGCACCTAATAAAGATGCGTTATAACTAAAGAAAGCTATACGAAGTTAATTATAAGATAATAGTTATATTATAATACTAAAAGACTATCTAGCACGAAAAGACCTAGAGYAAAATAACTAGACCTAAAAATAGATAAACTAGGACGGGTTTTAGCTATTTAAGGATAAAATGTATGTTCCTAAAAGAGCACGTATATAAGTTATATAACTTTATTATAACTATCCTCTCGCTAGGCATTTTAGAATAGCACGTATAGTTACTAAAGTCTAAAGAGACTTCTACTAGCCTAAGATGCGACAATTTATAAAGGATTATATTCGCTCTTATAACACTTGTAGACGAGCTAAACTAAGTCGACACGTAAGATATAGAAAGTTATTCCCGTTACCTTATCCTACCTAACCTTAGATAGATATAGCTATAGACATAATCACTAATCTTCTATTAAGTCTCTAGAACGGCTTAGAAAAAGATGTAATCTTCGTAATTATTAACTACTTTACATTAATAGCTCACTATTTCCTAGTAAATAAAAGTATATCTACATTATAGCTTACTAACTTATTTTAGAATAGGATAATTCGCTATTACAAGGACATTAAGTTGATAGTGTCTAACAGAGGTTCTATATTCACATCTAAATACTAGGGGGACTTCTATAGACACTTATAGACTAAAAAGAGACTCTCTATAGCATTCTACTTATAAATAGATAGATAAACTAAAAGATAAAATTAAACTCTAGAATAATACCTCTAAATGTATTATAATTATAAATAAGATAACTAGGCTTTATTACTAGTTGCTACTAAACTAGCTTATAACGACTTATATAATCTAATAATTAAGACTACACTATTCTACGTAACTTTTAGAGATAATATGCGCTATACTATGCCTAAAAAAGATTAAAAGAGTCTAAAATTATCTAATAGAACATAAAGAGCATTAGAATTCGTTAAAATAAAGTTAGAGATAAATAAATAATTTAAAGTCGCCTAAGAATACTAATAAAAACATTATAATAAGTTTAAGAAAGATCTACTAGACTTTAAGGTAGAAGACTAAGTTTAGTTAAACATGTAAAATATTCTTATAAAGAGGCCTACTAAAAAACTAGATAATAAACGAATTAAATGTACTATTCTAGATAAACTTAGACTACTCACATATAAACTAGACTTACCTAGACACATGCACATGTATAACGTCTTCTATGTATCTTTACTAGATAAAGTATACTTAGACCTATTTAACTAAAAATAACTAAAGAGTCCGCAATTAGTATCTATTTAAGAGCTAGATGTATACTATATTAACGATATATAAGAACGTAAATAGGAAGATAACTAATAGAAATATCTAATCTATTATATAGGATATAGTAAAAGATATAATAAATAGCTCCTAGCGTTATAAATAGCCCCCTTTGCTATTAAGAAATTCCTTATAAATAACATAGAATGAGGACGTCCTACTATAAAGAAAAGAAATAAACCTAAGCCTAACTAAATAACTAAGGGTCTATAATTAAAAAAACTAAATTAGATTAAACTAAATTAACTATAGAACTCCTAAAATTAGTCTAGCTTAGACTAACCTAGATAAAGGAAACGACGGGATTTATGAACTATAAAAACCTATAATCTAAAGAGTAAAGTAACATAAAATTCACAAGTTATAATTAAAAGATAAAGTTTAGATTTAATTCTAATATATAAGAATAAAATCCTTATTAGTCCTATTAGTCTAAGAAGACTTTTAAGCAACYTAARGCTTATCTTATAAGACTACTATTAAAGAAAGAAATCCTATAACTAAGCTAAAATTATCTATAATAGCCTATACTAGACTCTTAAAACTCTATAAAGGTTTAGGCTACTTAATATGCACGCTCCTAACCTATAGATATTTATATGCATCCTAATTTGTCGCCTAAACTTTCTTCTAATCTAAAGTTATTAAATTAGAGTACTCACCTTCTAATTCTTAGTTAGGAGAGACACTCTTAGATACGTTTAGACTATATAGGTCCTTATTCTATTTAAGGTAATCTACTAAGTCCTTAGAATCTAACGAACTTATAAACTTAGCTCTCTTAGATAACGCTTTTTAAGCTATAGTAGTAGTAGTACTCTTCCTACTAGATTTAAGTCTAAAGGCTAGCATAATGTATTAATATAGATAACTAATGAGTACATAATTCTCTTAGACTTGTTAGTCGATATTATTTAGGTGATTTAGAAGATTATTATTATTATCTAGGCTATTTCTATTAAGAGTACTATTTATAAGAAGGACATCTACTCCTAATTCGTCGTGAACATTATATATGTAGTTATGAAGAGCTACTAGAGTTAATTTAGAACTAGTTAGAAGATCTTTAATCTAGCCTAACTTCTTATAAGGACTAACTAGACGACTACTTTTGAGCTAAGACTATTAAAAGTTAGCATGACTAAAAATAGATAGAAAAAGATAAAACAGGATAAACTTTAACGCGACTAGGCTCTTTAGTCTAAATCTACTTAAGTCTACTCTAGAGTTAGCTAATCTTATCTTAAAGAGACTRTATTTTAGTAGCTTAGTTCTTAATCTAGGCCTAGAGATCTTAGAGGGTCTTATTAACGTTTCTAGAATGTAGCGTAGACTAAGGAGGCGTTGACTAAGAGAGCTTAGTAATTTAAAGACGCTTATAACTACTTAGAGACTCTTCTTAATTAGCCTTAGGTTTATTAAGAGTCTATAATCTATTAGGACTTATTCTAGATAAAAATAGATAAAACTTACTCTCTTTATTTTCCTAGAATGAGCACCTAGAACTTTACTCTTAGAGGTCTTATAGAAGGTTTCCTTGCTAATAGCGGGAGCCTTATAACTACCTAAATAGTAGAGATAAGCTAAAGCACCTTTCTAGCTATTATAACTAGAGCTAAAACAAATTAATTAAGATAAAATAAGACTAATTTAGACTATACTTACTTCGAATACTTATAATAGACTCTACTATACTTACGACTAGCCTAGACTATATTCTTAAGAACATCTTTTTAGTTAACTTCTAAACTAGAGGGTGCCTTATACTTAAGACTAGTGAATTAAGTTARGAATAAGACTTAGTTAGCTACTATAACTTAAGGAATAGTTTTCTCTAGGACCTATAAGACTATTAGGACTAAAATTAGATAAGAATAGACTAAAATAACTTATAGTAGTGTACTAATTCTAGCTATTCTAGCATCTAAAATAGACTAAATAGGTTTTACTCTATAAGAAGAAGACTATATCACGAGGATCTATAAAGTAGTAAGGAGTAGGAACTTTACCTATAAAGACGTCACTATTAATAGCTTTAAGATAAGAGAGATAGGCATTTATGACTAGAGAAGCTCTATACACAGCAACTCTCTAACTATCTATAAAAGAGACTCTATAGACTTTAATACTATAAATAGTAGTTAGCTTAAGTAATACGATGTCTAAAAGAGCTACGCTAGATATATTAGATCTAAGAGAGACTTCTTTAGACTATCCTCTCTTCTAGGTGTCTATACTAGACTAGGTTTATCTAAGATAGGTTAATAAAGGTCTAAGTAAGTTACGCACTTCCTATAGAGACTTAAGGGGGGTATCTAGACTACCTAAGCTATTTAGATCTATCGCCCTTGTCTCTTACTAGATCTAGACGTCGATATCTAAGCTTTCTAGAGAAAGAGACTCTAGCATACACTAATCTAGTCTAAATTAGATAATTATAGACGAAGATTAATAATAATAGAAAATAAGAGAATAGAGAGAGACTAGAAAAGAGGAGAAGGCTATAGAGAACGAAAATAAGGCTAAATTAGATAAAACTAAAGTAGTAGAGTAAAACAGGCAATACTTACCTACGTAGTAAAGTGTAGAAGAAAGAGAGAAAAGCTAAGAGAGACTTTAGTTATATATTACTATTTAGATTTAATGACTAACCTAATTAGGAAATTAATAAATAAAAGTAATAAGTTACTTTCACTACTTACTTCTTACTACGACTTTTACCTTTACTAGTAAGAGTAGTGAGTAAGCACTCGCCTCCTTATAATCTTCTCTAAGCACCTGTAGACGGGCTGCCTTAAAGAAAAGAAATATTATCATGAACTAGGTATAGTTAATTTACTTAGAACTCTAAGGTGTTAGTTATAAGAGAAGAGAGACGTTTATAGACTAGAGTAGACACCCTAGGTCTATATAAAAAGATAAAGGATATTAGTAGACATGTCTAAACGCGGATAGACGCATGTGATAGACATTAGTCTATAAAGGCATAGAGAGGATAAAGATAGCTTGATAGTAGTTCGTTTTAGAAATTAACGAGTTCTACCTATCTTACGTGTATTACATACTCTATTTTTTATAGTTTATAAGTTTTTTATAGGCTATAATCTTTATTATATAGGATAAAGTCTTTATATAGTACTATTTCTACTTTAAAGTAGTCTATTAGTCTTTCTATAATATTTATAAGTCTACTATACTCTTTAGTAGGTTACTAGTAAAGAACTTAGTAGTTCTTCTAGTATCTATAGCTAATACTACTACTAGCGTAGTAGCTAAGGCTATATAGCTTTAGTACTTAGTAGTTTATATAGTTAGCCTATAGGCTCTAGTTAATACATAATTATCTCCTCTATTATTAATCTATTAATCTATATTAATCTAGTAGCTAAAGGAAGTTACTAACTTCTACTATTACTAAATAGATACTAGAGAAAGTAGACGTAAGTTTTTATTCTATAAGAGCGTTAAATAATACCTACTACTAACCTACTAGACTCTCTCTATTATATATTAGAGAACTAACTAACTTTTAATACTAATAGTATAGATTACTATATTAAATTAGTTACTAGTAGCCTTTATAGCCTAGTCTACTATAGATAGTATTAGCTTTATAGATAGGCTTACTATAGATAACTTAATCTTATAGGTAATATAACTCTTTAAATAACGACTCTAGCTTTATAGTATAGGCCTTTATAGTTAGGCCTACTATAGATAACTTTTTAGTAGATAGAACTATAGCTACTCTACTAAATATATGTAACTCTAGTAAATAATATAATTACGTAGCTATATATACTATCTTAGGTATTTAAATTATAGCCTAATAGCTAGTAACGTTATAGTAAATAAGAGAATAAAGGCTCTTTTCTATAGCCTTTTCTTCTACGTAGTATAGGTGCTAGTTATAATACTATAGTTACCTACCTAGTAGTTATTACCTACCTATTAGATAGTTAATACCTACCTAGTAGACGTCTTAGATAAATAATTATTATAATACTATAGTTACCTACCTAGTAGTTATTACCTACCTATTAGATAGTTAATACCTATCTAGTAGACGTCTTAGATAAATAATCTTAATAGTAAGTTTTAACTCTACTAACAACTACCTAATACGTTAATATACTATAATATTAGTAGTACTACTTACTTAGCTTCTAACTAATACGTAGTAGTCTTAACTATACCTTCTACTAGAGCTTAATAAGCCTTTAACTACTAGTAGTAATTAAGATAGCGCTCTTTATTAGGCTCTTAACCTTAATAAAGAACTCTTAATAGCGCTCTTTATTAGGCTCTTAACCTTAATAAGGAACCTCTAATAGTGCTCTTTATTAAACCTTTAACTAACCTATAGTAACCTCTACTACATCCTATATTGCTCTTTATTATACTTTTGACTAACCCGCAGTGACCTACACCGCACTCTTCATTCAGATACTAACTCGACATCAGCAGCTTTACTAGCGTCTTGCAGCAGGCCTCTGACTCCAACGCAGTGATCCTGTTGGCGCCTTTTATCAAGATCCTAACCTAACTACGGTCGACCCTTTGACACCTGTCACTAGACCTTTGACTGACACGCGGTGGCTTCGCCCGCGCCTTTCATCGAGATCCTAACCTAACTACGGTCGACCTTTTGACACCTGTCACTAGACCTTTGACTGACACGCGGCAGCTTCGCCCGCGCCTTTCACTCAGATACAGACCTAATAACAGTGTTTGATACAAGGCCTCGACCCGCCGATCATCGAGAACCCGACGGGCTCGCGGACTAAAGCACAGCGATTGACACCCAATCGATACGCAAGCCACGGTTGACACCACAGCGATTCACGGTCGACACCACAGCGATTGACATTTCACCACCATACGAGCCACGGAAAGCACGACAGCGGTCCACACTTGCTACAGGACCAGCCACTGCCGTCACACTAGCCAACCAACCCTCGACGGAGTCTTCTCTAGACACCATCGAACTACCTCCAGCAGTTATACAAACAGCCTTCAATCTTGTCCACTTCGCACGCTAGTTAAACTACTAAGCTTTGCTACAGGACTACGAACTACAGCGTGCAGAAGTTGTCACCCAACTATTCTAAAAGCCTATAGCAGAGGAATTGCGTAGAAGATGACTAAGTGAAGAGGAAACTACTAATCTTAGATACCTATTTCACTAGAACTCTATAGTAGACCTACGAGCTACTTAGTAGTAGGTATAAAGAGCCTATAAAGATTTTATCTAGTAGACTACTCTACTTATTAGCTAGATCTAGTTCCTAATCTAGCCTCTTTCTCTAGTATAAATATAACTACTATAGGACTCTCTACTATAATAGTTAATACGCTCTATATTACTATAATAACTCTTATAGTAGTTATAGGCACTTCTTCTACTCTTAATATAATAAATTAAGTACCTATTCTCTCTATAAAAATCTCTAAGCCTAATAGTTTAAGAACTCTATATACTTAAAATATATACTAACGTAGTTATAGACGTTACTAACATACCTAGACTAATTTAACGTAAAAGTAAAAAATACTATAATTAAAAACCTAAGATAGTCCTAATAGTAATAGCTAACTATAGTAGTAATAATTATAAGAACTATAATAGTTATAACTATAATAGCTATAATAATAAGTAATAAAAACTTAAAAAGTTATACTAAGAACCTACTCTAGACTACTCTCTTAATATCTCTAGAACGTTTTAAGAAAGTATAAAGTAACTATAATATATAGTATCTTCTAATAACTTTACTAGGCCTATACCTATAGCTCCTACGCCTATAGCCTCTATATAACTAAACTTATAACGCTTAAATAGTTAGCTACTAAAATAGGCTAGTTATAACTAAACTAGATCTTTATAAAGTAGTATTACTATATAAGCCTTTAGCTCTACCTAGCGTAACTAGTTAGACTAAATATTTACTAGTACTAGGCACGTTATCTAAACTAGGCTTAAAAAGATAATAAATAATAAGTTTACTTAGATAGAACGTAATATAATTTACTAGTTTAAATAAATATAAATACTTCTTAAAGTTTCTTTATAAAAGATAGCTTAATAGTCTCTCTAGTAGCCTATACTAAGACGTAAAGATAATATTCTAAGATATAAAAAGAATATTTCTAAAAAAGAGTAAACTTTATTAGAAAACCTCTTACTATAAAACTACCTACTACTAGAATAAAATTAAGTACTATTAAAGAATCTTCTACTATAGAATTAAGTACTATAGTTATAAGTATCTAAAAAAGCTCTATACTATTAAGAACTAGACTTTCTTAGAGATAAAATTAAAGTATAAATAAGAGCTAAAATCTTATAAAAGTTCTAGTATAAAAGACTTTTATTAAGACTTTTATTACTACTAGCTAGACTAGATTTACTTCTAAGAAGTACTTTTCTTACTTTTATAAATAAAGTAAAGTTATAATTAAGCTTACTCTTATATACTATTCTATTATAGAGTAACTAGAAGTAACCTCTTTATAATAACTTCTAAGATTACTATTACCTAGTTTATAGTATAGAGACCTATAGTAGCTATAAATATTATAGTATTAATACTAGTACTAATACTTATACTAACTCTTTTAAATTAAGATATAACTTATATAACTCTTACGTTAATTATACTACTAAAGATAGAGCTCTACTAAGCTACTCTCTCTATAGTAGTTTTCTAGTTAGTAGACGTAGTTAACTTATTTACTATAGTAATAACTACTATATAACCTTCTCTACTAAGACTAAAGTTTAAGAGGAATATACTTATATTAAATAAGTAGAAAGTAAAGTAAAGTTTAAACTTAATAATATTAGCTATTTTAATCCTAAACTTAGAAATACTAATACTTATAGTATTATAGTAATATAGAGTAGAACCTATTACTTATATTTATATAACTTTATTAAAGTAGTAAAGACCTACTCTATAACCTACTCTAAATATATTATCTATACTAATCTTTAGAAATATTTTAAAAGTATAGCTCTTAACTAGTATACTATATAGCTACTTATAGGCGTAAAAGAATATCTCTATAGAAGTTATAGTATTAATAACTAGAATAAGCTCTTTATAAAAAGATACTATAAGCTATATACTATTACCTAGTATAAGCTTTAATAGAAAGTCTTTACTAATATAGATATTCTAAATAGTAAACCTATTATAGTATTTATAATAAATATTATCTATAACTTTAAAGACTAAAGCTATAATAGACCTAAAAACACGCCTAAGTAGATTACTATAATTTATAAAAAACTTAAAGTATCTTTTTATATAAATATACTAGACTCTATAACTAACTATACTATTTATTTTAATAACTTCTTCTAGATTCTAGAGTAGTAAGCTTAAGTCTATAGAGAAAAGTTATAAGATAAGAGAAAATTAGTATCTTTAGGTAGATATTCTTTCTAGTAATTAATACTTTACTAGAGTAATATCTATAACTAAGGCTACTATTATAGTATCTATAATAAATATAATAACGTCTATAGCTAAGACTATAATAATACTAATTACTATAATAACGCTAACTACTATAGTAGCTATTCTAATAATTATAAAATAAATATAAACGTAAACTTAAATCTCTTAAACTTAAACTAAATAAACTATAGTTAGTAGAATTATAAATAATAAAATATATATAGTTCTAAGTAATAACTATACTATAGTAGTAACTAATACTAGTAAGCTAGTAATAATACTAATAACTAGAACTAAAGTAGTAGTAATAATTATTATAACTATTATTAAAGCTTTAGTAATTTTACTAACTATAGATTTTATAGAAGGCTTTATAGCTCTAGTTTTAACTATAGAGGCTTTAACTATAGAAGTTACTATAATTAGAATTAACTATAGTACCTATAAAGTACCTATATAGTTAATATAGATAAGACCTCTAAATTTAATAAATATATTTATACTCTAAATATAGAGGAGGACTATAAGTAAAGTAATAACTATTACTATACTAAAAAATTCTATAAAGATTTCTATAATAATAATTATACTAAATACTAGAATAACTACTTTACTACTAACTATAAATATACTTATTATAACTATATTAAAGATTATCTTAATAAAGATTCTATAGTTATACGCTTTATAAATACTATACTAGTAAACTTAGCTATAGTAAAGCCTTAGTTTATTAACTTTATAGATAAAGTAGTAGGCTCTATAGTAATAAAACTACTTTTAAAGAAATATTTATATTATAAAACACTATTTACTTCTAATAACTAGCTCTATAAGTATCTCTATAATAATTATAACTATACTAATATCTATAATAATTTCTACCTACCTACTACTTTTATTAGAATAGTAATAACTTATAGAGATACTAACTATAAACGCCTAGTAGTTAACTAACTTTTAGAAAACTACTAGGTATTATAAGTTTAAATAAGCTCTAGTACTAAGATTTAAAGAAAGACGCTTTATTAGTTATCTATTTAATAAATAGTAACTACTACCTACTAGGTACTAGATAGAGAAAGTAGTAGTTTACTAGAGTATAAGTAAAGCTAAGTGTTAATAGTCCTATTATAATAATTATACTAGATACTAGTACTATAATAACGCTTATTAACTATAAATTCCTAGTATAATATAATAAAGATATATTTATTACTAAACTTAAAAGAGATTCTCTTAAATTAAAAAGTTTAGGTAATAAATATTATAATTCTTTAGTAATTACTTTAACTTATATTTATTTTCTAGCGTTCTTACTTTCTAGTAATATAGTAAATATAGTAGTAGATATAATATATAAAATATTAATTAAGTATCTTAATTTACTTTTAAAATAATTTAATTTTAGAGCTATAGAATATAAACCTATGTTTATAGCTATTAAAGTTAAAATACGTATTATTAATAATCTTAAACCTAGTATCCTATTAGGAATAGATATTATAGGACCTAAGAGCTTTATACTAGACTTTTTTAAGAAAAGTATAATTATACTACGCTATTAATTTATATAGATACTAGTAACTCTAACTCTATAATTATAATCTACGTTTAAGACTATAAAAATCCTTACTATATATATAGTTATAATTTAGCTCTATTCTACTATATTTATTAAGATCTATTATACTTATTCTCTCTTTAAAGAATATAACTAGAAATTTATAGCTATCTATAATAGTAGTAACTACGCCTATATCTATAATATAATTATTAAGTATAATATAAAATACATCTTTATAAGAAATAATACTAATAAACCTATCTATCTATACTAAAGATCTTATATAAGATATACTACTCTTATAGAATTTAAGGTATACTACTATATAGGCGTATTAATTATACTACTTACTATAAAACACCTAACTATAGAAAATATTACTAAAATAAAGCTAAATAATAGCGTTAGTATATATAGAGTAGAGAACTTATAAAATATATAGGTCTTTATATAAGTTATTATAAAGATACTATAGTTATTTATAGATAAAAGTACTACTATTAACGTCTCTACTAAATTATATATACGTATTCTACTTATCTTAAAATAAGAGAATATAAAGCTTAATATTAAACTATACCTATTAACTTAAGAAGAGAAAGATATTATAGATAAACTCTTTAATAAACTCTATACTAAAGATAAGATATTATAGGCTTTATAAGATATATACTTTAGCTACCTAGTCTTTATTATATAGAAGATAGTTATAAGCGTAGATAGAGTTATTTCTTATAAAGGAAGGCTAGTTATTAATCTTTAAATATTAAATAATATAGTTACTAAAGATTTATATCTACTAAAGAAGTAATTAGATATTATCTAGGACGTTAAAGAATTAATATATATTACCTATATTAATAGAGTAAGCTTCTTCTACTAATAGCTTATTATATAAGAAGACTACTATAAGTATACTATTAATAGTTACTATAGTTAGAAGTTCCTATATATTATAGTTATAGACTATATTAATAGCGTCTAATATATTTAATAATAAATAGAGAACATAATAAGAGAATTTCTATTTATATAAGTATATATTAATAACTTTATAATCTATAGTATTAGGCTATATAAGTATATAGACTAGTTAGAACGTATATTTAAAAAGCTTAACTACTTTTATTTCTTATTATTAGTAAAGAAATATTTTATTAGCTATTCTTCTATAATACTACTAGGATATAAAGTTAATACTTTTAGACTTTCTACTACTAATAAGTAAATAGTAGTAATCTATAACTTCTAGTTCCTAATAACTACTACTAGCCTTAAAAATTATATTAGATCTATAAACTTTCTATATAATAAAATACTATACTTTACTTAACTCTTAGCCTCTCTTTAGGATCTAAAGACTAAGCTATTAAAACACGCTTTATAAAGAAAATTTAAACATAAGTAATAGGCTAAGAGTATTAAAATTACTAAGAATATTACTTTACGCGTAGCTTTTAATACTATATAGGAATAGTTTAAACATAATATTAAACTCTTCTACCTAGAACTATACTATACTATCTATAGTAATATTAATATATTAAAATAATAGGGCCTAGTAGTATTTCTCTACTATGTTATTAAAGACCTAGAACTAACTATATAAAATATACTAGTACTACTAGGATTTAAAAGCGTAGATAATAGACTAATAGTCTAGTTAAAGAAGATTAAAAATTTTAATAAGAAATCTATCTAACCTATTTTATTCCTATCTAAACGCCTATCTACTATAGAAATAAGATACTAGCTAACTAAGCTAGAAATATCTACTTTAGTCTAGTTAATTAAAAAGATATAATATATTATTATAATAGCTCTAAAGTACTACTTATTTATAGACTATTCTACTATAACTATAATAGTTTACTAGAAGATATTAAACTTATTATCTATAGATAGACTAAACTTCTACTTAATACGTTACTTATAGTACCTATAATAGTTCTTAAACCTAGATATATAATATTAACTAGAGAGAATTTACTAGGTACTAGACGTTCTAAGTAGACTCTAGAGTATTATATTACTTAAAGACGCGGACACTAATATCTTTAATAACTTAGAATATAATACTTTTAAAGCTATTTAACTACTCTACATCTCTACGCCTACTAAAAAATAAATATCTATAAATAAATATAACTATGTATATATATATAATATAATTATAGTTAGTATAACTAATAACTTTAAAGCTAGATTAAAAGACGTATATCTCTAAGATAAGTTATAGAGATAAGTCTTATAAGTTATTACTCCTACTTAAGATAACTAACCTAAAGATCTTTAATACTCTAAGTATCTAGTTTAAGATAGTTAACTTATAGATCTTTAATACCTAGAGTATCTAGCTTAAGATAGCTAACCTATAGATAGCTAATATACTAAACATCTTACTTAAGATAACTAATCTCTAGACTCTAAGTACTTAGAACACCTAACTTAAGATAATTAATATATAGACCTTTAATACTCTAAATACTCTACTTAGGATAGCTAATTTATAAACTTTTAGCTCTCTAAATATCTAGCTTAAGACTTTCTACTTTAAGAACTTTAATAATCTAAGTATCTTAACTAGGATATTTATAACTAAGACTATCTACTTAAAGGACTAAACTTTATTTTATAAGATAGTCTTATCTACTATTATAACTATATTAATAGAATAGAACGTCTCTATATACTAAAAGCTATAGCTAGAGAGATATTTAAAATAGTATATAATAGATAATTCTATATAGGCTTCTATAGAATATATAAGTAATTATAATATTTAATTTTTATCTATAAAATATCTAAATTACTATAGGCGTATATATATTATTACTCTACTTATTTATAAAATTATACTTTATAGCACCTACTATATAGTAGCCTAGAGCTAATACTAAACCTAACTCTACTTTATAAAACTATTAGTATTAATATTATAACATACTTCTTAGCTAGTAAGATAGGACTTAATACGCTAATAACTATTATCTATAAAAGATTAAAACGCGTTATATTTATACTAGGCATAAATAACTAGAGTGTAGAATAATAGAGCCTAGCTCTATTTACTAGCTTTATTAACTATAAATAGAGTATTCTAAAAGGTATTATTTTAAATAGAGATAAGCGCTTCTTTAATAAACTTTAGAGTACTATTTTTAAAGCTACGTATATTAAGTTCTTTACTAGTATAGTATAGTACTTTTAGATAGATAGTTAATTAGAATAAATAAACTAGATAGTAGAAATTATACTTAGGTACTTCTATATAGTAAACTCTAACGTAGACTAAGTAGACGTTTTACTATTTATTAAGTTTATAATAAACTCTTCTTTAAATATATTAACATCTATATTACTAATAGAATATATATAAAGCTTTAATTCTTATAATATCTTAGCTACGCTTATAAACTTTTCTAAATTATAGGTAACTACTTAAATACTACGCCTATAGTATTAAAATATAGTATAAGAAGCTCTAGCCTTTATAAATATTAATATAAAATATATCTATAACTAAAGGTATAAACTACTCTATCTAAAAATTAGAGACTAGGCTATACTATAGCTATACTATAGTTACTACGTCTAAGGCTACTTTAACTATAAACTTAATATCTAGTAAATAACTCTTATAAAAGTTATTAGAAAAGTAGAAAATAACGCCTATAAAATAGACATCTCTAAAACTCTAAGAATCTATTCTATTATTAGAGTAGTATAACTAAAGCTAATATCTCTAGAAGCTAACCTATTTAGATAGAAAATTAAACTATAATAACCTCCTATTAATATAGTTAATAATAACGCCTCTTTCTATAAAATTAAACGCTTTATTACTTATAAACTTAATAAGCACTTTAGTAAACCTAAATACTTTATTTAATAGAAAGGCTAGAGTACTATTTATAATTAATAGTATTCTATTAATAATCTCTAGAATACTATAGACCTAGTCTAAGAATATAATAATATATATCTAGAGACTTCTAAAAAGTAAGCTATATAAGAAAAGCTTTAGAGAAAACGTAGACTATAGAAGTAACTACTATATAGAGCCTAGGACTTTATCTAGATACTACTAATATATATAGATTCTAACGCTTATAATAACTCTATAGAGACTATACTAGCTAATAATAATACTATAAACGCTCTAAATAATATAGAACTATAGACTATATACTACTAGAATACCTATTAAGTACTTAAAAAAGTATATATCTCTCTTTAAAAGTAATAAGTAGTAATAGTTACTACTTACTACTCTTATATTTCTACTACTTTACTACTAAATAAGACGTATCTTACTTTTATACTACTTATTATTTCTAAAGACTTTTATATTTCTACTACTTTACTATTAAATAAGATATATCTTACTTTTACCTACTTTATTTTACTATACTATAAAAATAGTTTATATAGTATTTTACTCTATCCTTCTTATACTTTACTCTACTATACTATAATAGAGCCTAAATTATATAATTTATATAATATAGAAATAACTACTTATAGTAAGACTATAGAGACTTACTATAAAAAAATAATAGCTCTAGCCTAGAATAAAATAATCTAAAATAAAATAAAGTTTACTAGTATTATAAAAGCTAGACCTACTTTAATAGCTATATCTATAGAGAATAAAGTAAAGTCTACTAGTACTATAAGAGTTAAAACTACTTTAATAAATATTATAAAGCCTATAGAAGATAAAGTAACGCCTATTAGTACTATATAAGCTAAAACTATCTTATTAACTACTATAATATCTATAGATACTTAGTTAGAAACTATAACTATAGACGCTAAGATTAATACTACTAAAATAGGACCTATCTTACTAATTAATACGCTACGTAATAATACTAAGCTAAAGATTACTACTATAAATTCTACTATAAACTTCTCTACTATAGAATCTACTAATAAATCTACTAATATATATAATAGGCTAGTTATATAATATTAACTAAGTAGTAGGTATTAATAAATATATTAAAGTAGTAAGTAAGAGTAGCTTCTTAGCTACTCTATCTATAATAGAGTAGGATAATAGTTCTTCTACTCTAAGCTTAAAGTTTTTCTAGACTCTATACTACGTAGAGCTATAATAATAGCTATATAATCTAGGTTATATAACCTAGTATTATATAACTAGAAGAATATAACTCTAATCTACTTCTAAAGTTATACTAGTATTCTAAAGCTCTAAGTTATTCTAAAAAGAAGCTTTTATATTACTTCTCTTTCTAAAATAGGCTTATTTCTAAGCTTTAATTTAACACCTAAATAGATTTCTTAGTATATAATTTCTTATTCTAGTATAGTACTAGCTTTTTATTTCTCTCTAGTCTTACTCTAAGCTTTATACGCTTATATTTCTATGCCTAAAGCTAGTAAATTATCCTCTCTAGTTATTTCTAAGTATTTATTCTCTTTTACTACTTCTAGCTACTACTATAGCTATTTTAGAGGCTCTAGTTTACCTAGATATACTTTATAATAGCTATTAACTAGTTCTAGAGTATTTATAAAGTTACTAGCTAAGTAATATATTAGATCTAGGTTATAATTTACCTACTATACTCTATATTAAAGCTTACTATATATAAGCTTACTATTAAAGATTTCTTATATAAGCTACTCTAAATAGCTATCTACTTCTTCTAGTAGCTCTAGTAGTTAGATTTAACTTAAGAGAAGATCTATAATAGCTTTATATATCTAATCTATATATAGTACTAAGTATACTTTAAGTCTTAGAAGTAGCTCTACTTAGTAAAAGTATTCTTTTTTATTAATAATAAGATAAAGCCTATATATCTACTAGCTAAGCTTTATACTTAGTTATTCTATATAAAAGCCTTTACTTATAATATATACCTAGTCTCTTATATTAAAATTAGGCTCTCTTTAGTACTTATTAGTCTAAGTAGCCTATTATTATTAAGCTTTCTTTAACTAGTGTTAAACTACTTTTATAGCTTACTATATAGTTTTTACGCGCTTTTATATAAACTAGATAGTTTATTTAGTAGATATTTCTTTAATTAGGTCTATTTAGTAAATCTTTTCTCTCTAATCCTAGTAGTATTAGGCTTTATAGCTAAATTCTATCTTAAAARRGCTTAACTCTATTAATTTATAAAGTAGAATTACTTAGGTGAAGTCTATAGAAAGTAGTAAGTTAGACTAGTTATCTTAGTAGTAATTAATAAAAGGCTTTAAGTATAAATCTAAGTATTAGTTATATATCTCTAAGTTTCTATCTATTTAAAAGTAATAGGTAGTAGATAGTAATTATTTAATACCTAGTAGCTTATATAGCTTTTTTAGAAATTATAATATAAACTAGAGGCCTTTATTAGAAGTAATAGACTTTAGTAAGCTATATATTCTAAAAATATAATAGTAATAGAGCTAAGCTACGTCTTCTATAGTAGCTATTTTATAGTATAGTAGTAAGAAAGCGCGTTTACTTAGTCTATCTACTACTACTAAGACGTTATTATAGCTATATTTATTAACTAAGAAGCTCTTAAAGTCTATAGTAATATATTACTAGGCTTTCTCTAGTATAAGAAGTAATTTAAGTAGTCTAGGCTTCTTATCTAGTAGTAGATAGCTCTATTTATACTATTTATAGTTTTTAATAAAGTACTTAATATTATCTTCTATCTTTTTCTAGTAGTAGAGCTCTTTTACTAGCTTAATTATTTTACGTTTACTTAGATAAGCTATTATCTAAGTAGTATAGATAGATTAGATAACGTATATCTTTAGGAAGTTAACTTCTAGTATTACTAAGCGTCCTTATTTAGTAAGAATCCTAGTATTACTTAATTTAAAATACTTTATACTTTCTAAGTATTTTCTTATAGTTCTTAAAAAGAGTTATAAGTATAATTAGTGTTTAGTAATTAATTAATTACCTAATAAAAGTACTTCTTAAGCTAGCTAGATTTTTTTAAGTCTTTTAGATCTAGTTCTACTATATAGAAAGTAGCTATAAGTATCTCTAAGTATTATATTTTATTAACTAGTAGGAATACCTATATTTAGGTAGTTATATCTTTAGCCTTCTATATTTTTAACTTATCTTATTTATAAGAGAGAGTATTAGTAATAATATTAGCTATTCTTAGTCTATAGGTAATTATATAGTTAAACTCTAAAAGTTTAATTAACTACTAAGCCTATTTAGGTAATAGTTCTCTCTTAGTAGTAAAGTATTTAAGAGCTCTATAATTAGTAACTATTAGAAAGAGCTTCTTAAGTTATAATCTTAGTAATAAAGCTCTCTATTTTTCTAAAGCTCTTATTATTACTAGTATCTCTTTATTATAGATCTTATATACTATCTCTATAAAAGATATTATTTTACTAAAATAAGTAACTAGGTACTAGATTTAGTTATCTTATAGTTAATAGTATACTCTAGCTACTACTCTATTACTAGTATTAGTTTCTATATAACTCTTTCTATAGAGTAAGTAGTATTATAAGAYGTTATCTAATAATATAAGCTACTTAGCTTTATTAAAAGCTAATTATTCTTTTTCTCTAAAGAACTAGAAAGCTCTTTTTTTAATAAGCTTAGTTAAAAGATATATAACTCTACTATAGTTTTCTAACTAGGCTCTATAAAAGTTATAAAATCCTAAGAAACTAAGTAAAGTAGTAAGAGTAGTAGACTCTAGCTAATTAATAATAATACTAGTTTTAGTAGAGTCTTTCTAGATACTTTTTATACTAATAATAAAGCCTAGAAAGCGTGTCTTAGTAATAGTAAACTTACTCTTCTTAATATCTACTTATAGTCTTATGTCTTTAAGACGTTAAAAGACCTATTATATATATAGCTTATATTTATAAGAGTGTACGTCCTAAGAAGACTAGAAGAGCTTTTATAGCTAGGCGCTATAAGCTATAACGTTAATTAATAGTATATAAATATAAACATCACGCACTTTCTAATTAGGCTAGCACCTAGCTTAGTATTAGTATATAGTTAAGCTATTTCTATAAACCTATATAGTTC
The DNA here is from genome assembly GCA_001007845.1 of Nigrograna mackinnonii. Lineage (NCBI taxonomy): Eukaryota > Fungi > Ascomycota > Dothideomycetes > Pleosporales > Nigrogranaceae > Nigrograna > Nigrograna mackinnonii. The sequence continues at coordinate 151,137 of JGVQ01000389.1, forward strand.
TCTACTTTAGT
>JGVQ01000391.1:0-227604 GCA_001007845.1 Nigrograna mackinnonii
ATAATAGATAAGCTTTAAGAAGCTAAAATTAACTAAAAGTAGGCTAAGAAGAATTATACATAATAAGCTACTATAGAACCTACGTATATAAAAGGATACTTATAAGTTATCTTAGTAAATAGTACTACTATATTAATCTCTCTTCTATAGAGTATACTAGTAGTAAAGTCTAGGCTATCTACTAAGTAACCTAACCTAGAGATCTATAGTAAAAAGGCTAGAATAATTAAATTTAATAACTAGATTATAGATATAAAAGCTAAGCTCCTTATTAATAGTAATTACTTTATAGATAACTCTAACCTAAGCCCTAACTACTAGAAATATAATTACATCTAGGCTTATATAGAAGGCTCTAAGAAGACTCACATATAAATCTAGCTAAAGTATAACTAATAATAAAGATAGTAGGTTATAGCTAAGAAGTTTATAAAATTCTTTAAGCGTATAAACTAGAATCCTAATAAGAAGTTTAAAGCTAAAGATAAGTTCTACGTACTAATAATAAAATAATATAATGCCTAGAATAACTTTAAGAGTAAGTTTAGCTAGCTTATACTATAAGCTAAATAATTAGAAGATAACTAGAAAGAAGAGATTTACTAGAAGCTCTACTTATAGCTATAGATAGATATAACTAAATCTACTAAAGATAATAACGTTAGCTATAATTAATATGTCTAGAAGGCTATAATAAAGCACTACGCTATAAGTAAGTACTAAGTAGATAATATTATCTTACTAGAGAAGAGGAAAGCTACTAAGTTAGGTTTAAAAAAATCTTCTACTTATAAGTCCTCTATAAAGTTACTAGCTACTATATAACCTAAAGAGAAGAAACTCTACTATACCTATARTAGTAATAAGTACTTTACTAGCTATTATAAGACTTATACTACGTAGGCTATAATCTAAAGAGAGGATAGTAACTTCTTATTAGATAACTAAGTAAGCTTATTAAGCTTACTAGAAGATAGTAATAATTTAGGAAATAGTTAGTACTAAGAGAAGTCTCTTCTTTAGTATAGAAGAATAGAGTAAATTATAATAATTTACTAAAGATTCTATAACTTTTTAATAATAAGCTAGTAATCTTATCTAGACTTATCTTAACTAATAGCCTAGGACTACCTATTTAAATTATAGCTAACTCTAGAGCTTATACYTAYRHACTTATTAGTAAATAATTAATACCTAAGATCTTTTATTACTTAAAGCTCTAGATTAAGAAAATGCCTTAAAAAGTAGGACTTAGTAGATTTAATAGTAAAAGCGCTAAGAAAGTTAAGTACTACTTTAAAGTTAATATTAAAGTTAATAATTACGCTATACTAACATAGGTTATACTAGCTAATATAGAAAAGCGTGATATAATTATTAAGAAACTCTAGTTTAAGATAATAAGAGCCTACGTTAACTATAAATATAAGAAGTTAATATAGAGCTACCTTAAGTAAGATCTATATCTACGCATTAATAGGAATCTTAAGCTACTTTAGAAGAGACTACCTCCTACATTATAAATAGAATAAGAAGACGCTACCTAGAAAGATTAAGTACTTAAGAAGGTAATATAGTAAGAGAAAGAGTAGTAATAAATTAATACCTAGTTACTTATAAGGAATAGTAATTAACTAGAGCTTACTACACTTATATTAGTATTATATAAAGAATTAAGCACTAGAATAGAATAACTATTAGCTAAACTCTCTTAAGTAATTAACACTACTAATTCTAACTAATTAGAAATAAGGTTCTTATTAAGTATTACACTTTTAGAAAATCTCTCTTCTAATTAGCTAAAGATAAAACTATCTAGACTAATAAAACTAAAGCCGCGTAGATATAAAGTAAGGCCTAAGAAATATTATAAGTTTCTAAAGCCTAGAAATTCTATATAGTTCTTTAATATTATAGTTATAACTCTTAAAAAGTAGCTTTAGTATGCTAAGAAATATACTACTAAGACTACCTACCTATATAAAATTAACGCCGTGATAAAGAACTAGGAAACTAATTAAGAAGAGGATATTTAATAAGCCTTAGGTAAGAAGTTACTTTACCTAGGCTAGATAAGAGTAACTATTTAATACTTCTTAAAAAAAGACTCTAATAAGCTACTACTATATAGAGATAAGGTTAATTATAAGATTAAGCTATTTAAAGACGCTAATAAGCTCTTAACTATACTTCTATATAATATGTCTCTTAAATATCTAAAGCTTATTAAAGAATATATTAATAACTATATTAAGAAAGGTTTTATTATACTAAGCCTTATATATTACGCCTTACTAGTCCTATTTACTAAGAAACCTAGAGAAGGCTAGTAATTCTATATAGACTATTAAAAACTAAATTAGATCTCTAAGAAAGATAAGATACTACTACTACTTATWAAAGAAACTTTCTAGTAACTCTTACGCGCTAAAGTATATACTAAGCTTAATATCTAATAAGCCTTCTATTATATACGTATAGATCTAGAATTAGAGAATCTTACTACTTTTAGAACATAATATAGTAACTATAAGTATTACGTACTACTATTTAGACTATATAATAGACTAGCTACTTTTTAGTAGTTTATTAATAAAACTTTATATAAATACTTAGATAACTTCTATACTATCTATCTTAATAATATCTTAATCTTTTTAGAAGACCCTCTTAAGTATAAGGAATACATACGTAAAGTCTTTAAGTGACTATAAAAAGTAAAGCTATAGGCTAATATTAAGAAGAGTAAGTTTAAAGTAACTAAGATAAAGTTCCTAGGATTTATTATTAGTACTAAAGGTATTTAATAAGACTCTAAAAAAGTTAAGATAATTAGTAACTAGACTAAACTAATAACTTTAACTAGCCTATARAGCTTCTTTAGATACTATAACTACTATTAAAGAATAATTCTATAGTATAGCTAAGTAGTATAACTACTTACTAAGTTTACTAAATAGTAAGCTTTCTATATACTATTTAATAATAAAGAGAAAGCTACGTTTTAAGAAATTAAGAATCTTATAACCTTAAGTAAAGTTATTACTCTATACTTAGATAAGTGTCTAACTAGAGTAGAAACTAATATAAGTAATAGTATTATTACTATAGTATACTACTAACTATAACTAGATAGTACCTAGCGTCTAGTTACCTTCTTCTCTAAGATAATAAATCTAGCTAAGATAAACTATAAGATATATAATAAAGAGATGCTAGTAATTATATAAGCTCTAGAAGAATAAAAGCCTCTCTTTATTAGACTTAAGATAGAGAGACTCTTTATAGTTATTACTAACTATAGAGCTCTTAAATATTTTAGTACTAAATGTGAGCTTAATATATAATAGGCTTACTAAGTAGAAAAGTTAGTAGATTATAACTATATAATTACCTACTACTCTAGCTTAGCTAATATTATAGTAGACGCTCTCTTAAAAAAATAAGATAAGCTAAAAACTTAGAAAGCTAAAAATAAAGCTATAAAGACTTAAGTATTTATATAGAACTTTATACTAGGTATCTATATTAATAAGAATACGTAAATAGCTTTCTTTATTTAAGAATTAGATAACTTAGCTCTAATTATAACTTTAGAAAATAAYATAGCTAAGCTAGAACTAGTAAAGCACCTAGARGAGTATCTATACTAAATAGTTAATAGAGTCTTAGAAGCTAATTAAACTTCTACTACTATAGAAAACTTCTAAGAGAAAGCTTACTTAGAGATAACTAACTACTCTATCTTACTTACTAGCTTAGTACTATGTAAAGGTAAGTTTATAATAGTACTAACTAACTTCTTTTATACCTACCTTATTTAGATAGTCTATACTACTTAAGCTACTACTTACTTAAATAGGCGTAAGATAATTAAACTTCTCTAAGAAGTTTACTACTAGCTAACTCTCTAGTAAAACGTTAATTAATTTATAGCTAACTATAAAGACTATAGCTAGAGCTATCTACTTATTAATTATAAACTAGGCTTACTATACTTACTACTAATCTCTAAATAAGCCTAAGAGAATATAGTTATAGATTTTAAGAGCATGCCYACTAATAAGAATAGCTATAATAATATCTTCTTAGTAATCTACTAACTTAGTAAGTAAATAATATTATTACTTTACTTTAAGATAGCTACTACTAAAGATGCTACGTAAATATACTATAAACACATCTAGAAGATATATAGAGCTCCTAAGACTATTATTTCTAATTAAAGACTCTAGTTTATAGCTTAGTTTACTAAGTACCTAGCTAAGCTACTTAGTATTAAGTAGAAGCTAGCTAGCACCTACTATATACTAACTAATAGTAATATAGAAATCTATAACTAATATATAGTTATAAGACTAATACTATTTATAAACTACTTCTAAGATAACTAGTTAGAACTACTTCTATCTATAGATTARGYATAGGCTATACTACTATAAGAAAGCACTAGATTCTTACTTTATAAGATAGAGTTTAGTAGAAAGCTTTCTTTTTATTAAGACTAGAGAAATTACGTAGAATTATATAACTAAAACCTTAACCTATCTTTTAGAGATACTACTAAATTTATTAAGATTTAAGCTAAAGCTTATTAGTATATATAAGACTTTACTTATAGTAATATCTACTAAGYCTAGTAATTATAGGCTAGGTAGGTAAATAAGAAGAGATAAGAAGTTAACTTTAATATTAGAGATATAATCTATATCACACTAAAAGGCTTTACTATAAGATAACTAAATTAGAAGCTAGACTAATAGATGTATAGACTCTATCTAATTCTTACGCGTAAAGGCTACTCCTTCTAAGTATAGCTACTAGAATATATAAAGATAAGTAACGTCTTTCACGCTAATTACCTACATAAATATCTTAATAATCTACTACTAGGCTAGATACTACCTAAAGAACTAGCTAAAGAAATTAATAGATACTTTAAATAGAAAGTATAAGAGATCTTTAATAGTAAGCTAAAATATAGAAAGCTTTAATACTAAGTTACTTAAGAAAGATATAACTTAGATCTTTAGTTTTATCTTACTTATAACTTTATTAATTTAGCACGCCTACTTAAAGAGTTCTATAAAGCCTATCCTAGTTAACTAGAGCCTCTTAAAAGACTTAAATAATAGCTTAAAGCTAAGAAAAAGAATAAAGACATAGAATCTATAGTAGATAATAAACTACTAGTTACTATTAAAATAAATTTAAGAATTATAAAGAGGAAAGAACTTATAAGTAAATAATTAGCTACTTAGAAGCCTATTTTATACGCCTATAACTCTAAAATAGGGCCTTTTAAAGAGGAGTAGTATAAGAGTATACGTCCTAAGAGGACTAGAAGAGCTTTTATAGCTAGATGCTATAAGCTATAACGTTAATTAATAGTATATAAATATAAATATTACGCACTTCCTAATTAGGCTAGTGCCTAGCTTAGTATTAGTATATAGTTAAGCTATTCTTATAAATCTATATAGTTCTCTACTTTAGTATAGCTAAACTTATAACTAACCTACTATACGTTCCTACTTCTACGTAACTAGCGCTTTTAGTAGTTATTAGAGTTGTTCTCTTATAATATTCTAGAAGATTATCTAAGTATATAAAGATATTATTAATATAAGCTATATAGAAGTTATCTAGGAAATTATATAGTACTAAGTTTATATACTATTAGAAAGTAGCTAAGCTATTATATAGCCTAAATAGTAGTACTTTATACTTAAAGCTACTATATCTAGTTTTAAARGTAGTAARATCTTTAGTATTCTTATCTATATATATATAGTARAAGRCCTAGTAAATATCTAGTTTAGTAAAYAYCTTAGCTAAARATATATACTTAARAGTCTTTTAGATTAATAGTATAGGYATCTTATCTTTTTTAGTAATTAYRTTAAGCTTTTAATAATTAAYRTAGAATTACTACTCTCTACTAGACTTTTTAGTAAATAGAACTAGAGAAGCCTAGYTAGTATTACTAGATTATATAAAACTTTTCTAGAAGTACTTATTAAGATAAGCCTTTATAAGTTATAGRTRCTCTATAGATATATAGTARAGARRGCTAGTAGTTAACTAATTTACTTTYTTAATAAGCTCTATTTTATAATCTATACTAGGCTAAGTAGRTAGTARTTTATTAGAGRYTATTTTARAGAAATACTCTAYWRTAGCTCYTACCTACTYTARRTAGAGTAGTTTAGTAGTAAGTAGCTTTATAATATCTAGTTCTAGTTCTATAGAGTCTTTATYYTAGATAARAGTATTAATYTTATATAAGCTAGTATACTCTAGTAGAGCTTTCTAATACTTACGCTCTATATATAGTATAAAGGCTCTAGCTTTAATTATACTAATATTAAGTCTAGTAGATAGTAGTTTCTAGTATATAAAAGCTCTAACTAGAGCTAGTTTCCTAGTTCTAGTTTCTTATACTTTCTTCTTTAAGCTAGATTTTTATAATTCTTTTTAGAATTTTTATATATTCTCTTTATATTAGAGTTATTTAGTAAGATAGAAAAGTATAACGTGTTACTTAGTAAGTTCTTAGTAAGGCTTAAGTTATAGAGAAGCTAGTAAAGCTTTAGCTACTTATAAGTAAGTAGTATTAAGGCGCTCTAGTAGAGCTTTAAGTTTATTATAAAGATTAAGTAGATCTAGTAGTAATACTAAGACTTCTCTAGAAGTTTTATTATTATACTAAAGTAGTTTTACTTTTTATTTATAGCTAGCTTCTTATTTAACTATTTAGTTACGCTTATTAGTATTATCTTATTAACTCTAGGTAGCTAAGTAGAGTAAATAAAGACGTATTATAAAGTTACTCTTTACTTTTTAGTAGTAATTATCTTCTAGCTATTTTAGTTAATTTTAGTAGTAACTAAGATTAATATTATATTTTAGGAAAAATCTCTAGCTAACTATTATATTATAAAGCTCTATATTAGTAAACGCTATTTATTTTTATAGTATATAGTTATTAATTTTAATTTCTCTATAGAAGTAGTATTATACTTACTTAGTATTTTTACTATTAAAGGAATTAAGAGTAACTATAATAGATATTTTTATATACTATATTTTTAGTTTCTCTATTATTATAGATATCTATTTCTAGTATATTAAGACGTTAACTTATATACTAGAATCTATAAGAGCTTATAGCTTAATACTAATACTTTAGTAAGCTATTTAGACTAGTAGTAAAAATAAACTACTACTAAATAGCTAGAGTATTTTATCTAAAGCTCTTTTCTATAGTACTAGAGTAGAGACTTCTTTTAGTACTATCTTTTTCTTTTTTTATAAAATAGGTATTCTAATTCTTCTTCTAAAGATTAATTAGCTTTAGAGTTAGAGTCTATAAAGTAAGTTTTATTAAGAGACTTATTATCTAAGTTAGAATCTATAAGATTAACTACTATAGTATATATAGTATTAAAGTAATCTTTTTTATAGTAGCTTTTTTTATTATAATTAAAGTATTTACTTTCTTTTAAGTCTAATTTAGTATAAGAGAGCTTAGGCTTAAAGTCTCTAGTAAATAAAATATAAGATTACTTCTTAGAAGATTCTTTATACTTTAAGTATTAAATAGTTATTTAATAAGTTTAAAAGTAATCTTCTTTCTTAATCTTATTACTCTAAGAGTAAGATTAGATAGATRCTTTAGAGTAATACTTATTATAGCTAATAGAGTTATCTTATGTAGCCTATACTATAAAATTTTATAGCTTTAAAAAGAGCTTCTTATAAAATAGCTCTTTCTAGGTGTTACGTAGTTAGTTAGTCTTAAGAGCTAGCTTAGTAAACTTTCTTTTAAAAGCCTTCTAATTAGCTATATACTCTATCTAGAGATTATTTATCTTTTTTTATACTTTCTACTACCTATTAAGATTATTATAATAACTAGTAAAGTAATTAAATAGTTTAGTAGGTTTATATTATTACTTCTTTTTCTTATAGGACTTAATAAAAGTATAGGCGTAGTTAGCTAGCTTATTAGAGAGATAAGATTAAATATAATTAATATATAAGAAGTTTATCTTATTTTTAGTATAACTCTAGTACTAATTACTATTAATTTAAAGCTTAGTAGTTATCTTATCTAGCTACTAATTATAGTAGATAGTATCTAGCTTATTACTAAACTTATCTAGATTATTACGTTTTTTAGAGTATTAGTATTTTAAGTAGTTACTAGAAGATTAATTACGTTTTTATAATAGACGTTTATAACGTGATTAATTATAGAAGTACTAAGAATTATTAGATTCTAGCTCTAAAGATAGATTAGAGCTAGGATTAGAGCTCTTAGTATTAATACTACTAAAAATAGATTATTAGCTAGGCTAAGATTAGCGTTATAATAGTTTCTTCTAGTAGAGTTTAGATTACTCTTTTACTAGAGTAAGATCTTAATTATTTTCTTTATCTTACTTAGAGAGAGGAACTATAGATACGTAAGAGTAAGCTTAGGATTATTAAAGCTTCTAAGTAGAAGTAGTAACTTTTTCTATATTCTTTTTAGCTAGATATTCTCTTATTATTTAACTAAGTTATAATTCTAGCTAGGTTACTACTTAAGAGAGAGTTACTATATACTCTTATTATACTAGTATATAGTAGGTTAGTCTTTTAATTATCTTTTATAAGTTAGCTTTTTTATTACTAGTCTTATAAGCGTAGTTAATTTTTATTTAAGACTTAAATATATTCTATTCTATATAATTAAGCTTAGTTATAACGTCTTCTTTTACTAAAGCTAGGTTAACTATTATTAAAAGAGATAACGTCTCTTTTATAGCTATCTAAGTAATAAGTTATTAGGTAACTCTAAGAAAGGCGCTCTACTCTAAGCTAGTAGTCTCTACTATAAGTAACTTATCTAGGTTTTCTTTAAATAAAGCTTATAATTAAGATCTAGTAATAATAGGCTTAGATAGTCTAGTATCTAACTACTCTAGTAGCTAGTCTTAAGTACTTCCTATTAGTATATTTTTATATAAGTCACCTAGTAGGTTAGATACTCTATTTAGGTAGTTATTTATAGTACTTATAGTATATAGTACTAGAAGACTTACTATGTAGTCTTAGGTTTATAACTACGTAGAGTAACTTAAGCTAGGAGTCTAGTTACTATACTATACTAATTAATAATTAGAGGCGTAGATTTTACTAAATATAAATTACTACTTTACTACTTCTAAAAAGCTAAAGAGTTTATTAGTAAAGTCTCTATATTCTAAAGTCTCTAGCTAGCTTACTCTCTTAAAGTAGATAACTTAGAGTTAATTAAGCTTAGTAGAAGAAGAGAGGCTTATAAGTTATCTAAGAAAATAAAAGTAAAGTTTAAATATTAAAAGTTAATAAAAAGCTATAAGAAGATAAGAGAGAGTTAGTTTATAATATTATAAAGAAATAAGAGAAAACTTCTTAGTTTCTAGAACTTCTAGTTAGCTTACTATTCTAATTAAATAGATAACTTAGAGTTAGTTAAGCTTAAAGAAAAAGAAAAGCTACTAGTTACTTAAATATTAAAAAGTTATAGTTATAGTAGAGAGAGGTTAGTAGAAAGAGGTGTTACTTAAATAAGTAAGTTAGTAACTCTATATAAACTATATTATAATACTTAGTATAGTATTTTTAGTTACTTAGTTAATCTAGAGTATAGTATAGACTACTATTATAAGAATTTTCTTATAGTATTAAGTTTTTCTTAGATTCTTAAATTAGAAAGTTCTATTTCTATAAAACTAAGATTAGGCTTTTCTTTTACTTTTTATTTCTTCTTTACTTTTTTTTTTTAGTTATTTTCTTCTTCTAGCTATAAACTATTACTAGTATATATAGCTAGAAGTAGAGTATAGGAGAAAGAGTCTTAGAGTCTTAAAAGAAATATTTATACCTAGAATTTCTAGTTTACTATAGTAATAAAGAAATTCTAGAACTTCTACTTCTTCTTTTTCTTTTAAAGCTTAGCTCTAAGCTCTTCTTTTTAGTACTTTTACTTAATTTTTCTATACTCTCTTATTTATAGCTATAGAGTCTATAGTAGAGTAAGAGAGTATAGTATAAGAGAGAAAGAGAAAAAAGAGCTTAAATAGTATTTATAGCTATTAGATTAGAGTAAAGAAGAAAATTTAAAGCTATATCTTCTTTTTTTTCTAATTAGATAACTAGTTAATCTATAGTACTAATTTAGAGGCTATAGTATAATATCCTACTAGTAAATTAAAGTAACTTAATTCTAAAGTACTAGGTCTTATTACTAGTAGATACTAACATCTACTATTATCTAGTAATTTAATTCTTATACGCTAGATTAATTATATATAGAAAAAGTATTTATAGCTTTATAGTTTCTAGTACTACTTCTTACTAGTAATCTTAGTCTTACTAGATGTATCTTCTACGTCTCTATAGGTGTACTCTAGACTCTATAGACTTCTATCTACTACTAGCTACTTTATTAGCTACTAGTAGTTTATTATATTTAAAGTAATTACTATATACTAAGCTATACTAGCTACTTTTATAATCTTTTATAATAAAGTTTAGTTTTTTAATCTTAGCTCTATAAGTACTTAGAGAAAGACTTTAGTAATCTTCTACTAGATTAGTATTAGTTTACTTACTTATCTATTAAATCTAGTTCTATAGTTTATAGCCTAGTAGCTATTTACTAGGCCCTATAGCTCTTATAATCTTAGGTTAATAGAGTTTAATATTTACGTAATAACGTTACTAGCTTTATTCTTAATAATCTAGCCTAGTTCCTACTTTTAACTAGACCTCTCTAGGTCTATAACCTAGTTATATTATTTATAAGATATTACCTACTTAGTAGTAGAGTTTTTATAGAGATAAGAGTATTATATTACTACTACTAGCTAAGTTATATTAACTTTAATATAATATAATAGGCTAGTTATATAATATTAACTAAGTAGTAGGTATTAATAAATATATTAAAGTAGTAAGTAGGAGTAGCCTTCTAGCTACTCTATCTATAGTAGAGTAAAATAATAGTTCTTCTATTTTAAGCCTAAAGTTCTCCTAGGCTCTATACTATATAAAGCTATAGTAATAGCTATATAATCTAGGTTATATAACTTAGTATTACGTAACTAGAAGAATATAACTCTAATCTACCTCTAAAGTTATACTAGTACTCTAAAGCTCTAGGTTATCTTAAAGAGAGGCTTTTATAATATAGATTTTAAGACTATAAATACTATAATAATAAGTCTCTAGGATAAATAAGTAGGTAGCTTATACTTTAGACTTAATAGCCTTATAATACCTCTATAACTACTATAGACTAAAGAAGACTCTCTTACTAGATTCTATAGAAAGTTATAAGAAGATATAGTAGAAATACTTACTAAAGATAAAAAAGAAGATAATAATTCTACTAACCTACTTAAAGATAAAGAAGAGGATAATAATTCTACTAACCTACTTAGTAAAATCTCTAATACTATAATTAAAGACTCTAATACTATAAAAAAAGATTCTAATAACTCTAATAACTTATTTAGTAAACTTAAAGCTAGAACTATAAAAAAAGAAGATACTAAGATTTAAAGAGTAGCTATAAATATTATATCTAAGACTACTAATAAAATATTATCTAAAGCTAAGCTATTACTATAGAGTTATAAGAGAATAACTCTAATAACTACTAAAGGCGCTAGTCACGTARGAGTAGGAACGTATAGTAGGTTAGTTATAAGTTTAGCTATACTAAGGTAGAGAACTATGTAGGTTCGTAGAAATAGCTCAACTATATACTAATGCTAAGCTAGGCGCTAGCCTAATTAGGAAGTGCGTGATGTTCGCATTCACACACCGTTAATTAACGTCACGGCTTATAGCGCCTAGCTATGAAAGCTCTCTCTAGTCCTCTTAGGACGTACACCCTTACACTACCCCCCCTTAAAAGGCCCTGTTTTAGAGTTGTAGGCGTATGAAATAGGCCTCTAAGTAGCTAATTACTTACCTATAAGTCCTTTCCTCCTCATAATTCTTAAGTTTATTCTAATAGCGACTAGTAGTTCGTCATCTACTATAGGTTCTATGTCCTTATTCTCTCTCTTAGCCTTAAGCCATCGTTTGAGTCTCTTAGGAGGCCCTAGTTGGCTAGGATAGGCCTTATAGAACTCTTTAAGTAGGCGTGCTAAATTAATGAAGTTATGAGTAGGATAGAACTAAAGATCTAGGTTATATCCTTCTTAGGTAACTTAGTATTAAAGCTTTCTATGTTTTAGCTTACTATTAAGGATCTCTTATACTTTCTATTTAAGGTGTCTRTTAATTTCTTTAGCTAGTTCTTTAGGTAGTATCTAGCCTAGTAGTAGATTRTTAGGATATTTACGTAGGTGATTAGCGTGAAAGACGTCACTCATCTTTATATAGTCTAGTAGCTATACTTAGAAGGAGTAGCCTTTGCGCGTGAGGATTAGATAGGGTCTATACATTTATTAATCTAGCTTCTAATTTAGTCATCCTATAGTGAAGCCTTTTAGTGTGATATAGACTATATCTCTAATATTAAAGTTAACCTCTYATCTCTTCTTATTTGCCTGCCTAGCCTATGATTACTAGGCTTAGTAGATATTGCCGTGAGTGAGGTCTTATACGTACTAATAAGCCTYAGCTTAAATCTTAACGAATTTAGTAGCATCTCTAGAAGATAGGTTAAGGTTTTAGTCGCGTAGTTCCGCGTGATTTCTCTAGTCCTAATAGAAGGAAGGCTTTCTACTAAACTCTATCTTATAAGGTGAGAATCTAGTGCTTTCTTATAGTAGTGTAGCCTATGCCTAATCTATAGATAGAAGTAGTTCTRACTAGTTATCTTAGAAGTAGTTTATAAATAGTATTAGTYTTATAACTACGTATTAGTTATAGATTTCTATATTACTATTAGTTAGTAYATAGTAGGTGCTAGCTAGCTTCTATTTAATGCTAARTAGCTTAGCTAGGTGCTTAGTGAACTAAGCTATGAACTAGGGTCCTTAATTAGAGATGATAGTCTTAGGAGCTCTATATATCCTCTAGATGTGCTTATAGTATATTCGCGTAGCGTCTTTAGTAGTAGCTATCTTAAAGTAAAGTAGTAATATCGTTTGCTTGCTAAGTTAGTAGATCACTAAGAAGATATTATTATAGCTATTCTTATTAGTTGGCATACTCTTGAAATCTATAGCTACGTCCTCCTAGGCTTATTTAGAGATTGGTAGTGAGTGTAGTAAGCCTAGTTTATAGTTAATAGGTAGATAGCTCTAGCCGTAGTCTTTATAGTTAGCTATAAATTAATTAACGTCCTACTAGAGAGTTAGYTAGTAGTAAGCTTCTCTAAGAAGCTTAATTATCTTACGCCTACTTAGGTGAGTAGTAGCTTAAGTAGTATAAACTATTTAGATAAGGTATGTGCGAAAGAAGTTAGTTAGTGCTACTATAAGCTTGCCTTTGCGTAGCACTAAGCTAGTAGGTGAGATAGAGTAGTTAGTTGTCTCTAAGTGAGCCTTCTCTTAGAAGTTCTCTATAGTAGTAGAAGTTTAATTAGCTTCTAGAACTCTRTYAACTATTTAGTATAGATACTCCTCTAGGTGCTTTACTAGTTCTAGCTTAGCTATATCATCATTCTCTAAAGTTGTGATTAGAGCTAAGTTATCTAGTTCTTAAGTAAAGAGGGCTATTTGCGCATTCTTATTAATGTAGACGCCTAGTGTAAGGTTCTATATAAATACCTAAGTTCTTATAGCTTTATCTTTAGCTTTCTAAGTTTTTAGCTCGTCTTATTTCCTTAAGAGAGCGTCTACTACGACGTTAGCTAAGCTAGAGTGGTAGGTGATTACGTAGTTATAGTCTACTAACCTCTCTACCTAGTGAGCCTATCGTGCGTTAAGCTCGCGTTTAGTKCTAAAATATTTAAGAGCTCTATAGTTAGTAATAACTATAAAGGGTTCCTCTATCTTAAGTCTAATAAAGAGAGGCCTCTATTCTTCTAGGGCTTATATAATTACTAGTATCTCTTTATCGTGTATCTCATAGTTTATCTTAGCTAGGTTCATTGTCTTAGAGAAGAAGGCAACTAGACGCTAGGTGCCGTCTAGTTATAGCTAGTAGTATACTATAGTAATAACACCGTCGCTTGCATTAGTTTCTACTCTAGTTAGACGCTTATCTAAGTATAGAGTAATAACTTCGCTTAAGGTTATAAGATTCTTAATTTCTTAAAACGTAGCTTTCTCTTTATTATTAAATAGTGTGTGGAAAGCTTACTACTTAGTGAGCTTAGTAAGTAGTCGCACTACTTAGCTATACTATAGAATTGTTCCTTAATAGTAGTTATAGTATCTAAAGAAGTTCTATAGGCTAGTTAGAGTTATTAGTTTAGTCTAGTTACTAATTACCTTAACTTTCTTAGAGTCTTATTAGATGCCTTTAGTGCTAATAATAAATCCTAGGAACTTTATCTTAGTTACTTTAAACTCACTTTTCTTAATATTAGTTTATAGCTCTACTTCTTATAGTTACTTAAGGACCTTACGTACGTGTTCCTCGTGCTCGAGAGGGTCTTCTAAAAAGATTAAGATATCATTAAGATAGGTAGTATAGAAGTTATCTAGGTATTTATATAAAGTCTTATTAATAAACTACTAGAAAGTAGCTAGTCTATTACATAGTCTAAATAGTAGTACGTGATACTTATAGTTACTATATCGTGTTCTAAAGGTAGTGAGGTCCTCTAATTTTAGATCTATGCGTATATAATAGAAGGCTTGTTAAATATTAAGCTTAGTGTACACCTTAGCGCGTGAGAGTCACTAGAAGGTTTCCTTTATAAGTAGTAGTGGCATCTTATCTTTCTTAGAGATCTAATTTAGTTTTTAGTAGTCTATATAGAATCACTAGCCTYCTCTAGGTTTCTTAGTAAATAGGACTAGTGAGGCGTAATGTGCGAAGCTTAGTACGATAAAACCTTTCTTAATATAGTCGTTAATGTATTCCTTAACTAGCTTTAGATGTTTAAGAGATATGTTATATAGAGGTGTAGTTAAGAGTTTATTAGCGTCTTTAAGTAGCTTAATCTTATRATYAACTTTATCTCTATGTAGTAGTAGCTTATTAGAGTCCTTTTTTAAGAAGTGTTAAATAGTTGCTCCTACCTAGCCTAGGTGAGGTAGCTTCTTATCTAAGGCTCGTTAGATATCTTCCTCTTAGTTAGTTTCCTAACTCTTTATCACGGCGTTAATCTTATATAAGTAGGTGGTCTTAGTAGTGTATTTCTTAGCGTACTAAGGCCACTTCTTAGGAGTTATAGCTATGATGTCGAAGAACTATATAGAATCTCTAGGCTTTAAAAACTTCTAATGCTTCTTAGGCCTTCTCTTATGTCTACGCGGCTTTAGTTCTATTAGTCTAGACGGTTTTGTCTTTAGCTAATTAGAAGAGAGATTCTCTAAAGGTATAATACTTAATAAGAACCTCATCTCTAATTAGTTAGAATTAGTAGCGTTAATTACTTAAGAGGGTTCAGCTAATAGTTGTTCTATCCTAGTGCTTAATTCTTCATGTAATACTAATATAGGTGTAGTGAGCTCTAGTTAATTACTATTCTTTATAAGTAACTAGGCATTAATTCATCACTACTCTTTCTCTTGCTATATTACCTTCTTAAGAGCTTAGTCTCTCTAAGTAGCGTCTTCTTATTCTATTTACGATGTAGGAGATGGCCTCCTCTAAAGTAGCTTAAGATTCCTATTAACGCGTAGATATAGATCTTGCTTAAGGTAGCTCTATATTAGTCTCTCATGCTTATAGTTGACGTAGGCTCCTATCATCTTAAACTAGAGTTTTCTAATAATTATGTCGCGCTTTTCTATATTAGCTAGTAYAACCTATGTTAGTATAGAGTGATTGTCAACCTTAATATTAACTTTAAAGTAGTGCTTGACTTTCTTAGCGCTCTTACTATTAAATCCGCTAAGTCCTACTTCTTAAGGCATTTTCTTAATCTAGGGCTTTAAGTGATGAAGGATCTTAGGCATTAGTTATTTACTAATAAGTGCGTATGTGYAAGCTCTAGAGTYAGCYATAATTTAAATAGGTARTCCTAGGCTATTAGTTGAGATAAGTCTAGATAAGATTACTAGCTTATTATTAAAAAGTTATAGAATCTTTAGTAAACTATYATAATTTACTCTATTCTCCTATACTAAGGAGGAGACTTCTCCTAGTACTAACTATTTCCTAAATCGTCACTATCTTCTAGTAAGCTTAATAAGCTTGCTTAGTTATCTAATAGAAAGTCACTATCCTCTTATACTATAGCCTAGGTGGCGTGAGTCTTATGATAGCTAGTAAAGTGCTTATCACTCCTATAGGTGTAGTAGAGTTTCTTCTCCTTAGGTTGTGTGGTTACTAGTGACTTCATAGAGGACTTATAAGTAGAAGACTCTTTTAAACCTAACTTAGTAGCTTTCCTCTTCTCTAGCAAGGTAATATTATCTACTTAGTGCTTACTTATAGCGTGGTGCCTTATTATAGCCCTCTAGACGTATTAATTATAGCTAACGTTATTATCCTTAGTAGATTTAGTTATGTCTATCTATAGCCGTAAGTAGAGCTTCTAGTGAATCTCTTCTTTCTAGTCATCCTTAGATTATTTAGCTTATAGTGTGAGCTAACTAAACTTGCTCTTAAAGTCGTTCTAGGCGTTATGTTGCTTTATTATTAGTGCGTGGAACTCATCCTTAGCCTTAAACTTCTTATTAGGATCCTAGTTCGTACGCTTAAGGAATTCTATAAACTTCTTAGCTATAACCTACTATCCTTATTATTAGTTATGCTTTAGCTAGATTTGCGCGTAAGTCTTCTTAGAGCCTTCTATGCGAGCTTAGATATAATCGCATTTCTAGTAGTTAGGGCTTAGGTTAGAGTTATCTATAAAGTGATCGCTATTAACGAAGAGCTTAGCTTCTATATCTATAATCTAGTTATTAAACTTAATTGTTCCGGCCTTTCTACTATAGATCTCTAGGTTAGGTCGCTTAGTAGATAACCTAGGCTTTGCTACTAGTATGCTCTATAGGGGAGAGATTAACATAGTAGTACTATTTACTAGGACGACTTATAAGTATCCTTCTACATGCGTAGGTTCCGTAGTAGCTTATCATGTATAATTCTTCTTAGCCTACTCTTAGTTAATTTTAGCTTCTTAAAGCTCATCTATTATATCTTATTATGCTTAGGCATAGATAGTTATAGTAGATAGGCAGTCCTTATACTTACGTCTATCACTAGCTAGTTTCATAAAGATCTCTAATAGAGTTTCTTAATTAAGTTATTAGAGAGTGCTTAGTTCTACTACTATAGTTTACCTATTATGCTAGAGAGTTAACGTTCCTTAGTAGTAGTTAGTCATCATGTTCTCTTGTTTAGCTTAGAGATCGTTAAGAGCTAGTCTACTACATGCGGATTTAATTAAGGGAAATAGAAGCCTCTATCTTTACTTAGTGATCTCTTCTTCGTCAAATAACGTCCACTTAAGTTTAGATATTTATTAGGTAGGAGGATCCTCTATAGTTAATTAGTAGCTAGGGGCAGCTATAGTAGTTGTTGATAGTGTTGTGTTCATAAATGTGTGTATAGGGGAAGAATAAAGTATAGAGTATATCTACTTCATGAAGTAGATAGAGTAAGTGCTCTTATTTACATAGTGAAAGCTTAACCTAGTAAGCACGCGTGTTTACTATCATTTCTTCCGTTAACTAGCTCTTAAAAGCTAGTCTAAATAGTAACTAGGTTCTAGAGGGATACTAAGCCTTAATGTAAGATCCTTAATAATCTTCTATCTTAAAAGCCTTCTTTTTAACTAAGTGTTTTAGTTTATAATTAGGTCCCTAACCTATCACGTAACTAGGCTTAATAGAGGAGACTCTTAGGTAACCACCTCATGATTACTATTAGTTAGATGTATAAAGGAATCTAACCTCTAGCTCTATAGTCACTATTCATAAATGACTATTAAGTGCCTCACTAATATTCTATCACTATCACTAGCTAGTTAGATATTAACCTTAGTGTAATGTAAAAGAACAACTCTAATAACTACTAAAGGCGCTAGTCACGTAGGAGTAGGAACGTATAGTAGGTTAGTTRTAAGTTTAGCTACACTAAAGTAGAGAACTATGTAGGTTCGTAGGAACAGCTTAACTATATACTAATGCTAAGCTAGGCGCTAGCCTGATTAGGAAGTGCGTGATGTTCGCATTCACACACCATCAATTAACGTCACGGCTTATAGCGCCTAGCTATAAAAGCTCTCTCTAGTCCTCTTAGGACGTACACCCTTATAAGAGTAAGAATGTTACTTATAATTATAGTAAGCTAATTAAACTATTTAAAGAAGTCTATAAGACGCTAATAATAAATCTATAATAATAAATATAGCTAACTATAGGACTAAACTTAAAACCTAAATAGCTAAGTAGTATATTTTATATTAAGAAGAAAACTATATAGTAAACTAAAGACGTAGTAATAATCTTACTTAGAGATAAATATATAGTTATAGAAACTAAATAAGATAATCTAGAAGTAGAGATACTAAAAGTAAAAACTAACACTATTATATAAAGTAATCTTTAGGAAGTTATCTTACTCTAAGACCTTTATATATAAATTAATTAAGAGGTAGTATATACGTAGAAGTATAAATAAAAATATAGATTAGAATAGTTAACCTACTTAGTAGAAGATATTAAGACCTACCTAGAATACTAGATAACTAGAAAAATATATAGATAAGATATAGACTTTACTCTACTAAGTAAATTTATAATCTATTAACTATAAATTAGATATAAAGTAAGAGCTAATAGATAAATATTAAACTTATAAGATATACTTATAGAAGAACCTTAGAATAATATTAGAGACTATTAGGTTATTAGTAAGCTATATAATAAGAAATAGATATAAAAGAAATCTACTAATAGTAGACTTCTAAAGACTTATATAGCTATAATAACTATAAAATTAGTTATAAAAGCTACTAATCTAAAGGCTACTTTAAAGATAGCCTAGTATAGAAAGTATAAAGCCTCTCTACTATAGACTAAAGAATAAATTAATAAAGATATTACTAGATAATAGCGCTCTAAAAAAATTAAAGCTAAGAACTAGGAAATTAACGTTACTAAAATTACTACTAACGCTAATAAAGTTATAAAAAATAATAATCTAGAATACTAATTTAATAACCTACTTAACTTTAATAATATCTAATAACCTAAATACGTGATATAGTAATTATAGCTATAATAGCTTCTATAATAGTTTCTATAAAGCTATAATAGTTTTTATAAAGCTATAATAGTTTCTATAAAAGCTTTAAAGTTTTTATAGTTAATATAGTAATTATAGCTATAATAGGTTTATAAAAAATAGTAATTAATTTAGACTTTTATAGATACTAGTAACTTACTTTCTTTCTATTATTTTTAGCCTAGTAGAAGATAGTAAAGAACTTAGTAGTTCTTCTAGTATCTATAGCTAACGCTACTACTAGTATAGTAGCTAAAGCTATATAGCTTTAGTACTTAGTAGCTTATATAGTTAGCTTATAGGCTCTAGTTAATATATAATTATCTCTTTTATTATTAATCTATTAATCTATATTAGTTATCTATTATCTTAGGTAGTAACTTTACCTAGATTCTACCTATTATCTATTATAAATAGCGTCCTACTATTATAGACGCCTACTTATAGTAGTCTTTACTAATCTAGTCTTATATTATAGTTCTCTATCTCTATATAAATATACGTATCCTTTTTAGCTCTAAGAATAAGCGTTTTATAGCTTAGTCTTAGTCTTTAGCTACTACTAGAGTAGATAGGCTAGTTAAAATACTAGACTAGATAACTATTTTCTATCTAATTTAAGACTTCTTTATATACGTCTATCTACTTAATCTTATATAGCGTGCTATTATAGATTAGTAGTGTTATAGGCTAGGGCTACGCCCTAGCTAAGCCTTAGATGTAGGGGCCCTAATACGGTGCCGATACGGCGCCGTACTAACACTATATCTTCACCACCTCTCTTAGGAGCTTCCCCTTTCCTTATCCTTTATTCATAATAACATGGCACCTATTAAACTAACCTTTAGGTAGAGCCCTTTACATTAAATAAAGGATCTCCTAAAAAAGAGACTCCTATAGAAGGATATAAAGATAGCGGTAGATAGTTAGGATACTTAAACTAGGGACGACCTAATAGCGTCCCTCATAGAAACTATACGGCAAGTGCTAGAACACTAAAGGCAAGACCGTATCATTATGTAGACACTATAGGAACAAACCCACTAGTTATAGCTATAGAATAAGGCGTTTAGAGCCCTTCTATAGGAATAAACCCCCTACCTTCCTAGCAGCACCTTAAGCCTAGGCATAGCCACACCATCACTAACACAAGCGCGTAATGACACTATAATGGGGACACTAGAACCACCTATAGTAGTAGACTAGGGATGACACCCTACACTATAATAACTTAACCCCCCCTACATCATCACACTAGTAGATAACTCATTTAAAAAACTAATGAAGTTAGGGGATAGATTTAATAGCGACCACTACATGTTCCTCTTATAGAAGGTGGTGATTAAACATAAGCTTAGGAGAGATGCTAGTTTTATTAGGGACGATAAGGATAAGTTCATGCTCATCTAGTTAGAAATAGACGTAAAACTATGAGAGAAGGTTTACACCTTCTTTATAAAAGGGGGTGCGAATAGAACCTAGTGCCTATAGGACTTCCTAGAGTACCTAGAGTTTAACTTTAGTGATAAACACGCGAAGGAGCGCGTGATATTAGAACTAGAACGCATCTAATAAGGGGATAATGAACCCTTTAAGGACTACCTCATCTAATTTAAAAGCGTACTTATAGAGGTAGGGGAGACGTTATAGGATATAGAGTAGAAGCTAGGGAGGCTTTAGAGATCCCTAAATAGGAGATTCACGAAAATTGCCCTAAACTAAGGCGTCACACGACTCAACTATAATAATACCGTAGAGACGTACCACCTCATTATAATTAACATTAACATGATGGCCCTAGAGAGCCGATAACAACACCTAGCCCCTATAAAGAAACTAAGAAGGGATATAGATAAGGACGTTGAGATGACCACTATTACTACTATAAAGACACATAAACCTAAACCGCGCCCCTATAACTAGAGGACTAGAAAGGAACCACCTATAGCCCGCGCCAACTAGGTCCCTAATGAGATATTCCGCGAACGCTAATAAGCGGGCCTTTATATATAGTGTGGGGATAAGGACCACTAGAGACGGGACTATAGAAACGCTATAGTCATAAAAGCTACTTCTACATAGGAGATAGAGGCTTAATAAACCGACTCTAACACACCCTCTTTAGGAAATGAATAGCCTCTAGTAATACGCGACATTAGGGGCGGGAGGGTAGCGTAATAGAGGCGAAGGCTTTAGTGAAGGATACTAGTCCATTTTCTCCCCTAGCTTTACATGAGATAGACGGGCTACCCCTAAAGATCTTAGTGTTTCTAGGGGACCTCCATCACGTCAACACCTTAGTTAATAGTAGATGCGAGTGTTACGCCGCTATAAGTGAGGAGGCGGTGAAGGAATATACACATTCTATTATAGAGATACTACTACGATAGCTAACATAGGCTGTGTTAGAAGGTAAAAGAGGCCGCCTCATATAATATATTACCCTCATATAATGTGATATATTAGGATGGCGCTAGATAATTTCTACCTACGTAGTTCTAGGCCTTAGTAACACCCTTATCCTTAGGTCACCTTAGCTAAAACGAATGGATAGAGGGATAGACAACGGTAAGGGCATAGTATTCCTAAGAAAACTAAATAACCTAATAATTCTAACTACTAATAAGCGACCTCACCGCGACAGCTTAGGCGTTAAGGTGGCTATAGAGGACTAGCCTATTATGACTAACATCCTATAGAAGCTATAATCTAGGGAACTCATCTTTACTTCTATATAAACTATTACTACCATCCTCTTAACTACAACCTCATCACACGCTAATAAAGATAAGATGGAGGATAGGAAACTATTACCTAAAGAATTACACGCGTACTAGGACCTCTTTAACCTAAGTAGGGCCTCCGCACTATCTCTATACTAGGGACGTTCTAACCACCACATACGCTTAAAGCGAAACCCTAATAGCTCTAAGCTAGAACTCTTATAGGGCCCCTTCTATAGCATGTTAAGGGAATAGTTAGTAGAGCTCTAACGTCAACTCATAGATCTAATGGATAAGGGGTGGATTAGAGCTAGCTCATCATCTATAGCGGCCCTAGTACTACTTGCCCCTAAGCTAGGGGGAAAATAGCGCCTCTATATAGACTATTATGAACTTAACTTAAGAATGGAATAGGACCATTACCTACTTCCACTCATTAAAGAGACCATGTGAACACTATTAAGGGCAAGATAGTTTAGTAAAGTAGACATCCATGCCGTATTCTATAAACTATAGATAGTGAAAGGATAAGAACACTTTACTACGTTCTACACCTAATTCAGCCTATATAAATGGCTAGTTATGCTATTTAGCCTCATAGGGGCGCTAGTGACGTTCTAATAATACATTAATGGTGCCCTTAAAGGCACCCTAGGAGTAATTTGTATAGCATACCTAGACGACATCCTCATCTACATAGATGGACTACTTAGTAAACACTAGAAAAACGTCTAGTAGGTTCTTAGCTTACTCCGCGAAGCTAGCCTAAACCTAGACCTTATGAAAAGTAAATTCGCATTAAAAGAGGTCTAGTACCTAGGATATATTATTATAGTGGGCGAGTTAATATAGCCTAACCCTAATAAGGTTAAGGTGATCCTCTAATAAGAGCCACTAATAATAGTATAGGGCGTATGACGCTTTATTAGGTTTATAAACTTCTACCGTGACTTCCTTAAAGATTTCTCTAGCATAGCCGCACCCCTCCACCGCCTAACGAAAATGGGAGTCCCGTTCTAATAGGGGCTTAAAGAAGACCAAGCTTTTTAACGCCTTAAAGCTACGTTTATCACGGGACTAGTACTAACACTATAGGCGTAGGATCATAAATCACGCGTAGAGGCGGACTACTCTAGAGAAGCTATTAGAGGCTACCTATCATAGTAGATTAATAGCGTATAGCACCTAATAGCGTACTACTCCGCATCTTTAACGGCACTATAACGTAACTATATAATCTATGATAAAGAGCTACTTATAATCATATCATGCCTAAAAGCATAGTAGGTAGAGCTTATAGGGGTGGCTAAGCCCTTTATAATCCTCATAGACTATAAGAACCTTAAATATTTCACTAAGATTAAGGAACTTAGTAAGCGATAATACTAATAGTCTAAAACACTCACCTAGTTTAACTACTACTTATAGTACTACCCTAGCTACTAGGCGACACGACTAGACGCCCTTAGCTAAAGGGAACAAGATAGGAGACGACACTAGAAAGCATGAGGTCTACTAATGCGACCCTCTATAGTCTAGATGCTACTAATAAGAATAACAAAGGAGGACGAACCACCCCTATAGGGGCGACACATCTTTATAGACTTACATATGTAGAACCTTTAGGACGAGGCTGTCCTAAAGGACGAG
This sequence comes from Nigrograna mackinnonii, assembly GCA_001007845.1. NCBI lineage: Eukaryota > Fungi > Ascomycota > Dothideomycetes > Pleosporales > Nigrogranaceae > Nigrograna > Nigrograna mackinnonii. Next base: position 23,721 of record JGVQ01000391.1, read on the forward strand.
CATTACTAGATTAGACGTGAGGTAGTGCTAAAGGGAGCCTAATGCTTCCCCATAAAAGTAGCCACACGGGCACAAATCATAGACTATAGGGTGAACGCACATAGGGTACTTATGTGGTGAGGCGTACTATAGCTACTAGCATAGGAACTACTTATGATAATGGTCATATAATAGGCACACGACTCACTAATCATGGGCTACCTAGGGAAAAACACTACTTTCTAGATCCTATGATGAGAATACTACTAGACTAGTATGTCTAAAGACGTTACGCGCTACGTATAGAACTATCACTACTTTAGGGCGCACCCTAACTATAGGAAATAATAGGGCCTATTATAACCCCTTCTAATCACGGATAGGTACTAGTCATAGATATTAATAGACTTCATAGTAGACCTACCTATAGTAAATAAGATAGCGCTATGATACCTCCTTATTATTATAGATCACCTATCTAAATACGTATAGCTAGAGGCTATGATAATAATAGTAGTAGAGGAGTGCGCGAAGGTCTTCTAGGACGTCTAGTAGAGATTCTATAGGTTTCCTAAGTCTATAATCACTAACTGTGGCTTAGACTAGCTTAGACGCTTCTAGACTACACTATATAAGATAGTGGGGGTAGAATAACTACTATCCACCACACATCACCCCTAAACTAATGGTGGTATAGAGCGCACTAACTAGGAGGTTTAGGCGGTGTTACGCGTCATAGTCTATTTTAAATAAACAAACTAGCCTAACTACCTTCCCGCCTACTAACTAGCACTAAATAATTAAAATTCTAGCGTTATGAACATGTCCCTAAACTTACTCCTTAATAGTTACTACGTGAACCTACTTAAGAACGTAGAGCTCCCTAGTGAGCCTAAACACACACTATAGGGTAGAGTAGTACATTTCCTAGACTACCTTAAATAGGGCACGACATTAGCCTAAGCCGCTATAGCGTTCACGCAGCATAGATAGTAAGCCGCTATAGACTAACACTATAGACTAGTAGAACGATTTCTTATTAGTAATAAGGTTTAGTTCTCACTTTAGAATGTTAAAACAAACCACCCTAGTCATAAACTTAACTAGTTATAAGTAAAATACATAGTCATGAGCGTACTATCACTACTAATAGTAGAACTAGACCTCCTAGGCAATTTACATAAAGTCGTGCATATAGACCTCCTAGAGCGCGTAGTAACTAATCCACTACTATCCTAATAATTATAGGATAGTAGACTAGGACTTATGCTCACGCTAAGCGAGGCCGACACGGACCTATATGAGTAGGAAGTAGAGGAGATTTTACGCGTGAAAAACGTAAGAGGACGCGGAAAACGCTAGGCCCTTATTAAATGGCGTGGTTAGTTAACACCTACATAGTAACCCTTAGAGGACGTATTAGACACGGTGGCTCTAGATAGGTTTAAAGACAAATAGGGGAGCGCACTAATAAATGATAGACTAATAGAAAGGAAATTATAACCTCACGGCTACTTAATTTACTAGAGGGGGGGAAGACCCCCCCTAGCTTAATCATAGGTATAATAAGATACTAAAAGAAAACGCCTAAAGGCCTATCCTATACTATCTCCGTACTACTACCGCACTACTACTATACTACTACTACACCGCCACCACACTACACTCACTATTCATTATCTAATAACTAGGATAGCTTATCATCATCTATATCATACGCGTCGTGAAACTCCTACGCTAGGCGTGCTAGCTAATTAGTCTCCTTATGATGACGCTCCCGCTTAGTGAGAGGTGACTTAGGACTAATAGGGGTCGTGGAACGTTAACCCTACGCTTACGTGGTAGGGTCATAATGACGTGATAAGTTCTTAGGCTACTAACGCACTACTACCTCACTAAGACTAGGCTAGGGAGCATCCTTAAATCCACGCTCTAAGGTACGTCTATAAGATGCCACTATAGTGATAGCGTTATAGGCATGAGGAGGCAGCTAATTACGCTTAGGAGTAATAGGGGCTAGGGGACTAGGGGCTAGGGGACCACGTCTACTATCTTAAATCTCATAGATTAAACTAGTAATAGCGCGCTGTAAACGTTGAGTGAATGATATAATAAAGATGCGGCCTAATACTTACATTCTATATACCTATTAAGGTATTAAAGTGACTAATAAAATAGTTCATACTAGACACCACTGTGTTAAACTCTAGACGCGTAACGCGCCTAGAGTTGCTATGGGATGGAGTTAGCTAATAGGGTATGAGAGCATTAGACTTATTATATTAACGTGCTATAATCACTACGTTAGCCGTATAAGGGCGGACTAGAGTCGCTTTAAGCTAGGCTTCGCAGGCTGCCTATAATAACCCTTAGAACCTACGTTATAGAAGGTAAAACTAATTAATAAATTAGTAATGCGTGCTAGAAGTCTTCCTCGTCTCATTAGTACTATAGGTACCCTACTATGTGATATGTGAGTCGTTGTTACGTTATCCCTCTATAGCGAAATCAGCCCACTCGCGAAAGGCCTGACGTAGGTTAGTAGAACTAGTGAAGAGGTGATCCTCATACTTATAGGGCTAATAAGCACGGTGACAATCCGCATAGGTAGCGGTTCTAGTTAGACGACACCTAGAAGTAGTTAGAACACAGGACGGCATGAAAGAGATATAGGGAAGGTGCGCACTCATATTTACTAAACATCTATAACTAGTGGATACACTAAAGGTAGACATAAGTATTCACGGATTCTAGGAGCTCTTCCTTATTACTATCACCCTTAAGATGAAAATCACTAAGCTAGCGCCGTTTCTTCTTCTATAGGGGGGGAGGCTGTAAACGTTAGTTAGATGTTATAACCCCTATGCGAAAACTCACCGTGCTAACTTAACGGGAAAGATTATGATAATCTAGCGGACTATAACCATCATTAGGGTCCCTAGGCGCACTAGCGGAAGTAGCGTTTCTAAGCAGAGCATTCTTCGCCTAGGTAGAACGACTAGAACGGACTATACTAGTAGCATGAACACTATAGAGAGAAACGGGGTCTATATTAACGACGGCAAGGAAGAGGACTATAAGGACTAGCTAACTAACACGCGAGAGCAGCATACTAAAAGGGGATAGGGGAGAATAAGTAAAGGATTAGAATAGGACTAGAGGGAACATAGAGTAGTAACTAGGCGCCCTTAATTAAGAAGAAGAAGTAGAGTAAAAGAGAAAGGTCTAGTAGAGGGGCAGGAGCTTATTTATGTGCGGGATGACCTAAGCGAGCACGCTAAGATTAAAACACACTATAGGAAAACAACACACTATGACCACACTACACACGTCACGCCCGTAGTAGGAAAAAGTGACAAGACGACACGTTGACAGAATATAATAAATGACCCGTGAGGAGTTAATAAATCACACCCGCTACGCCGCCACATGAGCCTAGACTACTAGGGTGGGAAGGAAGATATGTTACGGGCTAGGGCTACGCCCTAGCTAAGCCTTAGATATAGGGGCCCTAATATGGTGCTAATATAGCGCCGTACCAACACTATATCTTCACCGCCTTTCCTAGGAGCTTCCCCTTTCCTTATCCTTTATTCATAACAACACGGCACCTATTAAACTAACCTTTAGGTAGAGCCCTTTATAATAGGCCTTTTAAAGCTATACTATCTTTACTATCTAGAATAATATAGTAGCTAATATTAATTACTAGCTACTTATAAGATTCTTAGGCTAGTCTATAAAACTTCTCTCTATAGATACTACTAATATTAAAGATAAGGCCTATTAAGATAGACTACTAAATAAGCTATTATAGTTTCTTAAACTATTATAGTCTCTTAAGCTATTAAGCTTTCTATTATTATATCTTTTCTTAAAAATTAGTACTTCTATTATTTTATTATAGAACTTCTATCTAGTCTAGAGTCTCTATAATAGTACTTACCTAATTATTATAGGCGTTTTATAGTACTATATATTTATATGCATCTTATTTAGTAAATTTATAGACTAACTATAGTTACTCTATTATATTAAGCTTACTTCTATAGATAGTAAATTTTTATTTATAGTTACTTATTTTTAATTCTTTCTTTATCTATCCTTTACTATAACTATAAATAAATTCTAGAGGTAGTTACTTTTTATTATTAGAGTTAACTTCTACTACTCTATATTTACCTATAGCTAGCTCTATATTATAATATTTTATATTATAACTATTATAAGTCTATTTATACTTCTACTATTTATAATACCTCTATTTTATATTATAATAAATATTATATATCTTAAAGTCTTTTTATCTTAATCTACTATTTTATTACTAGTTAGATCTTTTACTATATTTCTTATACGCGTAGTTATATAGTTACTACTACTACCTACTACTAAGAGATTTTTATCTTTACTTTTACTACTATACTAAACTTACTACTACTACTAACTTTTATTATATAACTATAACCTAGTATACTATAAAAACTATCTACTCTTCTTTTTTCTTTTTTTTTTTTTTTTTAGCGTTATTACTATAAGTAACTATAAGTATATATTTTCTACTTTCTATATCTATTTTCTACTTTTTATACTTATTTTCTATCTATTTTTTTATATTTTAATTTCTTTCTTTTATCTACTACTATTATTTATTATATTTTTAATCTTTTCTATTATTTTTAGTCTATAATCTTATATTTCTAGCTCTATTCTATTATTTTTAGTCTATAATCTTATATTTTTAGCTCTATTCTATTATTTTTAGTCTATAATCTTATATTTCTAGGTCTATTCTTTTTTTTTAGACTACTATTCTTATATTTCTAGCTCTATTTTTTTTTTTTAGGCTATAATTCTTATATTTCTAGTTCTATTCTTTTTTTTTAGTCTACTATCTTTTTATTTTAGACTCTATTCTTTTTTTTTAGTCTTTTTTTTATATTTTTAGTCTCTATCTTTTACTTTACTATCTCTTTTTTATATTTTTAGTTTCTATTTTTTATTTTACTATCTCTTTTTTATATTTTTAGTCTCTATTTTTTACTTTATAGTTTCTTTTTTATGTCTTTAGTCTTTATCTTTACTTTAAAGTTATTTTTAATTACTTTATAGTCTTATACTACTACTTTATATATTACTAACTATTTTTTTCTAAGCTATATAGAATTAATAGGCTTTAGCTCTACTCTTAACTTTTTTTTTTATTTTTTACTACTACTACTACTTTCTTCTACTACTACTACTACTCTCTCTACTACTACTACTAGTACTAGTACTAACTTTCTCTATACCTACTCTTCTTACTTTCTCTCTATATCTACTTTTATAGAGCTTAATAGAGATACTTTATATATATATACTATCTTATTTTTTTTAGTTTTTACTTATAGTTTTATAGTTACTACTACTATTATCTACGCTCTTTTTTATAGTATTTTTATAGACCTAGTAGCTCTTTAGTACTACTACTAATAAGTAGTAGTATAGTTAAGCTATTAGATTACTAATATAACTTTAGCTTATAAGTTTTTTTATTTTTTTATATACTTTATTATTTCTTTTTATAGTCTTTTATAAGTATTTATAGCTTTATTCTATTTTTTTTTACTTCTATATAGTCTTTTATAGCCTTTATAGTCCTCTACTAGTTTATTTTTACTAATAGTAAGTATAGCCTAGCTTATAAATATAGAGTTTATATTTATATAGGCTATTAGTTCTCTTCTTCTAGCTTCTTATACTTTTTATAGCTATAAGAGAGGTCTATTTACTACTTATATAGTAGTAATAGACTTTCTTTATAGTAGTTATACTAACTACTATTAAAGTAGTAAAGGCTCTTACTACTTTTTTTATTATAAGTAAACTTTTCTAGTCTTCTTTCTATAATCTACTATTTATTTTCTATTATTTTAGTCTTTTTTTTCTAATCTACTCTCTACTTTCTATTATTTTAGTCTTCTTTCTCTAATTTACTTTCTATTTTCTATTATTTTAGTCTTCTTTCTCTAATCTACTCTCTATTTTCTACTATTTTAGTCTTCTTTCTCTAATCTACTATCTACTTTCTACTATTTTAGTCTTCTTTCTATAGTTTTAAGCTTATTTTTCTATTCTATAGTCTTTCTTTTATAGTTTTAGTCTTATCTTTCTATTCTATAGTCTTTTTTTTATAGTTTTAGTCTTATTTTTCTATTCTATAGTCTTTTTTTTATAGTTTTAGTCTTATTTTTCTATTCTATAGTCTTTTTTTTATAGTTTTAGTCTTATCTTTTTATTCTATAGTCTTTCTTTTATAGTTTTAGTCTTATCTTTCTATTCTATAGTCTTTTTTTTATAGTTTTAGTCTTATCTTTCTATTCTATAGTTTTTCTTTTATAGTTTTAGTCTTATTTTTCTATTCTATAGTCTTTTTTTTATAGTTTTAGTCTTATTTTTCTATTTTATAGTCTTTTTTTATAATTTATAGTCTATTTATTCTATTTTATATATACTAATAGTTTTATAGCCTCTACTAATCCTACTCTTAGCTTTTCTAGCTTCTAGTCCTACTACTTATTTATTCTAAAAAATATCTCTCTCTTTATAACTCTTACTACTTACTACTACTACTACTTCTAATCTACTTCTCTAGAAGTTTAAGTCCTAGTCTATACTACTACCTACTTATCTATCTATCTACCTACTTCTACTAGTACTAGTACTACTACTACTACTACTACTATTATAGGTTTATCTATCTCTAGCTACTTCTATAAATATTTTATTTCTTATTATCTCTATTTTATATTCTTTATAGTCTATTATAGTCTTATTATATTAATACTAATAGGTATATAGCTTCTATAGCTATAGCTATTATCTTCTATAAGCTAGTAGATTAGCTTAATCTCTTAGTTAAAGATAAGTAGTCTTAAGAGTTTCTACTATATAATTCTAATTTAATAGGATATCTACTATTACTTCTATATTTACTATGCTTAAACGTGACTTAATATAATGTTATAGTACTTTATAGTTTAAATTTACTACCTAAAAACGGCACCTCTTCTGAAAATATCACGTGGGCCAAGCACGGTGAAAAAAAATCCCAGCTGGCCCTACAAGCTGGCATCTATATGTTCTTCAGAACAACATGTCGCAGTGCCTTCGCCGAAGTACCGACCAACGCCATCTCTGTGTATCGAAGGTGTCGAGTCAAGATATATCCACACCCAACCAAACCCCAACCTCAGGCGCGGAGCGAAGAATTTGTTGAGGTATGGCTAGAACGGATAAGTCAATCCACAAGCATGCATGCAAAGTAGATTTGCTATTCATCGCCCAAGAAAAGAATTATTGCGCATGAGAAAGAAGCACGAAGAGACCGTGACCCCTCCGTACCGATATCACCATGATTATATGAACTGAGAATAACTGTATAATATAAAGCCTGGATTCCGTTTTGAGGGTGTCAGATACTCTTGCAGGCAATATGAGCGTCATGTGTAGCCAGAACCCAAATTTCCTTGTACTGTAGGTCTGTACTATGATCAAGGGTGTATTGTTGTCGAGTGTGCTTTTGATTCCCACTAAGTTTGGGTTCGTTTCGCCGCCCGAGTCGTCATTGCACAGACCCGCATTATCATTTGCCATGGTGTCGTTGTTAGAAAACCGGATTCATACTATTTGTTTTTGAAAGGCCTTGTCATACGATGCGCTTTCTGTTAAGCTCAATCTGTACTCGGCTGACCACATGTTTGCATATTGTAACGTTCATTTGCAGCTGCGAGCTAAACTGGCTCGAATTTACGTTATACATTCCGTGAATCTATAGATCTCCTCTTGACCCAGGCCAAAATGTCAAAGGATATGAGGTCATTTTTGAATTCATAGTTTCCAATCTTAGAGATGCTTTAGTAAATGGATCAAACATCCCAATTTCGGTTCCACCTGTTGACTCACTGTAGCTTTCTTCTTCTGCTGGTGAATATTTCATGGTCGTGGTGCAAAACCCACTCTTCATCGGTACCGCGCCGCGTGAAAGACTTAGCTTGCATAATATTGACCTTCCTGCGGATGTGCTACCAATGGCACTCAAATAGGGTATTGATGCACCCGGATGGTAAGCCTCGGGTTTTAGAACCCACTGGTAAGATTCAGGATGGACAGATGGAGCATCATCAAGTACAGATGATAAAGATTCCCTGGATGTCCACGCTGATTGGAACTGAGGGGGTAGCGTCATTGGGGTCCAAATGGACATACCGATAGAGACTCAGAGACAGTGAGTCAGATGCACCAAAGGATTAAGTAGTATCAGACAACCCGGCATAGAAAAGGTTGGAGCAAACAGAAGGCCCATCATGCGACGATACGGCTACACCGAGCCAGCAGGGGCATTGATTTTCGTCACAGTTTACCAACTGCCCAAGATTGCCACGAGAGCGGCTTCGAACGACCAAGTGCAACTGAGGCTGATCGACAGGTCGTCCTATTCACACTAGGTAGACATGCAAGATGTAGTGGATAACTTCTCTAACTAAGAGCATTGTACGGCGATCAGAGACGTCGCAGAAGAATACCGAAGTGATAGGGGCATGACAGAACTTGGACATAGGCTACTTGCTTGAGGCTTGAGGAGAAGGGATGATCTACATTCTTATTGCTGACGTTCGTCGCGGTCATGCTTGAAACAAGATCGCGACCGACCTGGCTCCGGAAAGTGGTTCTTGCGGACATTCTAAAGGTTGGAGAAGATGCGCAAAGCCTTTCGTAAGTTGTCTTTGAAGGCGCCACGTGAGACATGCTTTGTTCCTTGAGCTTGAATATCTTCTCCAATGTTGGTGAGCTGTCTAGTATCGCTGGGGGTACTCTACCAGATGACCTCTAACTACAAACAATATCTCGACTATCTCATTCTTTCTGACACAAGAAGGCCCTCACATTGTATGAAACAAACTACCGCAGGGTGGTAGGGTCGTCATGTAAAAAATATGGCTAGGAGACCGCGAAATCCAGTGCGGTTTCCATAAGTAATCAATTACAGCCCCAAATCATCAAGCAAGACACATGAGCGAGCACCAATGTAACCACATAAGGTCATCAGCCAATCTAAAACTCAGATGCCCTACTAGATTCTCAAGGATCAAGGACAACATGATCGATCCGTAATTAAGACACTTGATGGGGAGCCAACGTCAGGTATTTAATAGACGCGGGAGATTAAACTGGCTACTTCTTTGAGTTTCGTAATAAATGGTATACTAAGTCATAAGGTCAATTAGGTCAGGGGGAGTCAAATTCATCCATTGATTACCCTAGAAGGAGCTCGTCTCTACCCGACAGCGAGCCTCGCAAGACCAGGTCTGCTTGACATGGATTTTGCTGAGACAAACAAAGAGTATTCAAATCTCCACCGAATTCATATTTCCCAACTTGGTTGACGAGTATCCCAACCGGATTGAGGAGTATCCCAACCGGACTGAGGTGTATCCCAACCGGATTTTCGGTTCCTAACCCGATTCGGAAGTATCCCAACCGGACTCATGTTTCCCAACCGGACTCATGTTTCCCAACCGGACTCATGTTTCCCAACCGGACTCACGCTCCCCAACGGATTAGTGTTGTTCAAGCAGACTCAAGATCCCCAACTGGACCAAGGAGTATCTGGAATTTCCTAACTAGATTTATATCTCTAAACTGGAGTGGAGAGTACACTAGCCGCACTCAGAAGTATTCCAACCGGACTGAGATGTATCCTAACCGGACTTTTATTGCCTAACCGGATTTGGAAGTATCCCAACCGGACTGTTCTTCCCCAGTCGCGTTTTATTCATAGACTATCCACAACAACCTTCTCTTCGTCGTCGATACTTGCAAGGGCTAGATATTTTGAGCAAGCCAGCACATCTCGGTCACGTTCCTTCCGTGTTCTACAATGACTGTTCCAGAGAAACACCTCGGTCTTGTGAGGTTGCGCCCAATGCTGACGAGGCTGCGGCTTGATAGGCTGTAGCATTCACCTGCGGAAAACCCGCTCAACCCACAACTACAACCTCAGCGAAACGCCTAGTGCTCTTAGCGCCGAGTGGTGAGAAATAACCTGCGATACATGCTCTCAGACGATTGGAGAATTGGGGATTCCAGAAGAACGCGCGAAGAAGGGGACTTTCTAGGTACACCAGGCGCTTTGCTTAGGCGTCATGCGAGTGATGCCATCGTTTTGTCTCATCCCAGGACGCTTCAGCAAGCTGAAAACTAATATGGCTCGGGCAAACTACTACTGTACTGCCCATGATCGCGGGATTGGTCAACAATATACCTTAGATAATCTACGAAAAGACCACTAGGCCCACGTTTTCGCCGATTAGCAGATGAACAATATCTGGGAGAGCCACTATAGCAAGGAGCCTCCCTTCTTTGCTTCAGAAGAGATTGGCTACCTTTATGACAGGGTAAAAGACCCCTACACCTTCAACGGGAAGTATTCTAAAGCGCCTAGGAGTCACCGCTTCTTGTTTCAGTTGGAGCTCTTGAGCGGGAAGCAGAGCAAGAATCCCTCAGCGAAGTGAAGACACATCACCCAGAGTTTGCCGCTTTTGAAGGGTTTTTTGGTGGGTATTATGGGCCTATGGTACGTATCATTATTCTACTAAATTGGTGACATTCTGCACGGTAATAGTACTCGTATAGGTTCGAAGCGGAAAAGGACCGAACACATTATGCGGCGAGAAAGCAGAACTGCTCTAGCCGAGAGATGCGAGAAATATTCGTTTCTCAAAGACACTCGAGAGTCTTGCAGCAAAAGGGGTAGTTACTATAGTAGTCGAAATACCTAGTATGGATGGCAGAGCGACGGGCACATGCTCACGCAAAACGAGCGGGAAAATATCTAAGCCTGTTGTAAGGCCGCCGGTTTATTCGTCATTGTTGATGAGGAATTGACAGCTATAGGTTGCGGTGCCTCATTCACTCACCAATTACCACAGTATCGGAAATATTGGCTATCATTCGTTGTGATTGGAAAATCACTTGCCTCAGGTGCAGTTGCTTCAGGCGCAGTTGCCCCGGGTGCAGTCCCCTCGGGAGCGCTTGCCTTGCGCGCACTTGCCTTGCGCGCACTTGCCTTGCGCGCACTCGCCTTGCGCGCCCTTGCCTCGCGCGCACTCGCCTTGCGCGCCCTCGCCTGGCGCGCACCTGCCTTGCGCGCACCTGCCTGGCGCGCACCTGCCTCACGCGCACCTGCCTCGCGCGCACCCGCCTTGCGCGCGCGCTGGGCGGACTTGCCATTTACTGCGACGGTGTGGGTAAGTCCAAACTCCGATTCGAAACAGATTTGGATGTTCAAAACTTCCTCGATTTTTGGGACCGATTATCGTCATCTTGATAAGCTCATTCACTTCTCTGTTCCTTGGCCAGGACGCTTGAAGAAGATTGGTGATTTGCGTCGACGCATCGTCGAGCATTCCAATCCGGAAATAGCGCTCGCGGGGCTTGGAGCGCTGATATACTGAACAAATGAGTATGCAAGGACTTGTGATCACTCGAGCGCGCCCACGACTCGGGCTTTTCGTTGGATGCCCTATTTGGACGAGGGAATGCAAATCAAAGAACAGCTTACAGCTCTACTCGAACACAACAAGCGTTTGTATCGTCGCTTCATTCGGAAGGAACTAAGACATGCTCTCTTAGATATACAACTATTCAATGTATGCGGTGAGCAAGAGGCGGACTATTTCACGCAGTGCAGTGTAAGTAAGGAGCAACTTTGCGATGAGTGTGCGGGCCAAGATACATGGCATGAAAAGGGCTTATACGTTCGCTCCTCTTGGAACACGTAGAGCTTGGAAGGGTAGCTTGTTATATAATAATAGGATCATTCGGAAAGGTCCTAAAAGTTTGACGAACAAGAGATTGTTGGAGAACTTTGCTACTCACTTCCACACAACAAATCGTTCATCGGAAGGTCCATTCGAAATTGCAACAAACGTCAGGATAAAAGGGCGTGAACATTGCTCAGAGTCTCAAACATGTTGGGTCCAGATTGGAGGGCCGCGTGCCTCGAACACACGGGGGAGGCCAGGAGCGACGCATCCCCCGTAGACAGATCCGCCAGTGGAGACTCAAACTGTAGTGACGGTCTCACGGTGCGGAAGCCATCTGAACCAAACTGCTCAAAGCGATTGCGCACAAAGCATAACGAAGCCCGGAGACAGGTGTAAAAGCTGGGAAGGCAATAGCGTTAATGAGATCAGGTCATGGGGGGCGGCCGTTGAGTTTCGCGAGCGAAGCAGCCGTTGAAGAAGCAATGACAAACTCACAAGTCCCCTTTCTCAGGAAATCACGTCGCAATTCATCAGGTAAGAGAATGAATTGTCCAAATCCCAAATGGCCGCGCCACAAGGATAAGGATAAATGTCAGGACCACTGGAGGTAGCAAGGGTGAGAAAGAGGTAAACTGAGCCATTGAGAGCCAAAAGAGAATATTCCTCCAATCTAGACATGAAGAAGACCCGCCTGTAAAAAGTCTGCCGCCCCGTAATGAGGAGAAGCAGCGATTCTTCTCGTCTACAAGATAGCTCCCACATATCATCCTGTTTCTACCTCAAACCTTATGCACCCTGTGTGAGAATGGATTGTAGCAATAAGGACCTGTGGACGCAGTCTCCGACTACAGGTTGGCGGGGTTCAAAATATTGGAATGAGACAAGAGGGAAACAAGTATAGCATCGAGGACGAATTGCGGCTCAAGACGATGGTTGCTAGTATCTTCAGGCGCGAGGGTAGCTTGCAACATGCCTGAGATTTTGAGGCTCGAGGTCGGGTCTGGCGGCAACCTGGGGCATGAGTAGTTGGGACAATTTCACTCGCAAGGAGAGGCACAGTTTGATCGAGTTCTCACGAATTAATCCCAGTCCCCTACGTGAACCTCGCACCCGATATTGTCAGCTTTGGCGTGGCCGTGGCCGTTGGCATATGCCCTAGCTCAACCGTGGAGGAAAATCCGATATTGTTGTGCACGGTTATAGGAGAGAGTATGCTCTCAAGTGGCGGTGTTATCCAAGAGACTGTCGGAGGAATACCCCACGGCACGACGGTGTTGTGTGAGTGTCAAACTATGTCTTTGTTGTCTATCGGTGTCCGCTCAAAATCGAAAGGAGGAGTGGAGGATACGTGAAAATCGAGCAAGTCGTGGCTTGTCTATGCCATAGATATGTGGACATGGTTAAACTGCAGCAGTAGTAGTAGCCTTGTTCTTCTAGTGGTGGTGCATCAAAGACGGCTGCCGACTCACTGCCGACGGCTTGGGCGCGAAGATGAAGCCTGGCGCTCTGAAGGCTTCGTCTCCGAAGGACCAAAAAGAACCACAAAGAAGAAGCTAGCCAGGCGAATCGTCTAAAATGTTCCACTCTTGTAGCCGTATCTCGACGTGCCCGCTCATATATCGCACGTCCACCCTATACCGTTTTGTGCAAAGATGTGGTATCCTCTGTGTTTTCCTCTTCGACTCCCCTGTGCCATACTTCCGATTATGGGCTTGTAGATGTTGGACTAACTTGCATTGCGGCGATGGAAGACTCGGCAGCGGTAACAGTAGGGTCAGCGTCGTGGCGCCCGGCGGCGGCGGGAGGCTCGTGATACCGGGGGCGCGGTGCGCGAAATGAGGAGCAGGCAAGGAGACGGCTGGACGGTCACTTTGGCCATCGTCAATTAGTATGGGTCGCGGAGGAGGTTGAGGAATATCATAGTCGACATTCTTTGAGGAAGCTGGGTCAATACGAGTGGCTGCAGACTGTTTATGATTTTTGACTTGAACAGCTGCGCTTCCCAGCGGTGCATGGAATTGATGATGCTTCGAGCGTTGGTGATGTCGGTAGGGTCGTTGCAAACGAAGCGGCGGAGGAATATATGGCCCTTGAAGTGACGCTCCAGTGGAGGTGACTTCGTTTTTGAATTCGACTTTGTGAGTACTGTTTGATCGACACGGAGACAGATGTAGCAGCATGGTGGTGGAAAAGGGGTTTTGATGTAGGGCAGGGTGCGAACTGTATGCAAGGGGTGAAATCTCCTTGCTGCATGTTGTGTGACCGTAACATAACACCTCGGCGCGCACGATCCACAGACGAACGAGCACTCGGTCGGTCATGTCTTCATCACGAAGAGAAGTTGGTGATAACGCGGATGACGCCCATCTTGTTCCTCTGCCATTACTCCTTCGCTTGAGCGGTATGAACGAGTGGTTGGTGCTCCTTGCGCCAGACCGAATGCGACACTTTCCACTGTGTACCAGACGTCTTGATGATGCATTCGGCGATGTCGCGCTTCGTTCCTATCTAGTATGGCACTCAAGACTTCCAGGCTTGCGGGCGGTCTCGAGCTGGAAACCATTCGTGGACGGCCATACAGAAAGATAAGAAGACTACGCCGTGCTCTCAGTGCGCAAAAGGTGTCCTGCTATTTCAATAGCACTATAAGAGTCGTAAGATTCTCAACTTAGAGGACATGTTGTGGCTCATATCCGCCACTGGATCATGGAGACACGGGGCTCGGTAAAGACGTAAGCTTTAATTTGGGTCTAACCGCCCTTCGTTGTTTGGATGCCTTAGGCAGACTGTATTGGATACTTCCTTTCCGCCATTGAGAAATGAGTCGTAATATGCTAAGCCCAAATGAATCATAGTCCGACTGGCGGATGGGTAGAAATTCCCTCGCGTTTTGTTGTTTGCCGCCCATATGCTCTACAGGGAAGGGCCCGTGTTCATGAGAAGCCGGGACCAGGATGTTTATATCGGTTTCCTCAGGTAAAGATTTCTAATTTTTCCAACTCAACAAGTGGATAGGGCCTAGAATTGAAGCGGTCTTCATGGTGATAGGTTTTCTATTTTAAGTGATGAAGCGAGCTCTTCTCGGTGACTCGCACACACGATCCATACCCAGGACTAATATAGACCACAGCGCGTCTTATCAAGTATTGGGCGTTCCTCTACTATTTCTATCCCAGGTGACTGTCCAGTCAATTGAACCCCTAATTAGGAAGCAAGAGCATAGTAAACCTCCCTGTCAGGAGTAATTGGTCGTCCTTTTACTATTATCAATCTTTTCCTGGATAGGCTCAATCACATTCTCCTGAATACTACGTGAGCATTTGACCCTTTCTAACGCTAGGAGTTTTATACCATGTACTCTCCTCGAGCCTGCCTTTCCCTACTCTCTGTATTAATTTCGGATAGACGTACTAACAGGCTTGATGAGACCGAATATCACTGGCATACTAGATCAGAGCGTTTGAGTTGTGGGCATTCTGCATTTGGTACTGTGACAAAGTTTGGGAAGTATGGCCTTGAGCCCTGCTATAAGATCATTGTTAGGATGTTACTGATGGCTTTCTGTATACGTAATGATAGTCTCTTTTTGCTCGGAATACAATATTGTCACTGTAGGTTCCAAATCTCCGTACATTTGACAGTCCTGGACTTGGATGGCATTGTATCCCCTATGTTGATAAGCCTGCCTCTCTCAACACGATACTATGACAATTGGTTATCCGCATTGTGCAATCTTATGTTGACGCCCCCGAGTACCTTGTCTACCAATTTCCAATCACAAGGCAGCCGTCCTTTGGGCAAGGCCGCACCATCAATGGAGTCGAACTTTTGGAGGAGCCTAACTGTGACATAAGCAATCTCAGCAAGAGCAAACTGTTGTCCGATACATATTCGAGGGCCAGCATTGAATGGAAGGTAGTTGAATCCGAACTTCCGCCCGTCCCATCGCTCTGGAATGAAATAATCGGCGTCAGGACCCCAGAGTTCTGGGTCTGAGTGCATCGTCCAAACCTACGGAGTCATGTCAGTACTGAGGCCAATACCGGGACGCAATGGTGACAACAAGACGCGTGTACGAACCTCCCAAGATACAAGAAAACCTTTGGGTATAAATACAGGTGAGGTCCCATCAGGGCCACCACCCACGGGTAGTGTTGTATCTCTGACGGACTCACGGGCGTTGACCGGAACCACCGGATAGACTCGAAGAACTTCATTCAGGCACCATTGAAGGTATGAGCAGTTCTTGAGCCCTCTGAGCGTGATTTCCTTGGGTCTATCGAAGGATCCAAAGTCGTCGATGATAGTATTGCGAAGCTTCTTGAAGATACGAGGGTACTGTGCCAACGAAGCAAAAAGGAAGCCAAGGGTCCCAGAGAT
This sequence comes from Nigrograna mackinnonii, assembly GCA_001007845.1. Taxonomy (NCBI): domain Eukaryota; kingdom Fungi; phylum Ascomycota; class Dothideomycetes; order Pleosporales; family Nigrogranaceae; genus Nigrograna; species Nigrograna mackinnonii. The sequence goes on from JGVQ01000391.1 coordinate 39,887, forward strand.
GGTGTCGCTGCCAGCCAGAAGGATATTCAACAGCTGCGAGCGGAGCTCCTGCGGATCCTTGACATCGGCGACAATAGCATCCAGAACGACATACTTTTCAGTCTGTGGGGTTTTCTCCGAACCACCGTCTCTCATGCGACGCTCCACGTAGGAATCAACGAACTTGTGAACGGCTTTACACTGTTCCTTGAACTCCCGGTCGTGTATCAGCCAAAAGAGGTCGCCGTATATCAAAGACTTGGCCGTTGTCTTCTCCGCCGCGAAGAAGGCTTCTACGAACTGCATCATCTCCATCTTGGAGAACAAGGTGCTCGTATCCGTACTGTCATCTTTCTGGCTGTGTACGCTCTCACCAAAAAGGAACTCTGTGGCAATATCCATTGTAAAACGCTCCAAGAGCGGTTGCATATCAAAGATTGGAGTCCAGCCATCAGAGTCCACGGCACCTGGGAGGGCACCAAAGAGATCTGTGAGATGTTTTTCGAAGAGATTTAGGTCGGCTATCTGTTCTCGCATGAATTGTGGCCTCAGAAGTGCTCGAGAATGTTCCCATTTAGCTCCATTGGCCGAGAACTGTCGGAATTAGCTCTGCGCATCTTTCCAATCGCAAAACATACGATACCGAGACCCAAAAGCGCCTGAAACGCTCCCACTCTGGCCGCCGGCTGTTGAAAATCTTGAAATTGGGTCGCTAGTACGGCCTGCAGATTCTTGGGCTCGAAGGTGCAGAACCATGTCTCCCCCGGTGGATATTTCACTCGAAACGTCTTACATTGTCGCCCTGTCCTTGCGGTCATTTCTTTCTTCCGATCTAAGAAGGAAGCGGAGAAGGTATTTGTCTTCATTCCATTCATCTCAATCTTGAAATTCTGCATGCCAAATACATCCCAAGGTCGAAAGAGAGGTGCTGGTTGACAACCCAAGGATTTCGCCTTCGCTGCGTATCTCAGTTGTATGACTACGTAGTAAAGTAGGAACACTGCGACCGCAGCCGGTGGCAGGAATAATAATACACCCATGTTGAAGATTGGTTGGGGTAGAACTGTCCATGTTCCAGGCCGGGCGACTTGGATATATAAGGTCGTATTAGATGTGTAAGCACTAAGGAAGATTCTTACTGTGTGCAGCGTAGTGTGCGGCGTAGTGTCAGCGGACGCCATGCGCTACTGTACGAAGCTCAAGCGTCGGTGCCCGGGATGCCTGAATCCTTCCGGGGAATATTTCCGAGTTAGTGCCAACGACTAAATGCAGAGCAAGGATTACTAATATGCTGGATTATATCCTCCACCGCACATCCGGTATCACGGGACCGGGCAAGTAGCGGATTGACTGATGTGATAAATCACCGGTGAGGCTTTCCACGAGCTGAAAAGTTGTCAACAGTCTGGTAACATATGCTTAGCCAATCGAGTAAATAGATATTGAAAGGGCATCGTAAAAACCTCTCGCCGCTGGTGCAGACCCGATTCAAGACTCGAGTTTTTTACATTTCCATTTAGTGTTGCTGGCAGCAAATGCTTTTTAAAATCAAAGCGTGGACATGATACGCGCCACTTTACATCACAGGTTGTAATTTAGATTATAGATCAGTGGTGAAGAGTTTCAATTGACTATGGAAAAAGCAGGGTCCTGCCGCTCTGTATTAAATGAGTGGAGAAGAAAATCTATCAACTACGAACAAAGCTGGGTCCCGCCGCTCCGTTCTGTTCAAAACACCACTTCGGAGCTTCTCCTTAGTTGGCGTTCGGTTTGTTGCCCTAGGTCCTGCAAAACTTCGCGGCATGATATCTCAACTGGTTTAAGACTTCCTCCAACGGCTCTTGACCAATTTCGTTAACGTAAGACCCGTGTTTGTATGCGGCCTGGACAGGGTCAAGATTGCAATCCCGGGTTTCCGTGCAGGGGGGCGTATGGCCCCAGTTCGCGATAACCTTTCGAATGAATTCCACCTCTTTCTCGAATCTCTTCATGTCTTGTGGAACGATTGTATTGTCCCATTGAGCGAAAGTATACCAGCGAGAAAGGAGGCCGTAGGCATCGTTCTTGAGGTCGTTGGTGCGGATGCATAGTTGGAGCATCCTTGCATGCCTACACAACTTCGTAAGACCTTGCTTGAGGCTGGCCTCATGATCTTCAAGAGCGTGTTTGAGTTTGGGGTTCGCCCCGAACGCTTCTTTCATCGATTCGTATCCTAGTTTCTTCGCAAGTTGAGTGTCATCTGCAAAGCTGGACTCAATAACGGGAACGGCCGTGTTCGGAACCACTCCTTCGACAGATTCAGTTTTGGACATATCCTTGATGAGCGATTTGATAAGAGCGTTGAATGACTCCGTGCCAAAATCTGCTACTTGCTTGATGTTTTCCATATCTTGCTTAACCTCTTCGTAGTCATAGGGGGCTGGTTCAGTGATCATGGAATGGAATTTATTCCCTCCGCTTTTGTTGTATACTCGGCCTATGAAATCAAGTCCACTCCAAAAATGGTCAGCGCGTTCAGTAACGTTCTGACACAGCTCTATGAGACTATCGATCTCCTTCGCGTGCTTATATATTGATGAAGCAAAGTGGCTGTCAATGGTGGCTGGGAGATATACCTTCCCGTGAAGATCTTGGGGAATATCTTCCGCCGGCTTCTGATGGAGGATCTGTTCGATCTCCTGATTGTCTTTGCAGTCTTGAGTTTGAGCCATGACTATTTCTCGGTCAAGGAGAGATGGGCGTAGCTTATTGGCGATTGATTGGTAAGCTGGATGGTGTTATACAGATGAAATCCGAGCGTAATATTTCCGGTACGTGGTTGTTGTTTATATAGTGGTTGAATGTGTTGAGTGTGCTTGGAAGTGTTCTGTCGACTTAAAGACAGACATTCCAGCTCTTTATATACAGGGCCTTGGATGCGGCATTGACCATTGTGTTCACTGTGCCCTTTCGATGTGTTTGAATATTGTAGGACACATTATCGCTGCATCCCGCCTTGTCCGTGCCGGTCCGTGCCATTCCGTGCCGTTTTGTTAACACAATGTTCCTTGGAAGGGAAAATCTCCATAGCGTTGTTTTTCGCGGAGTAGAGACAAGGCCATTGTTTGGGCTTCCTGTCGTGTAAAAGGGTTTGAAGACCCGGCGTCGGTATCTCGGGCGGCGGACATCGTCGGTGTGGGTTAACAATGGGTGATGAGGAAGGTCATTGTGGTCGGGTGTTCGCGTTGTGTGGTCGATTCGGGTGAAATCGTCTGGACAACGTCGTCTCGTCTGCACAAGCACACCACACCAGCCCAAGTTGGGGTTGACAGTGCGTCGCAGATTCCTGACTCGCAGATGATCATTCTCACGCGCAAGATCCCGCCCATTGTATGAAAGTGTGTGTGACTGGGTGAGTCAGTGAAGGAAATGGGTGTAGAAGAATGCCAGTAGTTGGACCTGAAATAAGTCAATTCTACAAACCGATGCCATATCATGACGAAGGTGGTCGCAGGACATATGCAGGAGGACATACCACGACAAAGATAGCCACGCAGGCGTAAGGAAGATGGTGAGTATATATCGACGGCCTGAAGGAATACCAAAGTGAGTCTTTCCGGGCAGCTTAGGCTCTATATAATAACTTTTATCTGTACAGTTGCTTTGCCGCTTGGTATGCTATCGCAGTTGTCTGAGACTAGGCCCGAGACAAAAGTAAAACTTAAAGAGACCGTGCATAGCAAGCTTCACTATAGCAACCACATGCGATGAGACCACAGCAATCATGCCTGGTAAGTTATTCGTGGATTTACCATCTCCATGGAGGGGGCATGACGCAATGATAATCTCATTGAGATAATTGCGCACGTTCACGGCGACGGCCGATCGAACAAGCGGTGTAGCGTAAAGTAGCACTTCACGTGGCAGCTTACAATTACAATCCAAGCGCCAAGGCAGACCATTCGGCCGAAACACAACGATCAATTCCACACCCTCTTGACTTGATTGGTTTTGATAACTCTCCAGATTCGGCTCACTTCAGCTAACTTGATCAACTTATCAGACATTCGTTCTTCTACGTGCGACAGGGATTGCCAATGACACACCAAGACCCCATGCATATCGGAAAAGACATCACGGGCCTTGTGACTTGTGTTAGCATGTCTAAAATTACCTGCTCGATTGGTACTAGCGAAGCCGCTTACAACTGCCAATTGAGAAACCTCAAATGGTGAGTTTAGGAAGACAAACAGGGCCTTCTAAGTAACAGTTTTAGTTAACAGCACTGCGATTTTGTGGAGAATGAGAGACGATACGTACGTTCAGAAGAGTGCAAATCGCGCGGAGGAAAGTCAGGGATACCGCAAGGGGAAGGGACGACATCACGAAACTGTATCCTTGGAGTGTACAAGAAGGCGAGAAACTACGAACGTCCCAAAATTCCGTGATTGTTTACCAAATCATCATTGATGCGTACAGAAGTGATGACAACGAGTACCGGCCGTTAGCCGACCTTATCGCACCTTGGATCATGTGTACAATCCCATGCATAAACAGAAGTATAGACATCACGGCGGGAGCACAAGAAAACCCAAGGTGGAACTAGACGACCGGCAAAGGTCTGACAAAGAGCTCGAAAAGGCTAAGTCACGCCACCAGGGCTAGATTTTGGACGTTGAGACAAGGCTTGAATAGGGCTGGGCGACGCCACCAAGCCGATGTTTGGGAACTTGAGACAAGGGTCGAAAAACCCGAACGGAGCCACCAAGCCGAGGTCTCGGAGCTGGATACAGATCTTCAAGCGCAAATACATTCATCCCAGACAAAGCTAGATGAGGCTGAGACTAAGGTTTGGGTTAGCCAGGGACCCTGGGAAGAGAAATCTCAATGCACAGGCTGCCATATAGTTGGACCTAGAAAGTCGGTGGGGTGAAGAGCGCTGCATAATGAGCATCCCACCAAAACTCTCTGCTTTGGAGTATGGTTTACTTTGTGCACGGAGTCGGTGGTTGAAACGAGATGGAAGCATCAATCACATCGCTGGAAGTCACTTGTGGAAAGTTTTACAAGGCAGTTGGAGATACAACAGTTGAGTTGTCTCAAAAAGGCAAGTCCTTCATGAGGTTTGGGATGGTCGGTGCTCAGCAAAATGAGCAATTTCCATGGTTTGCGCGATGTTAACTTCTGGGTTGGCTACCGTGTCGGGAACTGACTATCGACGATACCGTATGTATGATCCGAGACAAGCGTTAGTGCCTCACCCTTCGTGCCATTCGAAAGCCACATGACGTCTTAGATGTTATGCAGTAGAGCAACGGTATCGCGGATGGTACCAACAACAGGAGTACCCCTAGCACTAGAAGAAAGGGTGATCGAACATACAGCAAGATACACGAGCTGAATCGCCCATACAGTATAGACATTTTAAGACAGATATATGAGCTGATTCATTCATACAGTATGTACGATATGCGTGATGGGTATGCGATGTGAAACACCCATACAGTATGTACGATCCGAGCCGCGGGTAGGTGAGGTGAAACACCCATACGGTATGGGCGATCCGAGCAGCGGGCATGTGAGGCTAAACACCCCAAACGGCCCACAATGTTAGTGGGAATATACTTGGTAGCGACTCAGCTTTGCAAGGTCTCCAAACATGGGATGCTTGACGCGAGTTCACTTGGCAGGTACCAAACGCTTCCACGATGTGCCGGCATGGTAAAGGCTTGAGCATCAAGGCACGTATTTGTCTCCGGGCCTCGCTCTGCCTCTTGATAGCTTATCGAGCCGCTTCGTTGACGTAATTGGAAGACTTGGTGACTTTTGCCCAGACCGCGCAAAAGCCTGTTAGTCGAATTTAAAACTCTTACTGCGACTGCAATACCCGGCGTCGCTGTTATTTTCTTCGTGGAAGGCAAGCAGCATGCGAGAAACCCAAGATACTTTGCATCGTCATAAAAGCGGCACGCAGAGCCATGTCCCATTGGTGGAGGTGTAGATACTCATGGCTGGGGGGAAATGGTTGCCACTCTGACCTATGATCTGGGCCTCTACCGTGCGTCTGCAGCAATTTGTTTGCTCACAGCTGTGATCTTCGTCAGTGGTGTTTCTCGTGAAGCACGTATCCAACATATCGATTGCGAAGCTTCTAAAATAGCATCGTAATGGCACCGGTGGGATATGCCTGCCACCCGCAGGCGCTAAGATTGTTAATCATTTTGGATATTAGGCGTGACGGACGTCAAGTAATGGTGTTATGTACAGTTCGTGGTCAGAATGTCACTTTTGGCTGACTCTATCTCAAAGACCATGTAATTGTGAGCTGCTTGATGCTCAGTACGGCCTGGTTGCGCCGACATGGGCCAATCCAGGCCAAAGCACGTGATATTAGGGCTAGTGACCCCGCACTTGAAGAGTCCGCCCTGAACAAAGGACGGAGGGCCCCGATTCGTCTTCTTACACCTCACTGAGGAATATATCCTGTTCTTGACCAAAATATTGTATTGCACCCTGTTGTGAACCTAACCTTGGCGGTAATATCACGCTTTCGAGCTTCAGGGTACGAAACGTTAGCCAAAAACGACCGACATTATTCGCACCTATCAAATTCACGTATGTGGTTCAAAGTTAGCTTCTGCTACCTATTCCTGGTTGTCAGATGGCATCGAGTGAATAGCTGAGCTCGTCACTACCGGAACAGAATTTAAAATTTCATGTGAACTCAGATCATGGCGTGCGGTAACATGAGCCAGAAGTTCTTTTAGATAGAACTTACTGCCGCATGTTTTAACTGTCTTTGCAGTCGAATTGATTACACTATCATACAAGTACAGCTACGTGCTGCGGAAACAGATGGTCACTATTGCGATGGTGATCATGAAGTGGGCCGAAAACAGCAAAAGCGTGTTCCTGAACAAACAGTTCACGCGCAATGTCCTGAAGATAGAAGACCGATGCTATTATACTACCGTAAACATTAATCTTTGCCTAATGAATCCGGAAGAACACCCGCACGCAGAAGCCACGCCTCATATTTGATTTCATCATCCGCGAGAATTTTAAGAACAATATCTTATAAGCGCCTTTCCAAAAGCGCATAGCCCTCTGAAAGCGCCATATAAATTCACTCGATAAATACTGATTCGGAGCTCAACACAGTCAAGGCAAAGTATTCACCACAGGTATCAAGGTGGTTGGTTCAAAGAGCTGTACGAATCGACAGATTGTGAGTGTGTCCGGACGTCTAGCTAGGAGCGTGGCACATTGGTTCCTTCAATCTGTTGTGGGTAGACACGTGTTGAAGGACAGATGTCTGTATGGGGATGCCATATGCAAGGGCTCTGTGAGTAGACGCGGGCTCGGTAACTTGAGGCAATCTTTGGTCGCGACTCTTAAGGAAGATCGTGAACATCAAAGTCGAGAACAACTTGGTTATGGTGCTGTTGGATTCGATCTTTCACATATGCAACGCGAGTAGAGTTTCATATTGATTATATAGATTTTCACAAAGCTCGATCGTGATTCATGATCTGTACCCAGTAGTCTTATGTTCAAGGCTCAATAAGGGTTTCGTTTGAAAGATGCAAGGACATGGCGGAAATCGAGCCTAGATACAATCAAGGCTACAGGGGCTATGAGTATCTATTCAACCATGATGTAGAATTGTGTGTAAATTTGTCCTTTTTGGATATAACCCGGATCAATTCAAGACCGCACCAGTATCCCCCTTCAGAGCCCCGCTTGAATAGTAGAAAGTATGAGAGGAGATCCGATATCATCTTTACAATGCTTAGTGAAATCACCATCATGTAATTCACATGCATTGTCAAAACAAGGAGAGAATTACGTGTAAATTAGCAGTAAGGCAGAGTATGTTATTTCGTATGGGGCGGCGCACTGTTTATTTACGGTGTTCCTGGATCTTCCCTCTGCCCAATCTCCGCCACAAGGCAAACTAACCATATATGGTTACTGCCAACACTCAATTAACCACTGCCAAAACGTCGTACTTCAACTCCCACACGACAATCGTTAGTTACTCTCAACATGATTCCCTATCAAATAGATATCTCACGTTTGGTCCCCTTGTCAGACTCTAAGACTTCTCGACCGAAGGATGGGCGGCTTCCACCTGCTGAAACCACAACTGTTGTACTGCCAGCTGCCCCGGAGGCCCCGCTCGTAGGTTTCATGAGCTTGCCCGGAGGTGTGTCTACGTCCCCCAGCTTTCAAGACATTTGGATTGTAACTGACTTGTTCTAGAAATCCGAAATCAAATCTATGGCTACCTAGATCATGGCATGAAAGAACTCAACCACCGCTCAATCCGCACTCGATCGTCCATCCGGCGCACATTCCCCCTCGCAGGTGTCAATTCTTTGATACACAAGGAGTATATGTCTTGGTTTCTCAAAAGGCGAAGCATTCTAGTCAAGCTTAGAAGCCTTCGGAAGTTCCTTGAAACCTTCTATCCAGATGTAAAAGTACCTTCATGGTTGAACGTCTGGATGGAGAGGGGAGAGGAGCAACATGCGAAGGAGACTCGTGTCTTGTTGAGGGTCGAAGATGACAATTTGAGGATCACTCGAGAGGGTCCTTTAACATTCCCCTATTCCCGTTGGACTCCACTAGGTCCTGTTTGGGTCTTCTTAGACGATTAGACGGGAAAACAGATTGGTATGGAAATAACAGGCTGGAGGGAATCAGTTTGGGGATGAGATAGATTGAAAGGGATGAAGAACATGGGATCAATCTCAGTTCAAGCACACATACTTGAAGGTGCCTAATAGCTTGCAGGGTATATAACACAAAGGAAATAACGTTAGTAGACAACGTTTTCCTTGCAATTATACATGCTATCGTGTTTCCAATTTTCGCTCGCAAATAATTCTCACAGCAGTCGATCTTTCCTCGCTTCAGAGAAAATTGAATATGGTTCCGGCGATCGAAAATTTCGGTAGAAGCCTACTTGTGAATTTAACCAAATCCTTTCCTCAGCGTCCGGTGTAAGGATCTTGTTCACAAACATGTTGCAATATGGAATTGAATCTTGAAACAGGATGTATTTACAGAGTATCGTGTAGGAGAGACGAATCGCAGCCGTTCTTACTTTCGCAGCGATTATTATATGTCAAAAGGCTGAAAGCGGGACTGCTCGCTACACTGCCCAAGTCACGGACAGCCGTGGGGATTGGGACTTGATTTGGGAGAAGGAAGAAACCCCCGCTGAAATAACCATCGTAGCCCACTTTTCAAATTGTAGACATTCCTTAGATCCTGACGAATAGTAATTGGAGACTGTCTCAGTCTTGCGCCCTCTTCAAAACTCCGGCCCATTCCTCTACCCGGTCAGTCATTCAATGAAGGTACGTCGACAACCTGGTCGACTTGGGACGACAAGTGGGACTCTGCCTGGGACACATAAAGTCACTCGTAGGACGTAATAGAGTAGTGGCTTCCAGAGAGAGCGATCTTATGCTCTTGTTTCCAAAGTAGGCCAGCGTGTGAAGGGCTGCTTTTGTCCATTGCCTCTATATTCGATGACACATCCAGTACTTCATTACTCACAGGTATCTCCTTTATCCAGCATCCATTTTACTAGAAGACACTATATAAGCGGGTTGTGCTAACCCTATTAATGACGGGAATATCGCCGAGCCACTCGATCAATGTGTAGATATTGGCTTCCGCTCATCCTGTCGCGGCTTCGTGAATGTACTACTGTTCGGTAGTAGTGCGCTAAGCGCACGCTGTTTCCCTAGAATAGCCACCCTTAGTCAGCGCATGTGATGGGTTCGCTTGTTTCCACCCGTAGAGACCCACCTCTCACACCCTACACCTAGCGAATTCCGTCCCGGAGATCGTAGGTAGTATATATCCATACAATCGGTCGAAGGCGCAATGGCGTACCAAGACATCCGCCAAGTGCCGTGGCTCCAAGAGGCCCAAATGCAGGATAAATCGGACTCGCATCTTCTTCCGCAGGCCCTGAGGACCCAGCTCCTAAGATACCACGAGTACAACGAAGGCTTATATTCTTCGCATAGTAAAACTTTCCAGTCCTTCGGGATAGAAGGTCAACAGGAATCAGTCCCTCGCGATGCTTTTTCGACACATTCTTGTGCTCATTGTGCTCAAATGCGGAATGTAAATATTCGCGCAGATGGGACGGTCTTGGTCCCTTTCATGATGGTGGACGCTAGATCCAAAGCATTGGCGGGCTGTTCCCTGTTTCGGCTATTTCTAGACACTGTCCAAGACGATGATATCGATGATGGTGGAACACTTTACCTCTACATAAATTTTTACCCTGGGAAAGAGCCGTGGCAGCAGGTGGTAGGCGCTTTTCTGACCGTTTTTGGGTCAGTCTCAGTCGATCCGGATCTTTACAAACTTACTCTCAGTGCCATACAGGATGGCCAGAAATCTGCCATTGGTCAGAATCCCAATGAGAGCTCTCACGCGGGCGCCCAGCAGACACTGGTGCCCAAACGACCAAGGAACAATGATAACTCATCAGACTGGACCTTTGATTGGGTTTTTACAAAGCTGAAGCACTGCCGAAAGAACCACCCCCAGTGCAGGCGGGGCAAAATTCCGTATAGACCCAGTCGACTACTTCAAATCCCCCCTCTGAATCCGACAAAAGGTCAGCCAAACGTACCTTTGCACATCACTGGACCTGACGACTCCGAGCCATACGCCGCACTAAGCTACTGCTGGGGCGGGGAGACGTCATTCATGCTTACTTCCAAAAATCGAAAGGAATGGGAAGCCAACGGGATACCATTTGGTGACTTCCTGCAAACACTCAAAGACGCCATTCACGTCACACGACGCCTAGGCATTCCATTCCTGTGTATAGATGCAATCTGCATGGTTCAAGATGACGAAGACGATAAAATGGCTGAGATCGCAAAGATGGGTGAGATATACATGGGTGCGGAGCTCACGATCTCAGCCGCAAAGGCATCGAGATCTTCCGAGGGATTCTTGTCTCGCGTGGAAAGCCCGACACTTTATCATCCCATCAATATTCAATTTCGGGGCTTTGATGTCTCGGAGGAAGTCTTTGTGTCGCGCGCCGAGTCGGATGATGCAAAGGACGCGGTCGATTACAGAGGTTGGACGTTGCAAGAAAGATGGCTATCACCAAGGCTGCTTGAATACCGGACTGATGCTACGCATTGGGTCTGCTTGCAAGAAGTGAGCGTTGATGGTGGCTCAAGCAGGTTGCCTGTTGGTCTTCTTCATACGGTCTGTAACGAGATCCGCGTAGCTGCAGTGAACGGACGCGCCGCGGACACTAATCGTGTTCATGAAGCAATAAAAAGTTGGAACTCCATCGTGGTAGACTTCACCGCCAGGCACCTGAGTGTGCCGACAGACAAGCTGATAGCAATTTCCGCGCTTGCATCCGCATACGCCCCTCTTCTCGGCGGATATCTTTCCGGGTTATGGCGTGTTGACCTGAAAAATCAACTACTATGGTACGTAATGCCATTCGAGAAAAGCAAACGCTCAACCGGCCGAGCACCGAGCTGGTCGTGGGCAGTCATGGACACCCAGGTACGCTTCTCAGACCAAAGCGCGAGCCACGACCACAGCGAGTCATACTACACAGCCGAAATACAGGACGTGTTCGTCATTCCCAAATCGCAACTTGTCCCCTTCGGCGAAGTCACAGGCGGAAAATTGTCCGTTGAAGCGAACTTTGAAGAAGGAATCTGGGCGCGGCCGCACCCTGGCTCAGACTCATTAAAAGGCCGAGCAACGAATACACTTTTCCGTATCTCCGACGACCCAGCCAGGGAAGCTATTGAATACCAACTCGACATCTACGGAGACTTCCCCCCTGAACCTGGCGTGGAGATGAATGTCATTTGTATTGAAATACTGCTTCAGCTCGACGCCTCTGTTCCACCGCGAAAGGGTAAGGGTACCAAGATGCGGAAGGTATGGAGAGATTCTTTTGGACTGGTGCTTCGTAAGATGGGATCCGGGGAGTGTGAGCGTGTTGGCATGTTTGAAGCTAGTACTAACTGCGTATGGTGTGAAGGTGCTCGAGGGAGTTTTGTGATCGTATAGCGGCGGGCTCATTACTTTGGACACCGGCGCTAGAGGTTCTATCCTGTGGGAGTGTTCATATCGTACGGAGTCCGTCTATACTAGACGAACACAGCTAGTGCGGAACTAAATGTGGGAAGCTCTACGCCGCTTCGCCAACCTTTTGGCGACGTCAATCGTCGGACCGTGGTTGTTCCGAGTCTCAAGGAAATATCTGTTAAAGTCCTTCCTAATCCCCCTTTGAGATCTACTGTCTTTACTACACCAAGCCGACAACTCTCGGAAGTGGATATTCAACTTTCCTAAGCGTCCACAAGGAGAAGTGGTGCTTCTGCATTCATGATATTATTACAAAGTACCTATTGTACACTCTAGTTAGGTTTCGATGCCCGGTACTTGAGTAGTAATGCAATCACGCTCTCCTTTTCTGCGGATGGAGGCGCACTCGTAGCCGAGTCGAGGACATTCTCATGGAACCTTCCCCTATTGTCTTTCCCTGGCTTATTTACATCAGCGCCGTTATGTAGTAACAGCTGCACCATCTCTTGTGTTGGCCATGGAAATAGATAGTGCAACCGATCCACAGCTGCATGCAGCGCACTTCCAAACTCTCCACCCTGCGCGTTAACTTTAGCGCCCCCTTCGATTAGCACTTTAGCTATCTGCACAAAGCCTTGAGATGAAGCCGCCTGAAGCGCAGAACCATAAACGCCACCTTGCATATCAATTTCAGCGCCTCTATCAAGTAAAAGCTTAGCATGTTCTGCGTTATTGTTGGTTGAAGCAGCCTGGAGCGCATTGCCATAGTAGCCGCCCTGCGCATTGATCTCAGCACCTCTAGCAAGTAATAGCCTCACAACTTGCATTTCAAGGTGGAGAACAGCAGCCTGGAGCGCATTGCCATAGTAGCCTCCCTGCGCATTGATATCAGCGCCCCTATCGAGAAGTAACTTTACTATCTCTATGTGTACCCGATATGCAGCAGCCTGGAGCGCATTTCCATAGTAGCCGCCCTGCGCATTAATGTCAGCACCCTTATCGAGAAGTAACTTTACTATCTCTACATTCCCCTGAAATGCAGCAACCTGGAGCGCATTTCCATAGTTTCCGCCCTGCGCATCGATCTCAGCGCCCCTTTCAAGGAGAATCTCTATGATTTGCTCATTCGTTTTACTTGAAGCTCGATAGAGCGCAGTCTTGCCTTCTCTATCTTTTGCGTTGACATCGGCCCCTTTGTCGAGTAATATCCAGACTATTCCAATAGCTCCCATGGATGCTGCCATTCCTAGAGGTATGTCGGTTCCGGCTCGATAGTTGAGGTCAGCTCCAGCATCGAGCAAGATCTTCACACCAGGAAGGAAGTTTCGTCTGATAGTTTCATGAAGCTTCCGTTGCCATCTACCTTGAGGTACTATTCCCCCGTGTTCTTGTATCAGCTGTACTGTGCGTTCATGTTTTCCAGAAATGGCTGCTAAAAGAGCGTGTTTGTGTTCACCGCCTTCAGCATTGACATCTGCTCTAGCTTCAATGAGAATCCGAGCAATTTCTGTGTTGCCTTTCACACAAGCCGCTTGAAGGGCATTGCCGTACCGCTCCCCTATCTCGTTGACGTTAAATGAGTTACGAATCAAGACTCTGACAAGGTTATAGAGATTCTGATCTGATGCGATATACAATAAAGTCGCCTGGGTTGAATATTCACGAACTTTATGGCGTTCCAGTGTGTTGTGGTACAGTATCCACCTCTTGAATTTGGCAGAGCTTGTGAATGCGAGAACAAATTGGCTTTGTTCAGCTGCGTTGCCTTCTGCAACGTTGGAATGATTTAGGATGTTGTCTACAGAGTATTCTAGAAACTTGTAACGTGTTTCCAAGGCATTCTCATCGCGCGGAGACTCGGCCCTTCTTTTCCGCTTACGTTTGCTATTCTTGTCAGGGCCTGGGGGGTCTGGAAGTCTTGAAAAGTAGTTAAAACAGCAGTACCGAAGTCGATCATGGCTTAGTCCAAACAAATTCCCTCGAAGATTGGACTGGAGTCGAAACAAGCCGTTGTTGTAGAGCAGAAACTCCCTGACGGTCTCATGAATGAACTGAACTACTGGTGGCTGAGATCTGGAAATCTCAGTGAGTCCTTTCGAACAACTGAGAATATATCGTTCTATAACTCCGTCATCAGGGATTCCCAAGTCCCAGTTATCGAAACCCTCGGACCCAGACCGAACCGCCGAATACATTTCGGCCGGATTTAGCGAGCGGAAGGCGAATAGCATCCACTGAAGTAACAGAGTGCACTGGTCTAAATTTTCCGAATCCTTGGTCAAAATGTCTTGAAACAAGGCGTCTAGCTTCTCGGGAATATCGTCTAGGCGTTTATTCATTGCATCTATTCGGCCGTGGTCGTAGAGTTTGTTCAGCATCGGAATCACAAGCACAACCCAGAGGAAAACACTGGAAGCTTTGCGATATATTTTTGCCTTCAGCTCACTCTTCCCCGGTCCCTCGTCCCCAATTAATTGACCATCAACAAAAGTAGTGATATCGTTACTGTGCCCTGACTGATCCTCGAGCACAAACTTTACACCTTTCTTAATGCTAATATGCGGGTAATGGCGACTGGATAGACAGAGACGGAACGGGGCGCCATTTTCAACCGAAGCTTGTCCAAGCTGCTCAAGGAAAAGGACCATCTGTCGCACATCTTCTTCCTGTCCCTCATCGAGCGCGTCAATGAACATTGTGATCCGCTGACTCTTTTCACTGAGACTTTCAGCAACTTCAATGAGGAACTCTTGTAGTTCCGGTATTGTCCAGTCGTCGACTTGGCCTGCGTTCTCCTTTGTAAGAAACATCTCCGTGAATCGGGCTTGGAAGCACGGAACCCCCTGTAGAATTTGATGTACAAGTGAGCGATACATCCCCGCACTCGATTTCTCGAGAGAGCCGAATGCTCTTCCGTTGAAAAAATATGCAATGGTAACTTCTTTGTGGGTTCCGGCGTGCCCCTTTTTCCATCTTCTTGTCTTCGAGCCATAGGCCGTCTTCATGAGCGTCGACTTGCCTGACCCAGGTTTTCCTTGAATCCACAGGAAGCCATGATGTTCTTGAATCTTGTTTGCATCCAACCAGTCGATATATTTGGTGTTCTTGAAGACCCACTTGCAGGTGTTTTGGAGAGCTGGAGTGACGTTTCGAAGCCGCGCATCTTGACGTGGGAAGGCGAGCGAGTCCAGCAGAAGTTTGTATACAGATTCGCAGTCCGATTGGTTTCGCTCAGTGAAAGGTCTCGGTGTGGTTTGTCGAGGAATTTCATGCAAGGCCACTAAATCACACGCACGTCAGCCTCAAGAATGGTTATATCAGGACATAGAGTGTAATCTAAGGTGGACATAGCATTGATATGCGCAAATACATGGTCAAGCTAACTTCGAAGTGAGGCCTTACTGACTTTGCATTCCTAACGGTTGAAGACGATCCATGCAGCGTAGTAAACCCCACGTGGCCGAAGCCGCCGTGAACGATGCCCATTCCTTCCATTCTTGAGGAATGTCGCCATTGGCATGGTCCGATATACCTCGTATGACAAGACAATTTTGTCGGTCAAGAATGCCGGCAGCCTCCATCTCAATGCAAATCGCCCCCGTATCCACGCCAATCGTATCGCGCGTCGCTGAGTCCCGGATAACATGGTCAACACAAGCAATTCGACCAAAATGGATATCGAGGTCTGTCTCTTCCGAGCGATTGGATGTAGATGCACCGGCGAGTGCGGGGTTGTGGAAGCTGATGGCAGTGCCCTTCTTCCCTTTTGCTGCTGTCTGCATTTGAGTCCCCAGGGCTGTCGAGATTCGGCCTTCCTCATACAAAGTTCGAAATTTACTGAGCAGCTTCGTTATTCGGAGTGCAGGCTGGGGTAACACACGCCTTGGTGTTCTATCCTTGGACAGACGCGTATCTGTCCAGTGTACAACAGCATGTGAATCGTCACCGTCCCAGCCAATCACCACGTCACCCAAAGCGACACGTGGATTATTGTCCTCATTACGTCCTGGTATACCGCCGCCGATGCCGACGAGGAGAGTTACTTGGATGAAAGGGAAAGAATGGACGAGCGGGTTGACCGTGTGTCCAGCGGAAATGACACCCGTGCTGCGCGAAGGGAGTGATACGAGGACGATGTTGTGAATCCCGATTCTGCCACAAGTATAAGCATTGTCATCAAAGGAAGTTTCTAGATCCGGTGTTGTGTAGAACTCGTCGAACATCCTCATCATTGCTTTTGCCTCGACAGGTAATGGACAGATGATCGCGACCGTATAGTCTCGCGCCGGGATCTGAATTCCTTCCATCTTTGTCTTCTGGTGGGCTAAGCCTCGCCTTTTGGTAAATGTTCGAGCAATGGTGGCAGGGTCTTGAGGTGTGTGTAAACAGGAATGGAGGTGCGCACCCCCCCAGCATCCAACAGTTGGGATGAGAGTGAAGAAATGATGGACGAATCAATGTTCAGAGAGGCCTGGCGCCAAAGGGAGGAGAGAGAACCGCGAACATGAGAGGAAGGCTGGAGAAGGCAGCGATAAATGCTATCTAAGGAGAAGTGTTCGACCCTCAGCCTTGCTGACTCCGCAGGCCGCCCCGGCTGTCTGACCGGTCAGGAAGCGACGTGGCGCCCGTATATCTGCACTGAGACGCCGAGGGCAGGGAGCCGAGACCAATCATCCAGCAACAATTCAAGGTCACACAGCGACAAGGCAAATTTGCACAGCCTGGCTCTCATTTAGCATGCGAGAACTATATCACCGGAAGGCTGAAGGAACAGCACGTGCTGATAACATCGATAGTCAGTGTATTAAGATATCTTAATTGTCAGCAGTGAAGTTAGAATTCAGCTCGAGTTCGATTTACGAAAGTCAGGTCTGCTTCGAATCCGGCTCTTCGCATTTATCTCTATCATCAGGTTTTTTTCCACGATGGTCATGTGACCTATTACTGGCTATCCAATACGTACTTTCCAAAATATCTCACTAGCTATCTATATTTTCTGTGATAGAGTCAATCGCGTTCATTTGAAACTGGCGCCGGAACCAAGCATAAGGACAAAGAGAACCCGACCGAAGACACACGCACATTCCTGGAAGTATTGGAGAGCACCCTATCTATATTGAGAAAAGCCTACTATAGTATGCTTGAGGTAGTCTAAATTGAATCTAGATTTCGCGAGTAGCTTCTTACGTAGTGTTGCGCATCATTCTTTTTGTGGCAGTGGTGCACAGTAGGACAGCTGATTCAAAATTGACCGAGATCGAAAAGTATTTGAATATAACAAGCATGTCAATGAGCCAGTGGCGAAACCAGTCCAACTCATCTCTGATGGGGCCAGCTTCGAACCGTCCTGTCAAGCACCCTCGGATCCTCTTCTCCAAAGTGCCACACAATGCGCCCGATCAGTTGTATTAGATGTACGTTTTTCCCGAAAAATGAACTTCGTCAGGTTTGGCCCTATTCTAGACCAGGAGGTTGACAGTATCGGTATATATATACCCAAGCGTCGTGAAGATGCTTGCGCTTGTTGTCACCAACAAGATCTATGAACGCTTCTGCTCAAAGCTCGGCGACGATATCGGTGCGACTACCTATTTCCGCATTATAGAACTAGTTTTCTCTTCAGAGTGGATAGCGGTGAAAGGGCGCTTGACTGTGCTCACGAAGCCATACTGGGTCAACTGAATTGCACCTTCGCGCAAGAGCTCAGGAATGGCCATGGGGAGATAGCAGGGAAAACCTAAGTGGGATATGTAGTGGAGGCGACCTAAATAACCTTCGACATTCAAGTAGGAGAATAGCAATCTATCACCAAACGTATATTATGTATAATCTGCGACTTGAGCTGCTGCTGCCCTTCATCCGAATTGAAGCCTTAGAATGAGGAGCCCCAAAATCCCGCTATTACCCGTACAAGTAAGGTAAATCACTCGCAGTTTCGAATTTCAGGTTCGACTCCTAGAAAGAGAGGCTCATGCAATAGGGTGTGGTGGTGTGGTCATTTATACACGACGCAGAGAGCGGGAAGATCATTCGCAAATGCATTTGTTGTTTAGCTATGATGGCAGGCATTCCATGTGACCTTCCCCAGATAACTATCCAGAGGAGTCAATGACCGTTTTCAAAAGAAGAAAGAAAGACAACCAATTTTTTTGCACCTGCTAAAGCTTTCATCAAAATCGACGGGTAGATAGGGTACATTATTCGTTTGAACCATGGATATCTGCCTCTGACGCTGAAGTAGCAGCCAAGACCACCCGCCAATTCTTCGATCATGTTAGGCACTCGAGTCAAAACCCGGGACCAGATCTGCATGCGACTAAACCCCTTACTCACACAGCCTGGGGTGCTTCTCCTCTGCTTTCGGCGGAGCAGTAGCATCTTCATCCTCTAGCTCGATGAAAGTCGACATGTGAAAGTCAATCACCATCGCCTATCCAATATCCCTGTTCCAGAGAATATTTTGAGTAGCAAGATCACCATGGCGCACACCCAGGTCAAGAATTACCTGCTTGGACTCATTTGCTCGCTTCCAGAAAAGACTAAAGGCTGTAATGTCGCCTTCCACGCATTTCCTCGACTCCCCCGCAAAACTCAAGAAGAGCATGTGTCTCAATTCTAATCCTTCCTAGAAATATGGCCTCTCCAGTCGTAGGGCCCCGAGGCAGACGGGGGCGTTGATGCCTTGGAGTGGTAGCAAGCGGTCGTTAAATTTGACTTCCTGCTTTAGACATTCTCCCATGCTCACAAGGGTGCATTTGGCAGCGACGTTATATCCGTAAGATGCGAGCCGAACGCGGAATATGAGCCCGCACGCCCCATAACTCTCGGAGGGTTCACAATGGTGATCCATGTCCAAGGTGAGTTGCTGGTTGAGAAGGGTGTGGAAGATTTGTAGGCTGATCTGGTGGTTGAGGGTTCCATGCTTATGTGCATTTGGACAGGCTATATCAAGTAAACCACCACGAGCCAACCCTAAAAGACACTTCTGGGTGCAAAATTTCCAGCTCCAGATGTCTCGATCGTGCTGTGGAGTTTCGAGGGCGCTGCCGGTTACCTTGGGGCTCGTGCCTATCAGTACCCCACCCTGCCCATCGTCTGGTCGCGGGTTTCGTTCCTCCTGTGCACCTTCGAGATAATCAATGGCATGACGACTGTTAGACGATACGATCAGGGCTAGTTCGGTCTGGCATCTAATCGTCCGGCCTCCGGGGGGCTCACAAATCGACACACCATGATATTCACAGGACGGGGTTTCGTGCTTCGGAATCTCCGTAACGAGATTATCATAATGTACTTGCCACGTATGGAGATTTTGATACGCTTCAAAGCGCCAGTTCTGAGATCGAGTGGTGTTCTGGAAAGCCTGGAACGCGAATGCAACTAATTGTCCTATGGAGGTAAGGTGCAGCCTTTTGTCCTGTTCTAGGTTCCCAGTCAGTAGGGCGCCATTGCCCACATCAACTCTTGGAACGGAGAGATGATATTGCACGATCGGAAAGTCATTAGGAATCCATAGGAAGATAATTGCTTCGCCAGTGCACACACAACCATACTCTACCCCTAGCTTCACCATGTAGGAGAAAGTCTCTGTGATGATGGCGGCTACGAGACGACGGGATATGTCCTTGGTAGAGTCTGCTGTGCATTGTAGCACATTCTCCAGTTCCATGTTCTCCAGGCCCTCGTATAGGTAACCAAGGGGTAGCTTATGCCGGGCTTTGTATTGCATAACGAATGCGGCACTGCGGAATTCATGATCTTTCTCATCAGCGTGATAAACGCAGTATTGCAACCCTTGCGGGCGTGTAGGGGAAGGATGATCTGGTGTATTAGTCGTGCTACTACCCTGGTGCGGTCCCGCATTGAGGTTGTGGGCATGGTCTTTGATCACTGCGGGACCTCGAAGGCCAAAGCGGTGCTTTAAGATTGGGTCCTGGACAAGCTGCTTGATAATGCGGCATACACCTCTTGCCACGGTGTCCCGTTGGAAGTAGTAATGCTCGCTATCATATACATAAGAGTGATAAGATTGGCGATTCATGCTCTTGCCCCGCTTCTTACCATCTCCTTCTATGAAAATCGGAGAGTCGAATCCTTGCTCCCACATGAGGGGGGATTTGTACATGTCCATCCACACTGCCGACTGGAGGTCTTGGAAATTGTACCAAGGCTGTATGGTGTCCGGCCGAATATTCAGACCCGCGTTCACTAAATCAGCACGCGCGGGCGATCAAGCGCTTGTTTGTACATTCAAGGCCAGCTGGTAGTGGATGTGACAAGCAGCTAAAAACTCGAGAAGGTTTGTGTTGCGCATTTGGTCTTCCGCTCCTTGAATCTGAAGGCCTTGTTGCTCATCCTCCATGCGCCTGTGTTCTTCTTCCTCTATACCCCATTGTAGTTTATCAGTTTCCCGTCCCGGGCCAAATTTACGGGTTTACTGTGTGGATTTATTCCCTGGTTGGGCTGCATTGATCTGTGAACACTCCATGACCCGCAAAAGGGTCGTAACTCTGGCACTTGATTCGAATCGCCGTGCCTGGTGGTTGTTGTATGGTTGATGCTGAGCTGCTTGCGGCCGAGGTGAGGTGAGGTAAAGGTGAGAGAGACAATCGGATGTTAACGTCCACGGGTGTAGGGAAATGTTTACACGTGACGGGTCATGGCACGTGCATGCTAAGTATTTTTTGCCACCCGCTTTCGCCGTCTGCTTAGCTCATATACACCATAGTGCCTGATTGTACGCCTCTATCTACCGCAAGAAGGCGTATGGAAAATGATACAAACACTGCCAGCCGGAAACTCCAATGAGATTGCAGCGAATATTCGCGATGGGATATCTAATTGCTCCGCAGGTGCTGTGGAAAGCTGGAAGTTCACTGAATGGGCTGCAGTTGGTGGCTCGTGCACTCAACCTTGTTGCTGCGCGGGAGAAGCCCGTCCCCAATAAAGTCAAGGGGATAGAACAGTCATCACAACTCAACAACCCCTATCTTGCTACTAAGAGATGTAGCTTGGCTTCTACGTTTGGAGGGAGTGGCAATATATCACATACGGAAGTGTACTGAGAACGAAACTAAGGTCTTGAGACAAGAACCTAAGATTCCCGGCCGTAGATTTGAGGGTGAATTCCTTGTCGGACGGTCGAACATTCCTTACAAGACCCACATAATCGTACAACTATCTTATGACATGTAGCCATTTCAGGTCTAGATACTTTGACTATTGTTCTTCGATACGTCCTCTTTCCAGTCGCTATAAGTATGCCACGGATTTCTACTATTTTTCTACTCCTCGCCAAGGAAATTTGTCCAGTTCCGTTTAGTCAACATTGGCTTGGAGATGAGCTGCAAGCCGCTCAGAGATATGGGCAAACTCGATTGGAAGGGCATTCGTTTTGGTCCCATACGAAAAGACCCAGTGGGAGAGGCAAGTTGGGGCCCACAGTCATCAGGACACGCGTTTGATAAATACGGTAAAGGCGTTTCCTGAGCTTCATTATAATGGCTTCCCAGCAATTAAGGGCATTGTCCGTCCCGGGCGTTTTCTCCAAACATGTAGGGTGTCTGATGACTTGCAAGAAGCCGATTTCAAAGCAACCAATTATGCTTCTAATCTCTAGTCCTAATTGGCGGTGCACGTGTGGGTAGAGATACGAAGCTTATAGATATAGCTTTGAACGGCCAAAGGGCAATGAGTTGCAATGCAAAGGTCGACAATGCCAGGTTTCTGTACGAATTCTCTATCAGCCCCTGCGGAACGTGCCACCAAATGTCTCGTAACTCTGGTTCGACCAGCAACAAGCTTCCTCCATTAAACAAATGAAGCAGCTCGATTTGACGCCACACAGGGCTGAACTGCCCAATCAGCCACTCCCTTCCATAGATACGCATGGAAGAGGCAATCCCTGCCAATACACCAACCCATTATGGAGAGACCGGTTGCTGTGCCAGAGTCTAACATTTGCAATGAAAGAGAAATAGATCAGCGGCCCCGGCTTCATACATAATTCACGAGCGCCTTGGAAACTCAGCTAATCAATGACTCGCCACTGTTGTTTTGCGATGAAAAAGCCTCGTGGTATTGAACTCTCAGTAACTCAGGAACCTACAGAAATTGGAAATGAATTCGGCACTTTGATTCAGAAGTGGACCATATTTTACATATAACACATAATACCATCTCTTTCTCATCTGCCTTGCAAGAAAGGGGTGAATTAATACGGAGGCAAAGTCGATCGATGGGTCACCCTGCTACATCGATCTTGTAGAAGACTGATTAGTTGGATGCCGTTTCAGGGGAGCGCGTATGGTCCAATATTGCACATATGATGCGAGTCATCAGATGTTCTGTTTGAGCGCAAAGATTATGCCACAGTGATATGGGAAAGACATTCTCGCCAATGAGCTTCACTGCTACTGGTATTCTCGGCTGTTTGCGATCGCTCGGGCAATATACGTGTTTCTCGTCTACTTGGTTCAATACTGTCCTGAACAGGAATTCGTACTTACGAGTTTACCTGTTGATTGAAAGCTACAATGTCCACTCCCGCAGACAAGGACTTGATAGTGAAGAGATTTCCATTGACTATTTTCGGCTTGCACAATATCTGTGCCCGCACCGCTTTTCGCCACCCGCCTCCCCCGCCCATCCGTGGATAACACTTTGCACGCCTTTTGAGAAGCCACACTGCCCGCCCACACAATCTGGGATGGTACGGATTTGTGTAGCGTGATCACCGCCCGGGGGACATGTACCATTGTAATAAGCCTTTAAAAACGCAAACGTCGTGGCATCGCTCTCTGGGATGTGTCTCTTTATATATACATGAATATATTCGACTTGTTAATGTGCTTGAAGATGTTTGTTCGTCACATCCGCAGTCAGGTCCAACTTCGTAGGTGAACGGGGAAGAAGGCGGCCACGCTCAAAACCAGCAATAGCACTTCGCCAATGCATCCCAGCTGCAGCCTCTCTAGCGGAAATGCCCAATATGTCATCATCTGGAGGCTTTAAGAGTAATCTTCAACAAAGTCGAGATGGTATTTCCTCTCCGCTGTCTTCATGTCATGTATACCCTTATGAGATTGGCGTGGGGCGGGCCGAGACCATCGCGGCATCAAACCACAAAGCTAATGTCAGGACCGCAAAAACTGATAAAGTGATAGTAGCGCCCGACAATGTCGTTCCTAGTCTACCTAACGGCAATGGTATATGTTCAAGTTGTGGAAGAATATCGGATCACTGAAGCTCAAACCTTTGTTAGCAGCAGAACCAGGAATCTAGACCACAATCCGATTTTCTTCTAGTAGTAAAGACCTTTCATAGTTCTTTAAAGTTGCTCGAAGGCTGGGTCGATCAGTACCGAGGAAATGGAGGATTAAAGTACTGTCAAGCCTTGAGGATGTCCGACTGGCAATTATCTACCCACTAGACAATAAAAGCAGTGAAGAGCATGATTGTGATGGTCTTGAAGTACGGTGTACATGAAGTAGCGCTTTTTGGTAATATAATACGAGGTTAGTGTTTACTATACTATTCTCGGATTAGATTCCGTGGCTCTTCCGACGACTTCACGTCGACTACCCTCGACCTCCCCTTCATTCACAGCATGCCACATGAAGATACCTACGGGATTTACCCCACGAATCAAAGGGTCTCTCAAATTCATAAATTAGCAGATTCCATGAGCCCAAGACCGTAAGCGGTTCCACCAAGCCAGGACACGTTGTACGACCTAGCGTGTTCCCAGTGCATTCATGGATACCTCACATGTACTAAAGCGGAGAAGGGCATTGTGTGTAAGGGATAGAGTTTTCTGGACTATTTTATCCTGATGAGAGTGACATTCCTCGTAAGTATTAAACGTGTACGAGGGGTTTGAGTCAGCGAGGTGTACATAGTTGGTCGTGGGACTTACTCAGTTTCTCGAGGCTCTTTAGAATGCTGCTTGTGCCCCGCGTGCTTGCTGCACCTTCAGATAGACTGAAAATGCATGTCCTTGCGCATTGAACCGAACAGAGCGGCATGTGCCTTCAGGGGGGTGTTCTCACGAACAAAAAAGACATCATAGAGAAACGTAAGGATGAATGCGGAAGATAGGACCTAGGGGGTGGGGGTCGAACAGCCGAGGATGCATCGTCGATACCCGTGGAATCGGGCACTGATGTAGACTACTTAGACTTTTTGCACGGGGAGGTTATATTGAATACATATCTCCACAAGCTCTATTACTTTATCTTGGAATTCATCCTTCTCCAGACCAAACATGTTTGAACGTAGTAATGAGTCGTGGGATCATCTACGCGTAACTCTCTTATTAGCTGATGCACGTCATGAAAAGGACTGAGAGACATATCATCAGGCCCTTCTGAGGTGAAAGCGAAGCGAAGAAACGTAGTACTATGGTCTGGTTAGGTTATTGGTCAGGCTCACTGGAATAGGAGTAGGCTTTCGACCTAAAGGATGAGGCTGATGAGTTTACCTAGTCTTTGAACCAGCTTGCAGGAATTTATTAGTAGAAGTATAGCCCACGGTGCATCTGTGTTAGATGATGTAGGTGAATATTAATATATTAATGCACGTGACAGCGTGATGATGTGACGGTGCAGAACGCACGGTCTACATTAATACAAAACAACAACATCTCGAAACTTCCCCCACCCACACCATCATACACCCTCCTCTGCCCGCTTCACTCGTAGTCACATTGTTATAGCCTCGCAAGGCATCAAGTACTTTCGCAAGTTCTGCCATGGACAGCAGTGTTAGTGGGTGGCTCGACGACGTCCTGCGCGCCGGTGGCGTTGGACAACCACCTCCTTCACCTTATATTCCTCCCGAATACGCGCGCCCTCCTCGCGCAATATACGAGCCCTCGCCTCTTTTCTACGAACGTGTGGCCGAATACTCACTCGAGCTGGCCCAAATCGCACTTGAGCTGGAACAATCTCCACCACGATCTGCCCCGCACTCCGCGATACGCTCCCCGATACGCTCTTCAGTCATCACTCGAAGTCAGAAGCGTGCATTGGAAGCACTGCAAGAGATACAACCTCCCAAGGCAGACTCGACCATGCAGCCTCCTCCAGCGATGCCGCCTCCAGCGGTACCCTCTCCTTCCAAGACGACAAGGTCATCACCGAGAAAGAAGAATGTCACCCAAGACGATGCGGCTCCCGGATCGTCCCAACCTTCTCTCACTCTCAACACAACCAAATCCCCTACAACTTTACCTCCATCAGAGTCCCAACTCACCACCTCTAAGACCTCATCGCGGAGATCACAAAGCCCCATGAAGCGGTTCGTCGACCTACAAATCGCAGATAAACCGGTGGACTTCGGGCCGCAGAAACCTCTGGAAAGTTTGCCTGAGGATGTACTAAATCTTCTAAAACTTCTCAAAGACGCGAGTGGAGGGCGTGGTGTTATTCCTAAGGAGATCAAGGTTTATAACGGTCGATTGCATTATGTGATGATTGTCTGACCTGACCGCTAGAAAGAAGCATCGGCAACATGCGAGAGTATCGATGAGAAGGACGAAGCATACATTTCGAGGAAGAATAGCAAACTGACCAAAGAAGAATTGATGCTCCAACTAGACGCACTGAAAAAAGTCAAGAACAATACTGATTGGTGTGATTTTGAAGGGCTATGCGAAGCATCATGGAATGAGCTTGTTCATAGCGAAATGCTAGCTCAAGCTACTCTTCACCGTTCTCACATTAATTTCTTCAATGTTACGAGGGCAAAGGTGGTATCAAGTCTGGTCCCAAACAACAAATTTGGGGAGAGGATGAAGAATAGGATGGTTGATTACGCTATTACAGTAGGGGCTGAAGTCATTCCAAAAGACAAGGTAGCGTCGCGTCTTAACTCCTGTACCAACGCGGTTATACGCCGATCCATCAACCAGACTGCCTACGGTCCGCTTTGCTATAGACCAATAGCTATCAGCATGGAAACGAAACAGCCGGATATTAGTAGGCAGGAAGGCCTGGTTCAATTATCAATCTGGGCAATTGCTCATCTCAACCGCTTGCGCGAGCTCCTCCCCTCCAAGGATCCTGTGCCTATTCCCCTACCACTACTCTTCGTCGATGGCCCGTCCTGGGAGCTACTATTTGCAATCGATCGCCACAACTCAATCGTAGGTCTATCTCGCTTGGCATAGCACTGTAGCTCACTTTTTTAGGAAATCATCCGGGGCGCCGGTCTTGGTTCTACCATAACACTGTTAGACTGTTACAAGGTTCTCAGGTCGCTTAGCTTGCTCTTGGATTGGGTCGACACGAGCTTCACCAAATGGTTCCAGGAGCAGGTTCTCACGGCGGCGTGAGCATCATAATATTGATCTGTCACCACGATCAATGGCATGAAATATATGGTTTAATGGATGATTCATGGAATAGAGCATGAGTGAGCGTTCTAAAAGTATCATGTGCTGTGTACACTAGGCAGACGGGATATCATGCACTTTCTTTTCTTTCACTTTTTCGTCCTAGAGCGGCTGACCTACGTCAACGCCAAGGCTAGTAGATAGGTTCTTGGTGCAGCTCCGCTCCACCAACAACTCCAATACAAAAGTCTTTCGTGCATTTACCACTTGTTCCTTGTCACCACTGAAGTCGAAGGCGCGCACGTATCGCTTCACAAGATTAGAATATAACAATCTAACACAGAGTTGACCATGGAGCCGCCTCCATCAAAACCACCACCTCCATCGCCCCGCCCGCGCTCGCCATCTAAAACGACGAAGGCATCGCCGAGAAAAAAAAAAGTTATCAGTCAATCTGCTGATATGGATGCAGCACCCGAACGGTCTCACCTTCATCTCGTCCACGACATCAAGCTCCCTGAGCCAGTGGCCTCGGCAGCGTCATCTACCTCTAAGTCAAGTACTTCTGAGATCTCAACGCGGACGTCACCTAGCCCTTCAATGCGCTTGTTCGATCTTGAATTACTTGAAAAGCCATTGAGCAAGAAGGGCACCAAGAGCATTGTCAACCTCGCCAAAGAATCTCGGCAACTCCATGCCAATATCATGAAGGTGGTCGCACGTGTTGCCTTCATCCCTAAGGAAATCCAGGTATGTAGCTCTCGTTCTACGTAGTGGTACGGGAGAGATTGAGCTAGGTGTAAGAACGCGATATAGGTAGAATGTGGACCTGGAGACTACCTTCATGACTCGTCCGTCGCGACTACCCGCAGCGAACTAACTCCAAACCAATTGATGGAGCAATTCCCAGCCATGAAGGAAATATGCGCCGAGACTGACAACTGCAATGAGCATTAACTCGCTGAACCACCTTGGAACGCGCGTGTTCATGACAGGATGCTTCAACAAGTGGTGAAATATAACACTAGCCTAGATACATGGGACATGACACAGGCTCTGGTGCTCAAGGGGCTCATGCCGGAGAACATAATCGGAGAAGTTGTCAATAATGTGATACTAAATTTCGCGGTCACGGTGGGAGAACCAAATATTCCGCAGTCTCATGTAAAGTCACGGCTTCAATCCTGTTCCGCCCACGGACACACAATCAACCCTTCAGAATATACGTCTCTCCAATTGAAACCAATCGCTATCTATGTTGTAACCACAGGACGCGGAGATGAGGGATCCTTGCTCCGGCTATCCGTCTGGTCTATAGCGCACTTGAACCGTCTTCAGGACCTACTCCCTCACTCCAAGCATCCCGTGTCTATCGCCCTACCACTGCTGATGGTTGCTGGGTCGCAATGGCATCTCTCGTTTGCTCTTGACCTTGGGAATAAGATAGTTAGTGAGCTCTGCCGCACGTTATAATTATTGTCTGACCTTCTACCTTAGGAACTCATCAGCAGTGGTTTGATCGGTGATACTACTACTATCACTGGCTGCTACATGGTATTGAAATCATTGAATCTGTTGATGAATTGGGCTAGTACTACCTTCGCAAAGTGGTTCAAAGACAATGTTCTTACTCCTGAATAATTGGGGTATCGAGACATCAGATTTGGATATACAATAGGCGGACTTGAAGGAACAATTTCGGCACGAAACGTGATGGCTAACGAATGAATAAGAGAACGGATGGAGATAGTCGTGTGAAAGGCGCAGTGTATACTATGCGGACTCACTTTCTGTTATTTTCCTTCTCGTCCCGGAGCCCGACTACGTCAGCGCCAGAGTGGATGGCTTCTTAGAGTCGCCTCGCTCCACTGACAAGTAGATTACCCACAGTACAAACCCCCCTCCCCCGAGTTCTGAGCTCACCTCTTGGTCTCTGTTGTCACTGCTGACTGTAGGCTATAGCACAAAACGCCGGAAAATTTAATCACGAAAGAGGTTACAAAAAATTCATTCATATCTACATCGTCCAACCCATCTATGCTTCCATGGAGCTTACCAACACTTAGTATCGTCACTATCGTGATGTCTAGCAGCACCAGGGTATCGATACGCGCGAGAGAGGTTTCTGGCCTCGTATGTTGAGATGACTTACTTCCCCTCCTTTGATGACTTTCTTCTCTTTGATGACTTTCTTCTCTTTGATGACTTTCTTCTCTTCTTCACCCTTTCTCCCGTCGTGCCATCGTTGCTGATCGTATCTACATGAGCTCATCCATTCATAGCCTTCTCAAAGTATCACATAACCTCCCCACCAACCCCATCGTGTGGTTGGTAGTCCCTTTCCGAGGCCCATACATTCCTTGGAATCCCAACAGTGCCCGTAACAAAACCAACATCCAATGGCATGATGGGTGTCGCGTACTTCTTGTCGGTGTGCATGTTCGCCAAATTGCTATACGTCTGAATCCTAGGACGTGCTCGTTGACGGCTATTCCATTCTTTGGTAGTCGAGCGGTTCAATGTTTTCTCGATATTGTCCTCTTGCAACAATGAGTCCAACCCATCTCCCATGCCCATTGATGGTTTCCCTCCCTTGAACCTTCTATCTGTTTCCACCCCTCCGGTTCCTTCCAGGCATATGGTTTCTTTCAGGATTTATTTCTCGTCTAGTTGTTCGTTGAGACTCCCAAAAACGACCATCCGGTAGATTCCCCATACCTCATTCCCATGTCCTCCCCCGCGAGATCTGCTCCCATTGACACATGTAGTGCTATACTGCTCGGCATGCAAAGCCAGACGTCCAGGCCGCTAAGCGTCGAAAAGATATCTTTATATACTTTCAGGGATGGCTTGGGGTTGTCCAGACGATCCATATGAGGATTTAATCGGGTATCTCCCCCTGGCAGACAAGTGATTTTGGAAACTCCCAATGCCCAAGCCTGTCCGAATTGCAAAATGTTCTTATATACAGTCGCTGTTCCTCCGCTAGTCCCCTCCTTGAATTCGCAAGAAACAGAGGTCCTTGAAATGGCTCCAGGTTGTGTCTTCATCGCTTATATATGGATAATAGTATGCGGTGTTTACATCTTCCGCTGGGTGGTGCCGTTTATATATACAGGGAGTCGATCTATGCTGTGGCCTTGCTCAAGTTTCAAAGGGTCCCGGTTCCTTGGTGTCAGACTGTCTGCCGCGAATATTCCCCTCAGGGCACAAGCATCATCAATGGCATCGTGTTCATGGATCGAGAACCTGACTGGAACCGCTGGAACATAACAACATTGATTTGGCTCACTTGCCCTTGATGCCTCGTTGCACGCAGTTGGACGAAATTGGACCTCCTAATTGCTGCCGCCAGTGCAGCTTTCATACTCGTACACGAGGGACTTCCGTCGCGGCACACATTCGGCACAGTCAGTGCAAAGGTGGCCCAACTTTCACGCAGGTAGGTTTCCATTTGGAAAGACAGCGCGGAGGACATGCCTCAGTGCTCTCAAAACATTCTGAGACAATAGTGTCCTCGTCCTCGCGGGAGAACTCCAAATGGTGTCTGGGTAGACGGGATATATACTGGTTTCCTGGTGTTTTATATACGTATTGCCGATAGCGAGAATGGTGTCGTTTTTGACAGGCCACAGCCACGTCAAGACGCAGGATAGCGCCAATCAGGTCATGGTGTGGTCGGTTGTTTGTGATTGGAGAGCAGCACTCCACCAAGTTTTCGAAAGTGATATATACGATCGGGCGTCCGTTTGGATCCTCCGGGTTTTCCATGTTTTCCTCCACTCTGACCGTGGTGTCCTTCATTTCTTATATCTATTTCCCATCTTTTCCTTCGTTCAACCGTGATTTCCTCCATTTTTGACATCCAACTCTGGCCTTTCCTTCGCTCTAAGTATAATGGTCCTCGTTTCTGAGGGTTTGTTTTCGTCTTTTCCTCCGCTCCAACCATGATATACTTGGTACCTAGTGCCCGTTTCCGGCCTTTCCCTCCGCTCCGGCCATAATACTTCTCGTTTCTGACTTCCGGTTTCCACCTTTCCTCCTCTATAACCGTCTTATCTTCAATCTCTGACTCCCATTTCCCATATACTCTTCCGCCAGGACCATAACGGCCTGTTGTGGTGAATTGCCTCAGTTTGACTCCAAGCCAGATCACATCTTGCGGTTGGTCGTTGTTCTTCTCACGAGCCAGATCAAGCCACCCGATCTCGCGACCTCCGCCTCTGTGCCACCCAACGTACGAACTGCATTGCCTCGCAAGCTCCGGGAACATGCTCTAGGTGTTTTGGAGGAAGCTGGTGAGTCGCCAGGTCTCCATCGGTTTTGCAAAATTCGAACCTTCGGCGTGGCCGTTTCGGTTTGGTCGCTCGGTCTATATACATCTTTCTAGCTAGGGTTATATAAACTCGGTCCATATACTTCCTCATCTCAGTCTACCCACGGGTTTTATATACGTCGTCCAGTTCGGTCCATATACACCGTGAGTCGGTTCCTTCTTTACCCTGATATCCGTCAAAACAACTTGGTCGAGTCAGGTGATTCGCTCTCTTGACCATCTTCCTGCCAATGGGCGATCCCAGCTGCCCTGGTACCAAGGGGCGCGAATGATTTCGTTCCCGCCACGGTATGGCTGGCGACACATGGTTGGGTGTAGTCTCTGACCGTGCACCCAGAAGGCTCGAACGCAGACGTTTGCCTCGGTTTCCGCGCCAGACTCCAGGACCCAGCCCATCCATCCCTTCGATGACCCGCCGGGCCGTCCTCCTCTTGGCAATATACCATCGCCCCCGAATCGGCAATATCAGATTGTCTGCGACTTTTCTTATCATGAAAGGATTCCAGAAATCCTTGCTGGTAATATAACACGGTCTTGGCCACCACGCCGGGCGGCTTCTAACACGGGGGCGAGGTTGATTCACATATATACGGGTGTTGAATACGATTGTTATATACAATGGTTACGACGAGTGTCTCCGCCGCGTCTATACGAAGTATCTCAGGCAGGAGTAGAGAACACACTAAAAGGTGTCTCGGGACTTCCGCCTGGAAAGAAGATGCTGGTCTCTTCAGGTCTCGGAGAGTCCCGTAGAAGAGCGTCGATTTTGTTGGAGTCGTTCCGGACGTATGCAGGTGGCTCCCAATTCACGATTTGTTGAGAGAAGTTGATTGAGGCTGTGTAAAGGGTAGGTGTCCTTTGTAGATGTAGGGCGCGCATGGTGAAGGGACGCCAAGCAGTAGGTGTGGTTTCCGTGTCAAGCCTCGATGACGAAAGGATTCTGAGGATGAGTGCACACTCAAGGTTTGGTTCTCACGTCGACCACGTCGTTGAATTCACCAGTCGCGCTTCAGTCAAGAAGGTACGGTGACATCAACGCCGAGGCTTCCCCAACAATCATCATGGAATGGCCGGCGGCAACCGACGAAGATTGCATTGGGTCCGCGGGGGAAGGGGGGTATAAACAGGTGAGGGAGAACAGGTCGAGTATGACAATTGAGCTGGGGCTGGGTCCCAAACGACATGTGACGGTGGACTGGAGTCGTCCCGTCATCTCAGTTGTACTTGGACATACGACAGGCGAAGAGTCAGCACATTGACAAGACATGTTCAACAAATGGGATTCGCTTTTTTCTAGAATTTGGAGTAATGGGAAAGAGACTTACTGGAGTGTTTATCTCAAGCTCGAGATCGGAACCGTTGTTGGAAAATGTCGTGGCTTGCCATCCTGGATAGGAAATGCAGACCAGCTCCAATTGGGACATGGTAGAAGTACTTTGGCGAGCGCGACATGCTTGAGCATTGCTGCGGGTGGGCGGGTGGCACGGGAGCGTCGTGGTGCTCCGTCGTCTTGTGGGTTCCGGGATGAATACTGTTGATAGAGAATCCCGACGAGCCTGGACGTGGCCTTGATGTCGGGGGCACCTAACATTCCAGTGGCGAATGCCGAAGGCAGTCTCCTTGACATATGTTGTTGAGATTACCGCGGCCCAATGTCAAGGGAACCATATCATCAGCGCCAGACAGGAGAAGGGTAGTGTTGGACCTTGATGAAAGTAGGGGCGGGTGGGAACCGTGCGGATTGTCGAAGTTTGTTCAGCCTTGTGCTTGCATCAGTATGTGACCTTGATGTTTAAGGGTGGACTTGACAGAGGAAATGAGGAGTCGTACTAGGAAATACCAGCAACGTCATCCCAACTACTTTTCCCTCGATTGAAGGAGGCAGGAGTGGAGATGTTCTTCCACGCGCTTCACCCCTCCAGAGGGGTCAACACGGCATCCTACAAGGGTTATGTTGGCTGAGAAGTAGAGATGGATCGCCGAAGTGCCTTGGTCGTCGTGGCCCGCTAACGTACACAAACCTCCTCGGAAATGATTGATGACCGTGTACGAGCCAGAGGGGATGAAATGAGATGGGCATCGTACAGTTCGTGGTTCTGTCCGTGATGTTAGCAAAATGAGCAGGCAAAGGAGCGAGTGACCGAATGTGGACCGTCAAGGCTTACATTGGAACTTTTACTATTGTGTGGCCTGTGTTGAGATGAGGGACGGGCCTGGGTTGTGGGTGAGGTTGGCTGCGGTGCGATGTGGAATGATCGAAAGGGAGAATGGCTCGAAATTGAGTGAATACCTCCGAGCCGACGAGTGTCTGTGAGTAGCAGACAGAAAAAAAGGGATGAATATTGGGGAAGAAGTAGGGGGAAGTAGATGTGCGTAGAACAGGTTACTAGGTGCGAGGCTGGGAAACGGACTTGTGTGCAAAGAGAGCATGATCCTTGACAAGCAAGAGAGAATGAAGGGTGAAGTGGGCGAACAAGAGAGCATGAACGGTGAAGTCGACAAACAAAGGAGGATGAATGGTCGAGTTGACAAACAAGAGAGGATGGAGGAGGGTGGACTCCGGCCCAGACCTTATAGAACTAGCAACTTGGGGTCAGGTGACCTCCTACCCGCTCCCTTCCTCTCAAAGAACGACCTTGAGAAGGCAGACGCTCCGATGATCGGACTAGTATCGAGCATAGAACTAGCGGTGTATGCAAAGAAGTCGGTGGTGTGGGGCATGGCCAGGGAGCAGTGCTTGACAATTCCAGCCATGCTTGGTATTTGACTGCACGACATAGATTGCAATTGCCACACAGTTCCCACCCTTTGATCTGGCCCGGTCTCTGCCATGCAGTAAGCCTTCTGTGACAGACACGGGAGTCAAATTCAGTAGCGTGTGAAGGGCGATCGTCACGCTAAAGCGAGTGATGTGGGTATTGGGTCGGGTTGATGCTTTGTTTTGTCAGGTTTGGAAAAAAAAAAACAGATTTTGGTGAGCAATTCATCGGCCCGCCCGTTCCCCGTGCAGAAGGTAAAAAGCAATCATGGCGATGTCAGAGTGCTTCCATCTACCTGCCCCATCGACGATCCCTAATGGGGTTGTTGTTGCGAGAATTCTTCTTTGCTGTTTCTCGCCATAACCGGGTCACTGGGAATAAATGGGGCTGTCGCGCATGGTGGCTTCGTGCATCTGAAACGCCCTCTCTGGTACCGAAACCAGGTACAGGGGCAAGAGACTTGTAATCTTGCGCATGTTGAGTAAGGATAGGCGGATGATGTTGTACAGCATTGAGGGCCAAGGAATCTTCCCGTCATCACGGGCAAAAGCATGAGTCCCGTGAGAAGTACTGACAACCAGGGCAAGGTCTCCGTTGCAATGCTGTGTTTGGCATAGTCTGAGTAAAGCGCATGCATATTGCTATTGCTCTCTGCTCAAGCTGCAGATTGCGTCAAGCCAGTCGCTGCGGCATTCCAGCCCATCGTGCAAAACACCTTTGTCGTAATGTTTCCAACGCTTGGTGTCTCTTAGCACTCTCATAGACAAAACCCCCAAAGAAGGCACCTTATGCCACATAAAAAGACACTGCAACTCCCAGATTTCGAGCATCTCACATTGTGTTCATCTTCACCAGACTACTTGTGATATCATTGTTCACGTCGGCCTGCAGTTCATCTCTGAAAATTCTCCTCGTATGACACGCCACTCAGCTGTTCAGGATGCCCTATCTTGAGTACAGTACCGTCACGCCAATCACGGCCATCTATGTTCGACAGGGTAATCTTCTCCTGTACGCCCACAATGACCCGTACCAAGGCATGGCGAGATTAGATCTCCAAAACAGGTGCTACATCAGGCGCATCACCATCCAAGGAAACCCGGTGTCGGAGGAAGGCCTCAGCACGGAGCTCGCCAAATTTCTCCTCCACTGCTCCGACAACAAAATCGACATGGAAGAAATTACGACGGGCCAAATTCGAGCAGCGATCGACAAGTATGCCACCATTCCCGACATGATGCTGTATGCATTGGCACGGGACTCCGCCTTGAAAACTGGGGATGCGCTCAGTCTAGGCTTCCAGCTCAGGTACCGTCTCCTCGCTCACGAGCTTGGACTACTGCAGTACTACGACTACGTCTATGGTAAGTTTCGACTAATGCAAAGCCCCTCCCGATGCAGTGCCTGGTGGCTGATTATGACCCATAGATTTGGGGACAGCCCTCAAGACGACCTGTCGGCTCGTCGGAAGACAGACCGTGAATGCGATTAATACGGTAATGCGGGGGACAGTCGCCCTAGGTCGCCACATCTCCCAAGTTGTCCACGACCCCAACTTCTATCAAGGGATGATGGTTGTCATTGAAGTACTCATATTCCTGTCATTCGTTCTGCTGCTAGGAGTATCCATCTGGCACATCATCAATGTCCTTAGACCAGTCTTCATGCCAGATGCCCGGACGCAAGCCTTGCAACAGGATTGGGCACATGCCAAGCAGAGGACCATCCAAGCCGACATTCAGAGACTCTTGCAGATTCGTCATGCTGCTGAGACGCATTACCAGCAGCCGATGTTGGTCGCACAGCGCGTTCCCACAGACTTCACTAACGCTACTCAGGCATTGCTCGATGCCAGTGCCCAGGCGTACCGGGGAATGGCCCGTGATGTGATCCTCCCGAACCTGCATCGGGGCATCGAAGCCATGCGTGGGCCGCTAAACCGTCTGGTCCTCCCACATGTTGTCTAATCTCTCGTAGAGCCAAGTGGGGAACAAGTGACAGGGCGCACTAGAACAATGCCCCCCTGGCCTTGTCGACTTTGTTGACGGTCACTCGTTACCACCCTCTCTTCTCTTTTGGTACCCAAAAGAATTTCCTATTACGATCAATAGGACTTTTCATGATTGTTCTCTTTTACGAATTTCCTCTTGTTTAGACTGACGGCCTGTAATGTTTCATGTACCTTTCCCTTTCCCCTCTAGTCAACCACAATCTCTCGAGGCGGTGGTAGAGCAGAAGTGCGAATGAATCCTTTTCCGTCCGACAGAGCCACCCCATCCCCTCTGGAATGTCCATGTGTGTTGCTGAAGGACCTGCGCTTCGGATTTGTATTCTCCCTTTCATTTCCTTTTCACATGATGTTTAGATAGCTTTTCAGGTGTTAGGATACATCTTGTAAATAGACTTGTCTACAACGACACCTGAGCGTTTTCAATATCCCTCACGTGATCTTCATCTTTGCAAGGTTTTGTGTGAAAAGCGATGAAAAACATGTGATTACTCCAACTCTGTGGCCGCGGTAGTGATATGCACTACTAAACTTACCAACTACAAGTCAGGTGATTTCTCAACTATTGCTGAATCAGCCCTGATTGCCCCAATGCTCACACCCCGGCGGTGGTTCGCACTAAGTACAACCTCAGACTCTCTCGAATGGAGTATCCATCATCGGGACCAAGCCTCCTTGCTTGAAAGAGTATCGGGACTCTAGCTTTTTTCAACTTTCAAGAAATCCAGCCCCTCAACTAGGAATTTTCCCGCGTGATGTGTCATCATATCAGCGTAGGCGCATGTGGCGGAATGACTTTCAGTTGGTGGCTCGTGCACGACCGCTTCTTCGTATCTGTGAACGCAGGCGTAGTAGTAGTACTATGTTATTAGGTGTGCAAGGCTGTCCTATGAGAATTATGTATGAGTTTTAGCACTAAATCAAGCGTAACGAAAGCTTTATATGGACTATACATGGACTATTTATTCTAGTAGCTACTAGTACTTGAAAAAACGCTGTCTACATATTATTTGTCAAAACCCCTCTTTCTTCGAATATTCGGCCTAGTGTCCCTCTATTTAAGGAGTCCGGGAAGATTTCTACTATGATATAGCGTGCAATTCACGATGAAGACTCCCTTTACGTAGATCATGTAACGCGCACAAGAAGAATTAGAATGCGATAGAGATAGGTCTGGCGCAAACATACTTAGATCTAGCCCATTATAGACACTCTAGGCAACGAATTATGAACGAGAGAAATCCTTGGTTTCTCGATGCTTTGCGGCTGACTTATGTTGAAGACAAATGAAGAGTTTTTTCCTAATTCGGGTGCGAAACTTGCTCAAGCCAAGAAACACAAGACTTTCAAGACCACCAAGATTTTTTTCCAAGACTTCCAAGGCCGCTACAACATGGGTAAAATAGCTCAAAGGCCCTCATTTCACCAGATTACTAACTAATACAGGTGGGAATCGAGCACTACCAAATCTGACCGTGGACTCGATCACCAATACGACACTAGGTAGAAGGATATTGCCCAGATTCTCGGGTGAACTGCAGGGCTCGCGTGGTCCGTTGCAGTGCATACAGAATCCTTACTGGAGCTTGTGTGGAATATATATCCAATCCAGGCCACTCTGTTGGTCATTCGTTCGTAGGGCTGGCTCGGTTCGCACGCATCCTGCAGGTGCTGGCATCTATAAGAGGTGCACACTTGACCCTACCGACTTTTGTCAAACCAACTCGCGAGTCTTCATTCCCAAATATTGCTCCTTGCAGACACTCACGATTACGATATCGTGTGATATCCAAGATCCGGTAATGTCATTGAGATCTCTCACGTAAGGTCTCCATCAATCACCATGTCGCGCCTCCGGTTCTGGCTTGTCTCGAGCCTGACTGCCTTCCAATTATGCACTACAGGTGTCAAGGCGGATGGAACTGGTTTGATCGGATACGGCAAGACTTTATACAACCCGACCTGCGCCTTTGTCTGCCGCGGCGTCATCGCGAAGCAGACACTGGCATGCACTCCACAGGCGTCGGGCGAAAACCACGGGACGGCCCACAACCCCGTTTCAACCCCCCCTGAATGCTTCGTGGAAGATGCTACTTTTCTGAAAACCATGGCTCTTTGCATTGAAATTTACTGCACACTCAGTGAAAAACCCGCGGCCAGCCTGATTGAGGATTATTGGGCATCTCACCTGGGAACTGGCACTCTTGGCGACTCTCAGTACGTTCCCGTCATGTCGTATAGAGACGCATTGGCTGCTGCACGACAGGATGAGAGCGATGCTCGAGCTGGCTTCCATGCATCCGAAAATGCAACCATGGCCATGTCTGCCTCAATCCCAGAAGGATTGGTGCCACACAAAGTCTCAAGCCCTTTGGCAACAACCACTGGTGGTAGCGATGCATTGAACAAAACTTCTTTTGTCAGCCCTGTACAATGGCAACTACGATACAATTACATGTCAAACTTCGAGACAAATGAAAAGGGACATAGCACCATGACGTGAGTGGACCAACCCCTTAATCCTTTCGGGGGCACTGAGGATCTAATGTCTCGCAGCATCACCGTCGCCATCGTCGCCATCGCTTTACCGATCATACTCTCCTCGATGCGCTTCATCCCGGGAATCACAGCAAATCGCGGCTGGAGCTATCTCAATTCCATGTTCATTAACCCTATGACATTTGGCAGACATCATCGCGAACCAGTGGCAGGGGGGTTGGTGCCCACTCGTGGACAAACTCTTTATATTTTCATTATCAGCTTCCTCAACATCATCTTGTTAATTGCTCCGTACACTATCACGCAACCACAAGCCAGCTTCACCTCAAGAGGCGCGCAGACTCTCAGCATCGTCGGCAACCGCGCAGGAACAATGGCCATGGGTAACGTTGTGGCCCTATTCCTCTTCTCATCTCGAAACAATGTGCTACTTTACCTTACCGACTGGAGCTACAGTACCTACCTCCTACTTCATCGCTGGCTAGGGTACTGGGCGATCCTACACACCGTCATCCATTCCTGCATGCTTTGGGCCTACTATGTGAAAGCCGGTACATACTCTGACGAATTTTTGCGTCTGTACTGGACATGGGGTATTGTTGGGACTGTAGCAGCGTGCGCACTGCTCCCCTTTTCTCTCCTCAAGATCCGCCAGAAGCTGTATGAATTCTTTATCATTTCGCACTTTGCCTTATCGCTTTTGTTTCTCGTCGGTTACTATTATCACATCTGGTACGTTTATGAATATGACTGGGGCTATGAGATTTGGATGTTTGTGGCAGCTGCCATCTGGGCGGTTGAACGTTTGTTGCGGATCTGTAGGATGGCTTACCAAGGCAGCCACACTGCTGTCGTCAAGTTGATTCCAGATGCTGATGAAGAGTACATACGGATCGATGTTCAAGGCAAGAACCTCAAGGCCGGCGTCGCTTACCTTTGCTTTCCGACGCTGAGCTGGAGGTTCTGGGAGACTCATCCATTTTCAGTCAGCGGGCTCATTTTGGAGTCTTCTCCAATCCCTTCACGTTCCGGCCAATCGGGCTTATATCCCATTCCCGGGTCTGCATTAGATTCGACTGGTGAGAAAGCGGTTTCCGAGTCTCTTATCGTGTCTCCCGAGGAGACAAGAAACGGCACAGTAGCCCAAGATCGGAAAACCTGCACGACGTTCTTTGCTCGAACCCGCAACGGCATCACCAAAGACCTCTCGAGTCGAGCCGCGCTTTCAGACAGCAAGCAAGTCCGTTTACGCTTGCTGATAGATGGCCCCTACAACCACTCTGGCCGGGTCCATTCCCAACTTGCGCAGTGCAATAGCATACTCTGTATTGCCGGCGGTGTAGGCATCACAGCCTGTCTTTCTTTCCTTCAGCAGAATGCAGCAAAAGATTCGAAACTTTACTGGTCCAGTCGTAAATCTGGCCTCGTGGCGGAGCTGACGCCTACTTTGAATGCATTGCCTTCCAATATCAAAGCGGAAACACTCGTCGGGCAACGGTTCGACATTCAATCCATCGTTTACCAAGAGTTAGTAGATCACATTGGCCAGACGAAAGGGCCACTTGGCATTATAGTGTGCGGTCCACCTGGAATGGCAGATGATGTTCGGGTGAATGTTGTGAGGGCTTCGAGGGATGGTGCGTCGAGTCGAGCATATGTGTTGGTGGATGAGGCCTTTA
Organism: Nigrograna mackinnonii; assembly: GCA_001007845.1. NCBI lineage: Eukaryota > Fungi > Ascomycota > Dothideomycetes > Pleosporales > Nigrogranaceae > Nigrograna > Nigrograna mackinnonii. The sequence continues at coordinate 79,569 of JGVQ01000391.1, forward strand.
GCTGGTGAAGATCAAAAATGAGAAACATATATTTAGCTTAAGGCAAGCAATTGCAATACGTATATACATACACAGCAGTCTTCTGCTAGTCCAGCACATTGACGTTGAATATACTTCTTGCTTACAAACAGCAGGTACTAATGACTTCCCGGAGCGATACTAAAATTCTCTTCTTTGTTGATATTATCTAAAAAGCCAGCCGGCCCATTCAACTTCATTATTGTGGTTCCGCTCTAAGAGTACAAGTAAATCTATAGATACTCTGGTTTGTGTATGAATATCTATAACTTTATGTATGTCTCATACACACTGTGAGAACAATATCCACCAGATGGGCCACAAGTGCTTCGCATGGCTATTACACTAAAACATGATTTGATTATCATTTCGGCAATGGTGGAGGGCCGACTCCCATCAGCTCGATCTCAAAATTGCAGCGATTTTCCTCCTATAGATGTGATGAAGCATTGGCTAAGGTTGTTGGCATCTCAGTTGAGCGCGCGTACCTTGTTAATGTTGGGCTTCTCGAAACTCTAGGCTTAGACACACTCTAGTATGTGATCTTCGCATCTTGAACGCGGCCAAGCAGGCGTGAACAGACTGGAGTAAAGGCCAAAAACTCCGCCAGTCCTTCCACTGAAGAATGGGAACGCGTTCAAGTGTTGATACCAACGGTATACTTGGACGCATGACTTGGACAAGACCGTGAATTACATGCAATGTGTCTTAGATCAACCGACTGAAAGATTTAGTCCACCTCGTTTTGGATTGTTTCGGATCGGCCAACTGGTTGGCTGATCCAAATATTCGGTTGATCCAACATGCTTTCTTTCTGACCGTCGACCTTGTCGCCTTTTCTCGCGTGAGATCAGAGAGCGAATGTAAAACGGGGAATTGAAAGGTGTGCGAAGGATTTTGGGCATATAGTGCACCTGCGTTGCATGGCTTTCCCCTGGCTACACGTGCATCACCCCCAACCACCCCATCTGTGCCATTGCCCTCCTTAAGAACTTGCAGGTGGCCCGAAGCCTATGTATTCCACAACCAGGATTATTACGGCCAGTAGACTAAGTTGCATCATCTCAGCGTGCACGAAATTGTTTACCAATACCAGAATTTCTGGAGCACTAGGGCCCATGTCAATACCCATCCAGTGCTCACATGCGCAGGATAAGAGGCCCCTAAAAAACTGCAACGTCACCCCCAATACCACTAAAACCATGTTTTTATCGCACATGTAATAGCTTACATTGATAAGGATGACCAACATGATATTGAAATGTCTTCACCTGAAGCCTTCTACGCTTTTCTAGTCATTGATATCACCGTGCATCGTTGCTACAGTCTCCTTTAACAGGAGCTATCCGATACCTTTGGCCAAATACACGCAATGTTGAAGTAATGCTTGAGCATTTTGATACAAAAATTGCTGACGAGTAATGATGGAAAGCTACTCCTGACCGTGGGTATTACGAGGTCAAGCAAAGTTCAAAATTCGCCAATCTTGCCCGGGATGACCCAAATAGAGAGTTCTACGGTTTTTCGCATCGGAAGACCTAGTCCTCGCACTAATTACGCACATATGGCTCAGTATCCCCCGATATATTGATAACGAGGAGCTTTGGCGGAGCCATTACAAGCATGTACAAGTATAACATTCACAGCACATGTAAAGAGAATATGAAGCCTCATCTGTGCGCAAATGAGTATACTATCGTGATCATGTCCTATCTCCAGCTTGCATTGAAGCTTTTTAATGACAATCAACACCATTCCGGGGGGTGGAGGCAACCCTTGCGAATTGGGGCCAGGCGCCATTAATGCCCATTGTGCGGTTCGATCCCGCATCCGTACACCGTGAGATATGCATATGTCTGTGAGACAGGGCAAACTCCAACAATTCGTTATATTTATCCCTTAATTCTTGGTGTTCTCCCCTTTGACGAGAGTACATCGCGGTAGGAGTAGAGGATATATATCCCCAGGCGCGTGTTTTCGCGCATTGATGGGCGTTTACATTGCAACTAATAATGTTCGAGCCCAGGGTATAAACATGACTGAGGTGCATTGTTTGCCTCATAAACCGTCAGGAAGGTGAGCGTGGTGGAACTTTTTTCTGAAAAACAATAACGCGGTGATGGGGCTCGCGTCACTGATGGTGGTGTCATACTCTGTGTTATGGTACGTGTTGGTGCATCGCAGCCATCTGTAGTTTCGTCATGCCCAGTCTGAGAATACTTGTCGCTCGTCGTTGGCTTTTTACGTTTGGAAAATGTCTTTAGTAGGTCGTAATAACATTTCAATTGGACTGGCTTCATATATGTTCAGATGATATAGCGCTTATTAGCCTCAATTTTCAAATATTTGAGTCTGACGATCTGTATGTAAAGCGTTTTGTAATCCGTTTTTGAATCGGCTTCCTGTTCCTTTCCAGCTTTCGTGTAGTGAGATTGAACTTTGTAGGCAGATAGTTATGAGGGTGACAGATAGCACAATGGCGTGGGTTGAGCTCTAAATGGTCTATACCATTGACATAATGCTGACAGTAATGCACCACTGATGTAGAGGACGGTAAGGTTTTGTTGTACTGTGTAAATTGTTTTAATGACAATGTACTAGATTCGCCATACTGCGCATGGGTCTAGTCGAATACGTGCGCCTATTCCTATTTGGTTACCTGTTAGGACTAGGCTTACTTATACTACAGTGTTGTTGTTTTGGTGCGAAGTCGTCTTACTGACAGATTGACAGCGGGGACGTTTGAATGCAATCTGCACGAACTGCAAGTCTGGAATCAGGCCAAGAATCAGGTCTCGGTGAATGGAGCATCGACCAGAGCTCCAAGAAAGACGAATCATGGCATGCTCCGTCGGGCTTCGCTTCCCATAACCGTAGGCACAACCCGCTGGCTCCCTCGCATTGTGTTGTATACGATGCGCGTTCGACACTGGGCTAGTTCCCGTGCTCAGGATCTTCAGGATTCAGTTTGTTTTTTCGTAGTTTGCGCGGGACTACCATCAMCCCCACAAGCCGCTGTATCGCTCTCCGCTAATTCGAAAAGCCTGCAGTAAAGAATGTGGATTTGTTCTGCAATTATTGGAGTGGAGAAACTGGCGATCTCCGTTCTAAGGCGTTGGGAGGAGTATTTTTGCGGAAATGTATTCCCTTTTCACTGACAGCACGTCGATATTTTTCTGTCAGCGTTAGTCTCGAGAAAGCCTCACAACATCAACTTGTGAATACAGGCACAAGATTTGGAGACGAGCATAATATGTTCCCGTTTCTGGTTTGTTGGTGTCCTCGCGGGACGAAAAAAGCATCCCGGGCTCTCATGCGAAGATGCGCGAGTATTCTATATTGATATATGTTGGATTCACAGGTAATGACCAAGTGTGGTCGATAGAGAATGTAAGCAAGTGTTTGAGTAGTCAGTTGATTTGTGCACTACGGAGACGACTACTACATATATGCAGCTATAGACCGACGGAAGAGTAAAAGCAAAGGAGAGTAGGATTTCTTGTGACTGGTGAGACTATCCGCAACCGTGTACAAACCCCTGCCAGCCAACAAGACATGATGAGAAATCAATCATGATCAATCGACTATGAAAGTCCTACCTGCCAAGTACCGCCTCCGTCCAGATATCTCTATAAATCATTCATCGTTTTGACCGCTTGCGGGATGCTTCCTCTTCGTTCTCCCTATCCTGATCACCTCGCTTGCGCTTTTGGAATAGCTCACGCAATCTGAATCTGCGAGGTCGAACGCCCTCAGCACCCCCGGGGTCTTCAACCACGATATCCTCTCCAGGAGCTGTATCCCCATCCATAGGAGGTGCATTCCCATCCATAGGAGGTGCATTCCCATCCACAGGAGGTGCATTCCCATAGATCGGAGGACCCACAATAGGCGTTAGGTAAGGGGTAACAAATTCTTGAAAGCTTTGATGAGTGAATTCAATGCCTCTAGCCCTACCAATGCCTTCATCTTCAGGAGGGCCAAAACATGGCGTACAATAACGCTCAACAACATTTCGATAGGTTTGGTGCCCAACTCGAGCGACTTGGGTCATGTTCCATCTGAATGAGCTTTCATTTTCGGAAATGTCCATTGGCTGCTGTTGAAATAAGGTCGCGTTTCCGGATTGAGAATTGGCTCCCTCAATTACAGGTTCATCTTCTTTGAACAGTTGGTGGGCAAACGTCCCATTGATTGGGCTGGGTGACTCTGTGGGTTCTGAGAGGTTGTTAGTGGTGTTGGAGAGTGATTTGAACGGATGAATTGAGTATACCTTCTTCAACTGTGTCATCCAAGCCTTTCTCTTGCTGTTGGGTCCTGCGTTTGATCCGAGAGTTACGCTGTCCTGGCATCGGGTGGTTTGACATTTCGGTTGATCCGTCGCTGTCGCTGGCAATCCTATCTGGTGGTGACCGGTACCCTCCCATAGCACCATGATGGTTTGACGCTGGATTCGATCGTTCGCTCTGACTTCGAGGTGGTGGCGGTGTGCTTGATGGGGGGGTCTGCTCGAAGGCGGCAGTCACACTTCGTGTCATGTATCGTTTCGATGTGCTTCTCTCGTTGGGGCTTTGAGAACGCTTCCTTTTGGGGGTCATATTGAGAAACACACGAGATGGCGAAAAAGATGAAATGATATGTGTAGAATTTGTGGGAAAGGTTGGGAGGGGAAATGCGAGGTTGTGAGAGCGGGAGTGGCCTTTAAATAGACCTAGGATAGAAGCGCTTGTCAGTCGTTTTCCTTGCGATGTTGTCTTTGTCTTTGTCTGTATCTTGTCCGATGCGGTTGTTTGTGTCAAAGTCACTCCCGGTCATTCTCTAGGCCACCTTGCAGTCCCTTGTATTAGTGCCGCTTTCACGCCCATTTCGGCCGATTTCGCTCACATTTGAGCTATGTCATAGATTTGTCTTGGGTCATTACTGCCTCGTTCTGTTCCTGCCATTTCAATTCGAGTTGTCTCGCAGTGTCACGTGTATTGGACTGTGATGTTAAGAACCAACCCAATACGAGATTGATAAAAATTTTCCCGGAAAGGAGGCTATTGGTCTACATTGGCAGTTGACATCTTCCATATGTGACCCTCAAATGAACAATTTTCACATGGTTGCAGAGTCTCAAGTTGTTAGGCTCCTCACAAACTGAGAACATCAAGTTACAATACCAATGCGGATCACAGGGCGTACGCCATTTTTTGAACTACAGGGTGAGTGACCTTGGTGATCCAATATTGACTCCACCTATATCGAAGGAGTATTTGTTCACTAGTTTCTTGGAACAGCCTCTTCACCGTAGACGACGTGATGCCCCATACTTTCACCGTAGCTTTGTACAGTTAAAATAGACCTGCATGTTACAATCTCATAGAGCTTTCGTGAAGATACAGCAAGGAGTTAGGACTATCATGAAAGCTGTCTGCTGGCTCTATGTCATGACTTAACACACCCGATTGGCCTTCACCGCGACTTCATCGTTATATCTTGGTGTTGGTTACCAGAATCTTGTAATCATGTCGTAATAAGGTGCCCAATCGATGACCACGACAGAAATAGCAAACCGGTGGGCTGACAAGCCTTTGGGCACACAGATGCTGCTCTGACGGCATATTTCCATCTCCATGACTAACGTCAGCCTAGTGGATTACATGTAATGCATCATTATCTTGGTATCGATCTGCACTGTCCTGCTTTGAGGACCATTGGGTATTGCGGAGATGCGGTCTCGCGCGTCATGGCTGACAACTGTACAACTATTGACACTGCGGACCTCTGGGAAATGTACGGCATATTGGGGTTATATTTGACACTTCGGATATGAGGGAAGTGTGAAATAAGTGGGAATGGAGCTCTATTATACAATGGATAGAGTACCCTGAAATAGGGCATCACTCTGAGGGGAAAGCAAGCAGGTCGGAACCGATCCCCTATTATATATGCAATATCCCGAAGGAGAGTGCCGTTAATATGACGCGGGATCGAGAAGAAAACACAGAGGCATCAAAAAGGAGGATACAATTAAGAGGGATGATGCAATTGAGATAGAGGCTGCAGAATCATTGAAAGAGATGAGAGAGAGGCCACAGAGGCATTGAGAGAGACAAAAGGAGACCGCAGAGGCAATGAAAGAAAAAAAAGAAAGGAGGCCGCAGAGACATTTAGAAAGATGAAAGAGAACCGTAGAGCCATTGGGAGAGCCGTGAACCCGATAGGTACGGGCGTGGTCGCAATTCAAGACCGAGGCCTCTTTTTCTGCTTCCCCAAAACATATTCTTCCCACCACTTGCGATATTCCGTCTGTCCCCACAAAGCGATATCAAGAAGATTAGCAAATAATTTCTTCGAGCCGTCAATCGTTTTCGTATTCCCCAATTCCATAGATCCGATGAAGTAAATATTGTATTGGCCAACAGGTTCTTCCTTCGTCTCCGCTACGAGGCGCGCAGCGGCAATGCGCAGAGTCCAGCAATCCCCCTCAACCTCGACACTCAGCACGGGGAAATTGAGGTCCCAACCCTCATACCTTCGTTTCGTGAATTCAGCAGCAATCCAAGCAGCAAGTTGTACCGCAGGGTCCAGGGCAACATGCTGGCGCTTCATCTCAATGTTGAGGAAAATAGGAGTGTCCTTGGCGAATGAGGCGGTCTGGTTAATGGATGGATTGAGGCGGAACTTCGAACGGACGAGGGTCTTGAGTGTGTCTCGCTCTAGCAACAGGCCGAGGGCGAAGTCAATGCGTTTGTTAAGATCTCGATATAGTTGCGGGTCCGGAGAATAGGGAGCAAGCTCCAGAGGGGATATCTCCGTTTGTGAGACGTCAAGGACGGAGATCTTGCCGTTGGTAATAATGGAATCTGCAAAGTACGACATGCGTCGCAGAAGAGTAAGTATAGGGGCCACTACCGCCAGAGCCCAGTGAGGTTCCGTCGCCGTCTCTCTCCATATCATGGCTTGCTGATGCACATCTTCCAATATGTCCTTTATCCTTTCGTGGTCGCCTTCGGTAAGGGCACAGGAAGGATCCTTCAAGGGGGCTGATTGCGGCCGAGTCTACGTTTCATAAGTATGTCGAAGTGATATAAGAATAGATGTCTTGCCATGCATCGACTCCACAGATCAGTCACCGACGCTGGCAATTCTATTCCCTCGCTCTTGATCTCTTCTAAGTCGATAAACCATATAGCTGGACAGAGATACCGCAGGTGGTCTTTTGTTGTCATTGTCTTCTTCGAGGGTGAATGTGAGCGCAAATATGTAGTAGTTGAAGGTTCGAACGAGGGTTGATTAGTCGTAATAGGCGGCAGGTCTTCTGGCCGCTTAGATTGCGGACGTTTTCGGGGGCTACGACGGGTGGGGGAGACTTCTTTCTTTGTTGGAGAAGACTGAGCACCAGCCATGTTTTCGGTCCTATCGATATTGGTGTCGGTGGCTTGGTGTGATGTGGTTCGTAGACTTCGCAAAGCGTACCGTGGGGGTGCGGTGAGAGGCGCGCCTTCACTAGAGTCTGCATCTGCGCCTCCAAAACCATCGCCGTCGCTGTCGACCTCTGAGAGCCAATCGAAAATGAGGGGGACTTTGCTTTGCGCGGGTGCGTCGTGGAGGCGGTCAAAAACGTCAGGGCCAGGTTTGTACCGCATGAGTGCCATGGTGAGCGATGCGACGACGGGCCACAAGAGGCAAGGAGAAGGGGGTGGTTATTATGGCGGCAGCGGTGGTGTCGCTGAGTGGCACCGTCGTCTCCTTTGGTATCAGTGTGGTGGAAGGTCGAAGACGCCGTTGTTGTTGTTTATGTTGTTGAACTTCTGCGGCACGTGGACCTCCCGAATATCACGTGAACAAATACTATCCGTGACATGACAAACCCCGATTCCCTCGAAATTCTGTATTTCCCACATCACGTTGCAAATAAACAAGATCATTTCGGGCGCAATATAGCACTTCTCACTTTCCAGACTCCCCACGTCGCCCTTGGCCCGCTGATCAAATATCTAGCTCCGTAGAGGTTGGGTTCTCTTACACTCATGTCACTGACAAACAAAGCCTCGATCTGCCCCAGAAACCTTATATCACTACCTACGTCACGCTGGGTCCGAGGTTTCCCATGGAATTAACCTAGACCCAATTTCACCTGGTCCTTGGACTCACTCACAACCTTGGAACTCTTTGTGGGAATACACAACTTCGACGCTACTACCAAAGAGAAAGACTTTGCGTTCGTACATACATTCCCAATTATAAAGCGAACCAGACCAAGTTCAATGGAGTTCCCAAGGTCGATCCAGCAATCACCAAACCGGGCTCCCATGAAATGCCAGGCACCAACCCACTAACCCACCACCCTCCTCACTTGCGCCGCTACTACCACCCGCAATTTCGTCCCTCCATCCAAAAGCAGTCTACGCCCTTCGACAACCACAACCTTCCTCCAAGGCCTCAATCAATGCCCTCTTCACGTACCTCATCTTGCGAAGGTAGTCCTGACAAACTGGTAGATGTGCATAAGTTTCACATTCCCTTTCCCACGCCTTGCTATACTCTGACTGCAGCCTATTCATGTATTGAAGCACGATGTCATCAGTTTCGACGGTTCCATGGATAACGAAGCTGCCGGAGTGCTTCCGCTGTGCTTCCGTACTGATTGTACGTTTGGTGGATGTTGATGGTGACGTTGCGGCGGATGCTGGTGCTCCTCCTTCCTTTTGAGCCTTTGCTCCGTTAGCTGGGCCCTGCCGCTCCTCATGCATCCTCCAGCCGTCCTGGAACCCTTCGTATATCGCATCTGTGTGTTTGCTGATCGCAATTTGTGTAGTGTGCCATAGGTTGGTGGACGAAGCAGCTGCCGAGCGGATCCTATTCCCGCGGGAGTCCAAAACCGTCATCAGAGGATATGCTAGGAAGCCAGAGACGTAAGCCGAGTAGTATGCCATGCCGATACTGATCTCCATACGTTTTTCGAGTTGGGGAGGAGGCATGGAGAGGAGGAGGTAGAGTAGGAGGAGGACAAGGGAAGGCGCAAGCAGTTTCATAGCTCGCATATACATCTTGCGCGCAGAAAGATGGATGCGGAATGCCAGAATGTGAATTGGCGTGGAGTGATGACAGAGAGCGAGTTGTCAGGCAGTCCGAATGTTCAACAGTAACCTGGGATGGGTCGCTTGCCAGTATAAATATTCTACACCAAAGGTTTATCAGCTATCAGATCGTGCTGTCCACCGCTCAGATCTTCGACATCTATTCTCATTTTTGTGCTCACGACGAGCCGTCCATGGGTGGCGTGTGCACATGCTTACTTTACATGTTTCAGATCAGGCATCCAGTATCCCTCTTCCAAACCGAGCGCCACCAAAAGCCAATTCTCCTTCTCGACCACAATTCGGATCCCGCGGGCATGTGCTTTTCCAGGGAATATACTGGCACTCTACATCAAATGCTCGTACAGCAGGTCGAATGACTTCACAAGCTTAGATAAGGCAGATGTTTGGCTTCTTTGATGTACGAATCTGCGGGAAAGCATGATGCTACAAATGAGAAGGCGTTATTACTAAGTGGGTCATGTTCAATGTTTCGGATCAGCCAACTGGTTGGCTCATTTCCGAGCATTCCCAATGCCGTACTTGGGCCTGTTCTGCTCCACCATCATCTAGTGACAGAGACATCGTGTTAGAGAATTGGGGCTGGTGGCTCATGGAATACCTCTAAGCGGCCGAGATCAGTGGAGCGGGCTTCCCTTGCTTTGCATAATATGGTAGGTTCACCCTGTCAAGCTGCATGCCGTCCGCCCTCTGGTAATACTGTATAATATTTCTTTCGATTGAAGCGCGCCATTCCGACTTTAGGGCGCATTGACACAGAGATTAGAGTGTGTTGTATTTCCCTGTTCCTCGTTTACCCTCGCCGAAAATGCTCTTGGTCATCCACCCGCCCTTCAACCGACCACCATGCCGTTGAGCGCGTATTATACAGCAACTTGCGCCGGGGCTCAAGTTCATGTTATATGAAGTATTTGTTACCTACAGCACCGGTACTCACCCTTTTCCAACATGCGACGTTTCGTTGTCAAAATCGCATCGACTTCCCTCCGATATTGCTGGCAATTTGCAAGCGGACCATTCGTCATTGCTGTCCAGCGGCGAATTGCTCTAATCCTCCTAAGGATATTCATCATCCTATCGCATGAAAATGAGAGGCCACGCCATAGATGGAGAGAAACTGGAAACTACGAATATGACATTCTACGAGGCGCAAGTACAAATACATGCACAAGTGTGAGTGACCCATCACCCTCCCGAATGAGCTCGTACCCAACCAACCTTTTCCTGTCTTTCGTACAACTGACCCGGCGCCTTATAGTCCAAATCCTCACGTAGTCGGCCTCGAAAGCGGAAAGCAACATCAGTGCTCCACGATGAGATCGAACAAGGGAATGAGAAGGCTCATTTTGTCCTAGCTCTGGAATCTCATGCTTGTGAACCACCATTGAAGAGAGTGAGAGTGGGGAAAAGTCCCTTTGATCTACATGTTCCCGGAGCTTGGCTTTGGCCTTGAGAAGATACGATATCGGCTTGTWTTCATGAGAAACGACCCTCTTCAGGTTGTTATTGGTTTTGGGCTCGGTAGAAGGTTAGAAGAAGACTGTTCGAGACCGTTCAAGAGATATACACTATCAATCAGCCAGTTATGGTGTTTAGTCCATCTGCTTGAGTATGTGCAATCCTGATTGCACCAACCAATGTACTGTACTTTTACTTGAACGGAATTGTACATGTTATTCGTCGCAGCGATGTTCCGCGGAAACCATCCTTGGATGATGTGTTCGATTCGTCAGTTCTCCATCCTCTACTGCTGCAGCTATTCAAAAGGCATCAAGGCGATCCAATCGTAACGGGTAGCAAAACACCAATTAGATGCAGGACGACTCTTTATGTCTAGCGCACATGGCGATGGACATATCGAGGAAAATGGGTTAAACTCTCGGCAAGCATCTTGCTTATGCTACGCGGCCTTATGGGGCGCCTGTTGGGGGTGGTATACGGTTGATTTGTATGAGGCACAGCAAGGCACAGCATAACCCAGCTGCAAGGCCGTCCAACTACTTAAATCGCGACGCAGAAAGTTCACTTGCATTGACTAGTGCTTACGCGGGGTATGCCTGAGCAGTGCTCAACAGATACATATTCACTTCTACAACGTCCCACCACATCCAACAATCCTCCTTTCCATCACGGCTGTCTAATCGCTCATACACGCAGCAGAATGGAGTTCCAACAGGTCCTCACAGAAACCTTACCCGGCAAAATTGCATTCCCCGGAACTGAAACCTATGAGAAGAGCAACGGCGCATATTTCACACCATTCGAAAGCGCAATCAAGCCCGCAGCCATCGCTCAGCCAACAAGCGTGCAGGATGTCAGTGCGTTGATCAAAGCACTCCGTCCAAAGCTCTTGAATCAAGAAGTATTCCTCGCAGTCAAAGGGACTGGACACACGCCCTTTGCAGGGAGCGCCAATATCGAGGGTGGTGTTACGGTTGAGTTACGGGGTCTGAAGGGTTTACAACTCTCTGAAGATCTGTCGCATATTACCATCGGTGTAGGAGAGACGTGGGATTCGGTGTATGGAGAGCTTGAGAAACATGATCTAACTGTAGCTGGAGGACGAATTGGCAGGGTTGGTGTTGGTGGCCTCGTTCTCGGTGGTGAGTAGGCGAGACACATAGTTACGAAAAGGTCATAGCCTTCTCACCAACGCATAGGCGGCTCGTCATTTTTCTCCACGCGACGCGGATTCGCATGCGACTCGGTCATCGACTTTGAAGTTGTTCTTGCCTCTGGCGAGATCATCCACGCCAACGCGGAGGATAATGCAGACCTTTTCATATCGTTGAAAGGGGGCTTGAATAACTTTGGAATAGTCACATGTTTCAAGATGAAAACGTTCCAATCTGGACCAATGTGGGGCGGAGTCGCATACTACATGCCCTCAACTTTTGCGCAGCTGATCGCAGCCACGGTGGACTTTGTGCAGAATGAAACAGACGAGGACACACACATCATGTCTAGCACGGGGTATGCATTTGGACACCACGTCGCGACCTGTTGCATGCACCACACGAAAGGCGTGGAACAAGCTCCAGCTCTTCAGCGTTTTATCTCTCTGCCAGATCAGATCGAGGGATATGGATCCTTGCGCACTGCGACTCAGATGGACTTCCGCGAAGAACTTTCCAAGTTCACGGCAGATGGAGTGAGGTGAGCCGACCAGGGCAAGGCATTCTAGGAGTCTGCAATATGTGCTAATTCATCTAGATCCTTCTACGCCACACTGACCATCAAACCAGACATCGCTCTCATGAGCGAGCTAAACAAAATATGGCTCGATACCCTCCAACCTCTAAAATCTTTAGACGGCTTAATGTTCTCGCTAGGCTTCTTTCCCCTTACTAAAGCTCTAATGGAGAAGTCAAAGCTTGCGGGAGGTAATGCAAAGGACCTTGATCCTGCTGATGGACCCCTCTTCATTATCCTCGTCAACCCGACATGGAATTCGGCAGATGATGATAAGCAGATGCACAAAGCCGTAGAGGATCTACTAGCTAAATTCAGGCAGACTGCGAGTGCAAAAGGTCTTTTGCATAGATACATTTTCCCCAACTACGCATATCAGAAGGAAGACGTGATCGCAGGATACGGTGAAAAGAGCGTGAAGAGGTTGAAGGAAGTCAGTGGAAAGTATGACCCTGAGGGAATCTTCCAGAATGCGGTCCCTGGTGGCTTCAAGCTTCCGAAAGTGCACCTGCAGTGAAGCGGATGATCTCTTAGGAAAAGGTCAGAGCACTTTTAGAATTGTAACCCTGACTAGTGGTTGCAACACGGCTACGTTCTCGCCCAAACTAGGTATTTTCAAATTAGCGCAAGATATACCAGAACAAGGAGTACCTCACCTCATGAATGGCCGATCCGCCCAAAGTCCTAGCGACCGTAGACCATTCGATTTCATCGTCAGTCTAGACGGCAAAAGGGAGACTGAGTAATGTATCAGTGAATTATGAATAAAGATGTGGATAACCTCGTAAAGGACACGTGAGCTAGCTATACTTTGTAAACATGGGAAATTATCTCGTTTTGATGTCTAAACACTGATTAATTGCAGATGGCGGTGCAGTCTATACTGCTACTCTTGGCCGCGTAGGTCGAACGGGGGACTACGGCTTACAACACACACTAATAAGCTGCAACACAGCTCAACGAACCTTGGGCTGTTCTAATCAATCCCTATGATCCAAATCTCCACTGAGCGCCTACTTCTACCGTAGCAGACTCGTATTACTACAAGCTACCGATCACGCCTCCTTCTATCCCTCAAAAAGCCCCCTATTCTCCCTCACCCACTCCTCAAACCCCATGGCCTCCCTCCCCGTATAAACCTCCACGTTCCTCACCCCCTCGTCATACTTTGGAAAAATGACCCCATCCCCCTTATCCAACCCCTCCTTCCCCAACGCCTCAACCATATACTCCGCAAACCGCCCCGGCATACCCCGCGCCACGAACTTCTCATACCCGTCCTCAGCCCCCAACTCCTCAATCTCGACATGCCTCCCCAAAACCTTTGCAACTTTGGCAACGCCATCGCGCAGCGAGAGGATCTCAGGACCATACACATAGACTTTGTTTTGGTGCCCTGGTTTGGGTCCCGAGACGAGTATGTTGCCGATTACCCGGCCAAGGTCGCTGGGGGCTATGTTGTCTTGTTTGTAAACGCCGCCGTATTGTTTCACGTGGCCTTCAAGGATGCCCGGTTTTTCGGATAGAAGGTTCGATATAAATGCACCTGCGCGTACGGCGACGTTGTTGGAGAGGCCAAATGTATCGTCGAGATTAGCCTCAACTTGTGCGTGGACGTGGGCGATAAGATCGTTGGGTTGGATGGCTCGGAGGGGCTTGTCGGTGTGTACGGTGAAACTGCTTAGGAAGACGACGAATTCAATCCCTGAGGTTTTCAGCGCGGTCAAGGTGCCTTGGAGGTGGTCTGGGGAGCCGTGGACGAGGTATATGAATGCGCGTTTTGCGCCCGAGGTTTGGACTGCGCGGCGGACGGTCTCTGGGTCTTGGAGGTCTGCTTGTACTCTGTGGAAGTTTGCGGCATTTTGGGAATCGGGTTTGAGGCCTGGTATGCTTTTGGTGGTGTCGCGCATTGCTAACCAGACGGTTGCTCCGAGGCTTGCTGCTGTGAGCGCGGCTACGGAGCCAACTTGGCCTGTTGGGCCGAATACAATTACGGAGGACATTATGGCGAATTGAGCGAGGTGCGGATGTTTACCGCAAGACTTATTGTGAAGTTTCTTTAGAGGTTATAAATGTTGTTTATTGTGGTGTTGTAGGTTCATGACCCGACTTGTTGTCCGAAGACCTTTCGACCGATCGGTGAACGGACGCTACCGAAGTCGTACATCGGAGCAAGGTTCTGGCGCAACATACTGAAGATTCGAGCAGTCCGATAGGCTGTTGTTGTACAGAATTACGCCCCATTTCAGGGAATCACGAATGGTCATTGGCTTCCGGGGTTTCCGGGGATTCGCGGTTCCTAACTCCGCCCTGTAATGATATCATTCAACCCTTGACCATTGCCCCTTCTTATATCCGATCTGGAGGTATCCTCTATAGGGTGGCTGGATTTGGCTTGTACGTACATGGACATAAAGATTAATGTTACAGGCCACATGTACGTACTAAAATCAATCCTCAGACCGTAGTCTACGTATGCAAGCAATTTTTAATGCTACCCCTAGTACTGTATATAGAGCGCGGGGGTGGCGGCGATCCGACCATCAGCCACCTCGTGATATCCCGTTGTCGAAGACGTACATCCTAATTTCATATCTAGTATCAAGTCCTTGTATTGCGCGTGGTAAGATCAATGCCAGCTAGCATAGAGGTACAAGACGATTTCCCAGGTTAAAATCCCATGAATTTGACATATAGGAGGCGTACTCCAGATTCTCCCCGTATTAATTGCCCAGTCGGTTCAACTATATCCCGGTCGAGTACAGCCTTACCAAGATTCGAAAGGAGCGGAGATTTCTGAGAATGCCAGGTAAATGCAGCTAGCATATTAATAAGACCGGAAGGGCCACGAGCTATAAAAATTGGGTCCTTCACGCTGACAAGGAAATCAAATAATTTGTCCCTGAGAAGATCATCGGAAGAAGATAACTATAATATCCTAAAGCACGTTAGGTGGCCTTTCGTTCTGAACGCCAACGCTCTCTACTTAGATGAGGTCGTATCAACTAGGATCTAATTGATCCATTCATACCATAGTATGTTCGTTTCGAAGCGTGAAAACACATCCACATCTTCCTCAACAAATCAGCCTACCCACCCACCACCAAACATATAGTGCTGCAGATCGCCCTGGTGTTACACTAGTGTTGATTACTCTCACCTGTGTAGGAGATGCCCTACCAAAGACGGACATCCCCTTACTAGCAGCCCATAGGCCAGATATATAGTGTAGTAATTGCCCATAGGGATAGAATCAACTCACTACTCAATACCCTGTCTCCATTTACCATTGTTCACGCTTAGTATTCGCCTGCGCACCAGTTATCCAACATTTAGCCTTCCGAAACCCCTCACTTCCCCAGCCACCCAGACCAACAAGAACCAAAGCCTGGATAAACATTCCACTATCATCTACATGCAAGGCTAAATCTATGTTCACTTAGTGTAAACAACCGGTAGAAATCCAAGGCATTAGCTTAATTATCCTTTTGCTATAATCAAGTATCTAATAAGTCTTCAAGGTTTTTTAAAACGTCTGTGGAAACCATCCCACACGCCCTATCTCTCTTTAATCAGCTCTTGTGAGCGAATATGTCTAGCTGAATGGGTATATACATTCCGAGAAGTGAGTCTACGTTATCGCGCCTCCATACCAGATCGTGAATGATTTTATGGTGGGAGAAATAGCTTGAGTTTTTATCAAGTGATATAAGATATAAAATGGGGATTGTTTTGGTATAGTTCATGGTACTTTCTTTATGGGGTTGCTAGACAAGAGATATGATGATTATCTATTGCAGGAGGAATCTAATGCTCGACCATGTTGAGAAATGTGAATACTGAGCAATATCTAGCCTCTGATCCCCTCTTCAATTTGTTTAAAGACGTAGTAAGGGTATCTTTAGTTTAAAAAGAACGTTATAACTATACTATACCAACTGTACTCTCCAATGCTTATCCTCAAGCATATCCATCACCTCTTGCCTCCCATCTGGGAGTATGACAACCACAGGCAACTCCATACCATCAACCGGAACTTCCTCGTCGTCCACCACCCAAGACAACTGTAAATCCACCGCATCCCCCTGGCCAACCTGCCAGGAAACCCTCGCCTTAATAAGCCTCCCAACCACCCCAAAAGCAGGAATCACCGCTTCAAAAATCCTGAACAACCGCACCCGCGGCTTAAAAACAAGGACCCTCTTCCCATCCCTCATTTCCGGTTTCAACCCCGCAACTTCAGCCGTGAATTCGTATAGGGGAACACTGCCCCATGCGTGGCAATCAGATCGTTCTGTGACGTAGTCTTCTACCCATGTTGTTAGGTTGAGTGCGAGTTGATCTCGCCAAGGGCCCCAGAAGTCGTGGAAGAAATCGTTGTATATTTCGCCTCCGACGGCAGATAAGGCTCTTAGGCTGTAGAAGGCTTGTGCTATTGATACTTTGGTGAGTTGAGGTGTGGGGTATTTGGTTTGGCTATCATGTGATGGTGATAATGAGCGGGTTAAGAGGTCGGTGGCTTCATCGCCGGTAATGGCTCCGCAAAGAATGGCCCAGATTTGACTATGCTCACTGTAATGGGTGGGTTTGGCGAGGCGGGCTAGACCGTCTGTGAATAATGTGCCGTCGAAACAATGGGTTCGGATTGACTGGACGATGGATTCGGCGCGCTGTAGGTGGTCGTGTGCCTGAGCCGATATGCCTAGGCATGATTCTAACGAGCCGAGTCTTTTTAAAGTATAGGCATATAGCTGATTGGTGTAGGTCAGGTAACCCGTATCCTTTGCGGCTGGTGGAATGCCAAACGGCTTGTATGCCTCAGTCCAGTCAACAAAGCTCCAATCCCCGCCCCATTCAGGCTCTCGAATGAGTCCAGTCTCCGGGTCACGACGCCGGTCGAAGGTAGCCAAGATCGCGTTGATGATTGGAAGGAATTGAGAAGCAAATACCCCGTCGCCGAAATGCTCATAGTGATCTGTGACCATGCATGCCCAAAATAGTGAAAAATGTGAGATGATTTGGAGATGATGCGATGGTGCGCGACTAGCCGTTAAACCCAATGCGGGTTGGAAGGAGTTGTGGAGCTGCACAATGGCTTGTCGTGCGAGACGATCGTCTTTGGATATGAAATAAGTGAAAAGTGCTGAGCTTCTCGTATCCATCGCATATTGCAACTGCTCAAAGAACGGACAATCCTCATAGCAATCATGCATGCAATTCTCCAGGGTTCGCACGCTTGTTTCCCATAGCTTATGAAACCATGCCGAGTCGCCACGTCCAGTATCGACCTGAGTGAATTCGGCAGAGACTTGTAATGGGTAGTTGGTGCTGGTGATCTCAATGTCTTTTAGCACAAGGTCTGAATTGTCCACGACTTCTATGTCGAGTGCAAAATAACGGAATGTGCGGAAGTGAAAGGGCGTAAAGACTTCGTCTTCTTTTTGCGCCGCATCGTGCGCTAGGAGCTCCCCCCCTCCCAGGGGTCCCCCGAAGATGTATCTATCTTCTGGACCAACAATAAATTTGGTTGTGTCTGTTCGGTTGCCCTTCTTCCGCTCGAAGGGAAGCTTGATGGGAGCGTCCTCGTATCCTTCCGACCAGGTGACACGGAGGACACTTCCACCGGCGGATGGTCTAGCGAAGCGGAACGAAACGTAGGCTGTTGTGTGATGGTCCACTCCGATTTCAACGCGATGTGTGGTACCCCTGGGCAAATTGATACGTCGATCAAGTCGTCCATCTGTCGCGAGGAGCTTCTTCCACCTCTTGTTGGACTGAGAACTTTGGATGTTGTGAACAGCACGGATGGGTATTGGTTTTGAACGCGGGAAAGGGATCATTCTCGGAGAGAGGTTCCATGGAGTACCAAGACCCCAACCAGTAACGAACTCATATGGCTTTGCAGGTATCCATTCAAGTCTACGAATCTCCCGTTGGTCAACCTCTTCAAACACCTGCAAGAAAAAGTCGACATTTCCGCTGGCTGGCAAAACCCTGCAAAAGTCAATGGCCGTTTCCCATGATTGATCCGATTGAATTCCAATTATCGCTTTCTCTATATCATAATGCGCCTGTTCAAGCCTAATGTAAAGTCCAGGGTGTGATGTCCTTGGAAAGCTTGGAGCTAACTGGGACCCGTGATAGAATCGGAGGACGTGGACCACAAACTCGTTTTTGCCGACTTGGAGATGGGGCAGTATATCTAGGGTATCATAAAACCATGCTTGTTCATCACCTTTGACGGGGCCGGCATGGACAACGCGCGAGTTGATGTACAGTTTGTATCTCGTGTCAGCGGTAATGCTGATCCTGACAGGGCCGTTGGGGATACGATCCAAGTTCAGTGACTTTCGAAAGTGCACAAAAGCACCAGCGGACGCCGAGGTTGGCTTCTCAACCCAGTCGGGATGCCATATCCAACATGTATCTTGTTCCATTGTCTACGGAAGCGAGGGTGGATCTCGGCGATAGTCGGGGGGGCTATGGAAGGGTATATTGGGGTGTACGGGTATAATTGGGGACCGAGACTAGGAGCTAGTATCAGCATGAGAGGCTTTGAAGGGGCATACGTACCCGAATTTGGAAGACTACATATAGTCTTTCCATGAGAGACCCAAATCATGACGAATCCGGGTCTGCGGCCCCATCTCAACCGAGGACGAGGTAGTCAGAACACCTGCAGCCCACATGGGCCCGATTAACCCGAGATGTGGGGATGGAAGAAGATCCTAGACCGGTTCCAGAATGCTAAGAAAGGCGGGAATGCGGGGAAGTCGGAGTATGGAGAGTGCACCCTTGGAGGTGACGGGTAATCTTCGGCTAGGCCTTACTCTCCTCGGATTAGGACCTCGTGTGCAAAGTCACGAAAGTGTAAGGGAAAATGCCAAACCCCTGTGATCTACCTCGTGTTTCCCTTCGTAGGCGGACTCCCATGGTGGAGAGAGCCAATGACGGCAAAACCTCGGCCCAGGCTGCAGGCGTGCAGTAAATCAACACGTGATTGGCCGGAATGGGTAATGCTAAGCACCGTCCCCAACCTGGAGAGAGTCATATCACAACGCCACTTGCCAGCCACCCCGAAAATACACTGGTAAACTCATGTTTCGCCCCTTCCTCGATGGGTCATTTTTGACCCGAGAAATCTTGTTCTCACATTGTTCGGTCTTGGAAGTGAGGGGGATGTGGTCTTCTAGACTTCTGGGGAAGACAAACACTCAGTGAAAACAGTGTCATCCCATGGTTATATAATTCAACTGTCTGTCCTCAAACCCTGATCGAAGCCCTCCATCTCTCTTGCAACGATTGCTCAATCATTCCCGGCTGCTATAACGATGAAGCCCCGCGCTCTTGAGAATGAAGACGTTCGTCAAGCTGAAGCCGATGCTATGCCAGAGGGCACCATCGATCACACCAAGTGGCTTCACCATCGGAATCTCCGATCCTTGAACTTGCTCTTATTCTTCCCGCTCCTTTCCATCTTTACTCTGGGGTTAGTAGCTCCAAGACGTCCGTACACTGCTCACTCACCGATCTAACTCGATCATCTTTTCAGATTCGATGGCTCCATGATGAACGGTCTACAGGCCGTAGAAGGTTGGCGTTCCTACTTTGGCGAGCCTCGAGGTGCTACCCTTGGTCTCTTCAATGGCGCATATCCTATCGGAGGATTGATCGCTGTCCCATTCATATCCACGATAAACGATCGCCTTGGACGACGCTGGGGAATCGCCAGTGGTGCCATTGTCTGTATCATTGGTGCCGCACTTCAAGGTGCCGCCCAAAATCTAGCCATGTTCGTTGTCTCCCGTGGCATCATAGGCGCAGGAGCTGTTCTTATACAGTCTGCTGGTGGTCCACTCGTGGCGGAGATTGCCCACCCAAAGCAACGGTAAGGCACGTCTACATGGTAATAGATATGCATGCTAAATCACTTGTAATCTCCAGAGCGACAGCCACCGCAATGTTCAACACCTCGTATGCATTGGGATCCATCACCGCAGCCTGGGCAACGTTCGGCAGCTTCAGAATTGACAATACCTGGTCCTGGCGCGTCCCATCGCTTCTTCAGGGCCTCCCTTCCCTCATTCAGCTTGTGGGGATTTTTTTCGTGCCGGAAAGCCCTCGATGGTTGATTTCTCGCGGCCGGGACGATGACGCCCTGAAAATGCTTGCCAGGTACCATGCGGAGGGCAACGCCGACGATCCTCTCGTCAAGTTCGAGTACCACGAAATCCGCGAGACCATTGCTTTCGATAAGGCTAATGAAAAGGATAACATATTTGAGGCATATTGGGAGTTCATGCAGACCCCGGGTAACCGAAAGCGCTTCTTCCTGCTGACTGTAAGTGACTCTTCTCTGCATCTTATTGGTCGAACATTTACTTATCATACTGCTACTTCAAGTGGTGCGCTTGCATTAGTCAAATGTCCGGCAACGCCTTCATCTCATACTATCTCTCGCCAATTCTGGCTCAAGTCGGGCTCACGTCGAGCTTGCAGCAGACGCTCATCAACGCCACATCGCAGATGCTATCGTGGTTCTCCTCACTCTACTTTGCCACCCTCCCAGCCAAAGTAGGCCGACGCAAACTATTCCTCGCAGCCCTCTTCCTCGTCTTCATCTGCCTTATCGCAATCACGTCAGGAAGCGCAGAATTCGCGAAGGACCCCAACAACAAATCTGCAGGCATTGCAGTGGTGGCATTCATCTACCTCTTCTCCCCGGCCTACAATCTCGGTCTGGCTCCCAACCTAGGTCTATACATCACCGAAATTGTGCCATACACGCTTCGTCTGCGCGGCATGGCCGTGTTCCAGTTCTGGAACCTGGGGTTTATTTTGTTTTCTACTTTTGCGATTCCCGTGGGATTGGACGCTATGGGATGGAGACTTTACTGTATTTTCGTGGGGTGGGTGGCGGTGGAGTGGGTAGTTGTTTGGTGGACTTTTGTTGAGACAAAGGGTCCTACATTGGAGGAGATTGCGCTTCTTTTTGATGGGTTGGATGTTGGGCCTATTGGTAAAGATCTAGAAATGAAAGCGGGAGAGGATGACCATGTTGAGGTCGCTGGGAAGCCCGAGACAGAGCAAGCCATCCATGCCAGACAGTAATGCCCAGAGGCTGTGGACCCGGGTGGACATTCTCTGCCTATATCCGCTTTATTTACTATGCAGTTTATTGATAATTGTCGGAGCGTATCCTGTCAATGCACAGATCTTTTGCCTGGCATGAAATGTACCTTGTTGTTCACCAAATTCGACGTGCCATTGAGAACACCAACTATGTCCCGTCTCCGGCCGGACAGAGCTGTAATCATCCACAAGAGTACCGCGGGTGGCATGTAGCAGGATCATCGCATTCTAGGCTTGTTCGTCCCATAGCAGCATGGTCTCCGTACGGTTATATTGTGGACGCCTTGTTCTGTACAACCACGCGGATTGCGGAGTAACATGGAACTACGGCATGCCGGTTTTACTCCTCAGCGCGCGAAAGAATACAGTAGAAAGCATCACAATGTAGAAGCCTATTGAGATTAGTGAAAAAAGCCACCGTCATGTCCTCACTTAACAACACGTACAAGATTCTGGACACCAGACTCGCCAACAAGGCTTCCATAAAAAATGGCAAGCCATCCCGCTCGATCTATGTTTTGTTCCCGTCAAGCTTGCACTACTGCTCTTGATTTTGCTGCCCGTTACCAACGCCGTAAGACTCCCGGGTGCAGTTCAACTCGCGCTCAAAGCTATCGAATCCACGCACGGGTCCCTCCTGGCAAACCCCCTCGTACTACAATCGAAGATTTTGTATTCTTGACTTTAGGCTCCAACGTATACGGCGGGCACGATTGGAAGGGTTCAGATCTTTGGTTTGATCGTGTAGTTAGATCCATACATCCTTCTTCATCAACGAGTGTATCTCTTTTTATTGTGGTAGTTGCACATCATGAATCAAGCAAGAGTTGCTATCAGCGATGACAATAGGATGTGAATCCGCAACTCGCATTGAACTCACTACCACAAGAAACTCGGACACGAGGAAAGTGTCCTGATATGATTGTTGTTGCAAGCCATTGCTGTGGCCAGTCGGTAGTATGACAACACCAGCTGGTGCACGACTGTACAGCCCGACTAGCATATGAAGAATATTCCTAACCGATATCACAACCAATACATGATTTTATCGATCCTTAATGCTCATTCTCAACAGACAGTGGCATTACAAGCTGCTTTGAAGGATCATATATGGCTACCAACACACCCAATGCGCAGCAAATGCACGCGGAGCCAGCAAAACCAAAAAAGGTGCTCAGAGCCACAAAAAAAAGAATAAGCAAAAATTGAGAACACTATGAGGGTCGAACAGGCCCCAGGTCGCGACTGGATCAATCAGTTTGGAGAAAGTTCTATGTACACCAATGTACCAAGTTCCCATCATATGAAAACTTTTAAAACTTAACAGATTTATATAGGTCGATAATCTCTTCTTTGTTTTGTATGTACACGTTACATGGAGAGGGAGAGTTTCCGGGGGGGAACGTGCTTTGGCTGAAAAAGTGGGGCCTGGGTGGTTGGGGGCGCGTGCGTTTGTTGTGGTGAAAGGTGGCAGTGTCAGTGGCGCATTAAAGGGCTAGACGGCCGCGAGAGGCCGATAATGGATGATGTCATTGTTCTAGGAGTCATGGAGGTTCTAGGTAGAGCATAGTTCTCTAAGTTTATAACAATGATTCCGGGGATTATGATCTAAAGCCATATAAGCCGCTTATATTACACATAGAGAGGATAGGGCGGGGACATGATAGTGATAGAACAGTAATAGTGCTTTATATTGGGTTGGATAGCAAAAGATGATGCCACGGGTCTATTGGTTATGACACTGACAGACGTAATCTGTTAGGGTGAAACACTTTGTCACGTCCCTCCCAATTAAAGGAGTAGTGGCGGTGAGTGTTATTACAAGGCAATGTATCGCACTCCTCCACGATTCTATGTGATTATCAGTTTGAGGCTACACGAATGGAAATCATAAGCCATACCCTGCTCCACTTTAGCTTGAGACCACAAAAGGGCCAGGTTAGTTGCGGGTAGAGAGATATCTCTACACTCGGCCAGTTTTCATCATTGTTCACATCCAAGAGTTTGGGAACTGTAACGTTGTTCGATTTCATCATTCCAAGCCAATAAAGAACTTTTGTTTGCCTTCTACTGTACATGAAAAGCTGACCTCTAGGTATAATACACGACCCTGACTTTAATAGATAGTTGACACCAATCTAAAACGACCCACTTCGACTTGAAGCATTCTCATCTACCCAGTAGATATAGCTCAGCGGTTTGAAGCTGAAAGTTCATATTGATAACCTAGAATCCGGATTTAAGTACATAAGAGTCTTCAGTTCCTTCACAATTTATCCCAAGCCTTGGAAATGTAATGAAACTTGTAGAAAGGAGAGAGGAATTGCCCTGACAATGAATGAAACTGAAATAAGCCCAGAACCAATGGGAATGTGAGTACAACAGGCGTTGCTATGTCGTCGCAGATGTCCACCTCAGCGAGAAAAGTCTCTCTCCAGATGCCTAGTCAGATCGCTATATTCCTCAACAATGCTGGAATATTCGAATCGCCTATCGGAAGAGTTGGAAGCCAGTACGTGTAATGCAAACAGATACAAGTTTAGATTTTTTCCCCACGGAAATACAGCAATCTCGATGTTCGCCTCCCCTGGATCGACACTACCTGGGTTGTGAAAAGAAGAAGAGTACGGCGGATCTGGAATTGTAGGAGATGAATCCGACTGACTTGTGGTGGAAGATGATACCGGCTCCGACATTGGTGATGTCAGCATGTCTCCATCGCTTTCACAGTATGGCGGATTCAGAATCGGGGGAGATGAAGGGAAATCTGCCGGCTCCGGCGTTGGTGATGACAGACTGCTTCCATCGCTTTCAAAGGACGGTGCATCTCCTGTGCTTTCGTTCGGGAGGCTGTCCGGATCGGAACTTATAACGATTTGGTTGCTTTTACTTCTTCCTCGATTTAGTGTGGTCTTATCACTTTCAGCATCGAAACGACGTGTTTCCGACTGTGCTTCGCTATCGTCGTGTCTGCTTTGGATTTCGTTGGGTGAAGACAAAGGCATCGGGGATTCATTTGGGAATGTTGGGTTCCCCATGCTTCGTGTCCTTGTTTGTGGTGTTGCTATCTTTGAATTGGCCGCTCTCATAGCGATAAATTGGTGAGGGGTGATTAGGTACCCATATCTCGTTGACAATTGGCGGCTGTAGAAGTGGGCCTGCTCTAGGCAGGCTTGCACAAAGCGGATGTCACTTTTTCTGTCTTTTCTCTGACCTTTGCTAGTAGCATGGAATAGATTAGAGGTCACTTTACATTCCCCAATAAGACAAACTTCCCACGATTCATCAGTATCCTTTTTTTGACCGACCCAGTCCGGCGTAAAAAAATCGCCATCCTTACTCATTGTCCAGCCTGAATTCCAAGTAACTGGCGTGATATCTTTTTTACTGAGAAGTTCAAGAATTCCGTCAATAGTAGCCATGTTCCAGCCCTCCACCCTACTACGGAATTGGGGCTCGCCGCGTATCGCTTTCTGTGGACCCCAAGGTTTGCGTACCTTGGGAATGTCACAAGATATCTGTAGTAATGGTTCAAAGATCTTCCTGATGTTTGCCTCGTTAAAGTCTTCCCATTTCCGCCATTCGGATACAATAGGCCAATTGTCTGGGTCTGGGCTTGGGGAATTCTCAAACTGGGGAATGTCGAGTTCCATTATCTCTTCGAGGCGCTCTTGTATGGATTTTGTAGGCATTTTAGGAACTTTTAGATTAACAAGTGGTAAATCACGTGTTATGATATGAAGATATCGGGAGGCAGAGATATTGCGTTGGCAAAGGCCGTGGACTAGGATCGGTCGATCTTTGAAATGGCTGGTATTCTTGTTCCTTGCGAAAATGGGTTGGAGTAAAGGTCTTAATGTACTACACTGAACCAGTTTGTGGACGTTTGCCTCTGCTTGCGAATGTTTGCCTCCCTGTGAGTGTCGCTGGCTACCCTAGTAGTAATTGTTTACACCTCTCTCCCCATAGTCGAAGATTTGCTCAATACGAAATTGTCACTCCTTACACCACATAGGGGCGTTCCTGTGTTGAGGGAAGTCCCCATGGTGTTGTCAAACTACTTGCATCCTTCTACTGCACATTACCTATTTCTTCTGAAGTCAAGTTACGGTAAGTACAACAGTGGAATGCTTTTTGTTCAATCGCACCAATAATAATATCGGATGAACGGATTTGGCGTGGCTTKCCTCCTACTAAGATTAGATTTAAAAACACAAACGGTTGAGCTCTTTCGTATATTCTTCACGTAACACATTCAACCTCATCTAATTCCTGGGTATATATCAGAAGCGAGTAATAAGCACTTTCCAAAAGAGCACAAGTGACAGGAATCAATGCAAGGGGCAACTAATAGTTTGCATTACTGCTTCTATGACATCCCGCGGACATGGGGTTAAAGGTGATAATTCCTCCCGATTGCAAGCCATCACACTGTCTCGCTTCGCTATGTGGCGTTCGGGGCGTCTGGGACGTTTAGGAATGGAAGTTGAAAATAATCCCATGTTACAACCCTTAGACGCTTCATGAAGTGCCCTCGATTATTAGTCACTTCCAATCTATCGTCTGAATCGGATGGGAGGTAATGGGAAATAGATGTGCTCATACAGTGTCCGTGCTCGGTGATAGCTCAACCTCTGTCTCCACGCTTTGCAAGCTTGAGCATGCGTTTGCGCCTCCGGTCTCGGCGAGCCCGCCTAATTCTCGAGCGTAGTTGGTGCATGTGATTGAGAACATCTACTGTGCATTCTTCGCGATCCAGAGCCTCTGCGAAGATATGATCACTCCGGCGGCCGGGTTCCAAGTCCCGCAGATCTAGCAGCAGAGATATGAGTACTTCCTTGGCATCATGGAGCCTTTCAACCCATCTCAACTGATTATAGTACTGGATTCTTAACTCGACTGTGAGTGGATCAATGGGACCTAAGTCTTCTGTTGCCTTCCAGACAAGCTCGAGGTATTGCGATAAGTTGGGTCCCTCCCTTCCTGACCATACCTCGGATCTCCGCTCCATCAATATAGCTGTACGCGGATCCTCCTGACGTGGCCAGCCCTTGTCCTCGTATTGTCGTATAACGTTATAGGCTTTCTCATACTTACGTACGTTACCCCAGGACATGGCTAGCGCCAATAGGAGTGCATGAGTAGGAGTAGAAATACGCATAACCATATCGTGAACAAACTTGTCCGCTCTGGAACTTTTAAGCAGCCTGGCTAGTTTCTCCTGGGGTATTGCTTCAATACTGCTTTGCTCGATATTGTTCTGCTGGCCCTTGGTCTCCACAACGTTATATTGTGCTAACAACGAGCGAACGGCCCGAAGTGACTGTAGATGTTAGACAACCTAATCCTTAGGAAGAGATAGAGTCGACATACTACGAGACTAGCAGCATCCCGAAACACGGCACGGATCCATACCATGTCACTATCCTTCGTTTGAATCCACCTCTCTGGTGTCAAGTCCGATTCAAACTTGGCAAAAGTGAACCGAGTCAGTCTAACCTTCCCAGTGGGCACCCAAACTTGGTTTACCAATCGAGCAAGCATATGCACACTATCCTGGATAATGTAACCATGTGCGAGTCCGGTGGAATGTAACGCTTTGATTGTGTTTACCATTGCCTGTTCATACTGCTCTAGCTGTTCTAGAGTCATAGGAATCTCTTCGTCTTCATATGGCTCTAGCGTCCATCCTTCGTGCCATGGAAACCACATCTTTCGACGATTTTTATCCACGGTGTGGATGTGATTGAGATGGTTCCCTACGTGTCGCAGCGCGTTCCAATTACGGCGTATGTGTTCGTATGCTCTGAGTTCAGCCTCGAAGCGATCCGGTCTTCCAGGCTCTTTGTCAAAATACTATTGACGTTAGCAAGATCTCGGGCAAAAGAAAAGCTGTACGGACCGTCTTCTCGGCATATTCCTTGCCATTTTTGTGCACTCGCCTAACTTTAGCCAGTCGATGTTTCTCTACACTGACTGTAATCCATCCGTTGGGACGCAACATTCCGGTTGGGATGTCGCCTGAGCGCTCGTTGTGTGGGAAGGTAGGGACTGTAGAGAGTGAGAAAGGGGAGTATTTTTTGTCTGGAATTAATGGAATATATAGCTGTGGAAGTGGTGCGCCGTTGCTGATGAGACGCTGGGTGCGCCGTTGCTGGTGAGACGCCGGGTGCGGAGATGGTGAAAGAAGATGTCGCACCGCCCGGTGACATGACGCGGCGGTCTGTGAATTTTGATCCTGTTCTGGCCTCATTGACCACAACCACATCACCTTGTAACTATCTATATCCCAAATCGACTGCTGAGGGCAGGCTACTCGACACCATAGGTGCATCTCAAACCTACCTTTCCCTTTATCCAACTCGACGTGAGAGATGGTGGCCCCAATCTAACTTATTGGAGGAATTGTCCACGAGTGTATAAGGCTGAGTGATAGCGAAGGAACCACGGTGAAGCAAGGCTGTTCTCCTACCGATCAAGAAGAGGGAAAGACGTGTATATTAGGTATTATAAAAATGGTCCTCACATCTGCACCATCCTCAACAACATCAAAATGTTAACGCTCAACTATCACAGACGTTACTCATATGAAATCCGGCGCGGATTTGAACTTCACTCCCTTTTCCCGAGCTTTGTAGCCCTCTTATCAATCTACATGCTCGTTACCATCGCTTTTATGCCCGCGGGCACAGCACAACATCTCTGCCAGGCAGGTCTCGAAGATGTCGAATGGAGGTGGGGGAGCCCCTGGCAGCGACACACCCTACACTGCTCTCGACGGCATACGAGCCTCACGTGCGGGTTGGGTGCGATCACGTCAATCGAGCCGCTCATCAATATTTGCTGCCCTCTCTAATATAGCAGGCGCACGCCACATATCCGGGAAGAATCTGGCGTCGCAACGATCATCGGATACGATTCGGAACTAGCATCGACTTCGCCGCACAATCGGACACGGAGAGATGGGGATTGCTTCACGCCATCATCCATGGTTGGAGAGCTTCTGCTACGGCAGTCGAGAACTTTACAGAATAGGGCGCAGACCTTCGTTTCTGGGCCCTACAGTGACAAATCCAACCGGCCTTTTGCCCTGGAACAACACGGAGCAAATGATAAGAAGATCGCGTTCGATGGGCAACGAGAGACTCGAGACCGAAACCGCATTTCTTGCCTCGGCGGACGTTAATATATGCCCCTTTGGGCAGTTCAAAGCCTTTCTCTATGACCTTGGCACGAGCTTCCTTCTTCTTAGGTAGGAACAGAACAAGGGTGCAGGGCAATCACTTAGACTTCTACCCGTCTAAGCTTTGTCGGTATAAATCGATTCGTACCAATAAAGCCGTATCTGGAGCACAACAGATATCAGCAACATCACCCTCTACGCAGGCCATCTACAGTAGAAGCCGAGAATCGGCTACTTGATTCTTAGGCGCTGTCCATAGATTAGTGCCCTTGTTGGGTTTGTAGCATCATCAGTCGTCGACTAGTAAGATGCTTTCAGCAGAAATGACAATTTATTTTCTAACGAGACTACGCGAGGACGTACTGATGGTATCACGATTTCCTCTGTCACAGAGAATCTGGCCCATCCCCGTGCTTACTTGCTCTCAGGACTGCCGAGGAGATGAGTGATCCGACGATGGGCGGTTACCCCGGATTGCCAGGATCCGATGGCTAGGAAGAAGTTGTCCTACTCCATGCCCCAACCTCAATGGCAACAACAAGGGTGGTAAGCCCTCGGACGAGACCGGACATCGGTAGAGCACAAAAATGGTTGCTGGTTGTTGAGCTCAGCATAAGATGCTCTGCCAAATATCTGCCGAGAGCGGCGCCTATCAGCTACTTTCACTGTTCTAGGCTGCTTAATTTGGCCAAGTTATGTGTCAGATGGAGCAAAATGTTCTTCAAGCATGTGCACGAGCTCAGGAACAGGGGCCAAAAGGGAGGTTCCTCGCCGCAATGATCTTACTTTTCCCTTGGTATAAATCTAGCCATTGCTAACATTCTTGGCCATTGTAATTCAAGACTCGAGAATGGTTATGTAATTCTTAAGACCAAAGTGGAAGCCTCCATCGAGGGCGTTGTGAGGAGAGAAAGCTTGAAATATGGCCTCGATCAAGTAAATATGGCGAAAATGAAAACTTTCCAAACTACAAAAGTCCCATGTTTTATATACTTGGGTATGGGAAGAACCTGCGCTGAATTTGCGTACCCAAGTTTTGTTCCCCTATTAATACTAACGATTTTTTTAGTACCGGTGGACCTTTATTTCACCTCTATTTTACTAAAATAAAGACGCATTATCAATTTAGGATATTCACGGACACTGTCCGATACCCCAGTCCTTACTCTACGACATTTATCCTTTTGCGTGACTTGGTAAGGCATCAATGTGAATGAAGATGTGGTGTCGACTAGGATACCAGGAAATCAATGCTTTCCATGAGGTGGTGTGGAAGGGTTTTGCGACGAGCAGGGCTCTTGAAAAACTAGGAACAAATGCTGATCGGGGCGATTGCCAGTCACAGATTGTATATATTAATCTATCAGGCAATTGCGATCTGAAACCTAGGCCACTTCTCCCATTAGGCAGGACTTAGACAGGCGAACCGGAAGCATTTCACTTTGCTTCTCACTGATATACCAACTACTACGGTTACACGCGATCGGTGGAGTGAGGACAGTTTAGTTGGGCAAGAATAGCATGGTCGAATACCTATCGGTAGCCAGGGGCCTCTCGAGTAACCAGGGGGTGTTCCAGTAGATTGGCTCTGTAGATGGCTAGCCCTCGAAGTAGAGTCCCTTGTGCATGCGCAAGTATAGGGTTCATCGTAATGTTGCTCGGATCCTGCCTACTTCGGTATCACCTGGGAGAAGTTGGCTCGTATTCCAAGGGTTCTTGTTATGCTTGAATATAGGCTTGATTCTCTAGCGCACTCTTAACGCAACCTCGTTGGGCAACCTTCCAGATACACAGCACAGGCGTGACGCCCCCAACAACTTCCAAGCATTTCCATTCCTTTTTATTGCCATACCGTACTCGAAAGATGCAAGAGCGTGGTGATCATGAAGTCATCATGCAGGTACGGCCGTATCGTTTAGGGAACTGAGGCCGTATCTCTAACGAAGGATCGCATCGACGATGGAGATATTACCATCACTACGAGAACAATAATGGGCATGATGGAGGGTAGAGAGGACTGTCGACTATAAGTAGCGGATGAAGACCCGGATTCATTAGTTGCACAGATACCAAGACATCAGCAGTCTCCACAGCACCAAAATATTTCTCTCAAGATTCACTAGTCGCATCATCATCCGACATGAAGGCCTTTACCAGTATCTTTGCCTTCTCCTTGGCTTGCATCGCTGCTGCGGCACCATTCGATCTGACCGGCAGACAGAGTAATCTTGTTTGCTTGCAGACCAGTGGCGGACCAAATAACGAAGCTCGAAAGGCTGTCATGGACCTGCTCAAGTCCAAGCTTCCTCTTGATGTTGAGGGGGACTCTTGGAGTCAGTTATTTTTCTTCTTGATATTCGGGAGCCTCAACGCCTCGCACTGTTGCTCGAGAGTAGCTGTCCTTCCCTGCTCAAACTCAATGGTCATATTTGTACTCCTGCTAACTAATTTCTTACTGTTATAGTCAACGATGGCCCAACCTTCCGCGCCACTTGCCAAGGAGCTCAAATCTGGGTTAAACATGATGGCTGGGAGGGTGCTGATCGCAGCTTGACGGCCGAGGATCTTGATAAAACCATGGCTCTCTTCAACGATAATTGGGATGACTGCTCCGCGCCGGTGGACGGTAGCGGTAGTTGGCTTGCGATACTATATGCCTCGGAGGGCACAATTAGCGGAGACGCAGATTATGATTACAAGTGCTAGACGGAGAGAGACTCACAGACCGGAGGATCTGCTTGTGCGTATAAGGTGCCTGGCATTGAGCGAGGCTCTCGACCACGGGCCTTGAAATGGGGAGTTACTGTAAGGCCATTGTCGGGAATCGGTTAGCTGTCCTACAACTGCTTGGTGTGTACATTGTTACTTGCTTTCGGGACAATACAATCACGTCAACACTCCAAGTTGTACCCCTTTCAAACTGAACTTTATAATTCCCTTGTAAATCATGGCTTGAATCTCTATCTTTGATGTGATGGTGAAGAAGGCGCAATCACCGCTATGCAAGATTGTTGAGCAGTGCTTCCCTGGATGCGGAGCAGTATTGGGAAACGAGGCTTGCAGTATGCAATACACCTGGTTATCCGACTCGTGAGATTTGAGATTTAGAAGAGACAAAGGAGTCCCGGAATCTCTTTCAAGTAAACAGAGCTATCGCGCAAGTAGCACAAATATGGGAAGGTTGTAAGTTGCTATACTACCTACTCTATTATACGCGAGATCTTTTTATTGGGGTTGAGAGGAAGACAAAACGTGCGAATCAAGCATGCCGTCCGCAACTGGTTTCCTTACTACTGCTCATTTTAATCCTTGTCCTATGGGACGCATCTAGCGGCCAAACTGAAACCGACTGGCTTGATCCTTATTTGACGCTCTACATGTTGTTAATATCGCTGATTTGTAAATCTGATCCGTTTGCAATCAGAGATAGTATCTTTAGTCATTTTACGAACGATCGACAACACAATATGATGGGATTTGCATCGTCTTGGGCTTCCGAACGATATCAAATAGTTGGATAGCATATTCATTCAAGAACTTGTAAGAAGACATGGCCGATATTAACAGTAAGGGCGCGTGGGAAGGGTACATGAGTCATGACCATACAAAAACGTGTCATGCGTGCAAGGGACCAATCTTCTTCGCATAGACATGTTTGAAGATTACGCTATACTGTTACCTGCTTAGACTGTTGATATGTGGTCCGTACAAGACGAGTCACAGACCAACCATTACTAATGACTCTTCTCCACAATTCTATTAGGCCGTTCGGTGAGTACTCCGCGTGTCCGCCGAGTACTCCGAGGCCCCCTCAGCGGAAATAAAATTTAGGACTCAAAGATAAGAGAGACGGGGACTAATGCCCCTCCCTATACTGCATCTGGTAAGGGTCCCGATGACGTCTTTTCACGGTCTGTCAAACGGGAGGCATAACGAAGCGGGTTTTCCTCACGTCGCAGAGGCAAGCTGTCTATACTGGCGTAACGATCGACAACTCATATGCGTGCTTGGAACCTATTGATACAGCTTAAGTATCTCCAACTTAATTCCGAAAGCCCCGGAACAGTCTCATGTTCTGTGAATCTTCCTAAGAGTCATATCTTTCATCCCACAGACCATGGCGAGTGCGTTGCCAAAGAAGAATTGCGACAGTAGCTGCAACGGCTGTACGCAAGAATGCAACGACAAGCCACTCGGAGACATTGAAGACTATGAGGCAGAGTTGCGTCGGTTGAAGGCAAGGACTGAAGAGGTCCAGAGGCTCATGTCTAAAGCCCAACCAGGCCGACTCAGATCAGATGACTGGTTTCATCGTAGCGACCCGCATGGCTTGAGCTTGGTATACATGGACCGATACCTTAATTTTGGCCTCACCAAGGAAGAGCTCATGTCCGGGAAGCCAATTATCGGGATCGCCCAGACTGGATCTGATATAGCACCTTGCAACAGGCACCATCTGGTTTTGGCGGATCGAGTGCGAGAGGGTATTCGAAGTGCTGGCGGAGTCGCGCTGGAATTTCCTACCCATCCTATTCAAGAGTCGGCTCGCCGACCATCCCCAACGCTTGACCGGAACCTCTTGTACCTAGCACTCATTGAGATCCTGCATGGCTACCCTCTTGATGGTATCGTACTGTTAACAGGTTGCGATAAGACTACCCCTGCATGCTTAATGGCTGCAGCTTCAATGGACATCCCAGCCATCTGCCTCAATGTCGGTCCCATGTTGAATGGATGGCTCAACGAGAAGAGGATTGGCACGGGTACAATCATGTGGAAGGCGCGCGAACTCCACACTGCCGGCGAGATTACGACCGATGAGTTCATCGACATGGTCAGCAGAGGAAGTCCATCAGTCGGACACTGCAATACCATGGGTACGGCATCAACCATGAATCTCCTTGCAGAAGCCCTAGGCATGGCACTCCCTGGATCGGCCGCAGTACCTGCCCCATACCGTGAGCGTGGGCAGATGGCATACAAGACAGGTCTACAGATTGTAGAGATGGTGGAGCAAGACCGCAAGCCATCCGACATCCTAACACGAGAAGCGTTCGAAAACGCCATAGCGGCCAATACAGCCATCGGTGGGAGTACAAACGCCCCTATCCATCTAAACGCCATCGCTAAACATATCGGTGTCCCTCTCGACCTCGACGATTGGGATCGTATCGGGTATTCTCTCCCTCTTCTCGCAAACGTGCAGCCAGCCGGCACGATGCTCATGGAGGAGTTCTTCCGTGCTGGAGGTCTGCCAGCAGTGTTGACGGAGCTCGTCAATTCCGGGAAGCTCCCGCATGCCAACGCACTCACATGCAACGGACGTACAATAGGGCAAAACATTGCTTCCGAAGGTGGACTATCCTGGGATCGAGGAACCATCCAAGCGTATCACGACCCAGTAAAGACACAGGCTGGCTTCCTCCACCTAAAAGGCAATCTCTTCGATTCCGCCATCATGAAAACCTCCGTCATATCCCCCAAATTCCGCGCCGAATTTCTTGAAAATCCGAATGACCCCAACGCCTTCGAATGCCCAGTGGCTGTATTCGACGGCCCAGAAGACTATCACTCACGCCTGGAGATAGCGCCAATCACATCGCGGACTATACTTGTGATGCGCGGTGTGGGACCGTTGGGATATCCCGGCGCGGCAGAGGTCGTGAATATGCATGCACCAGGTCATTTGCTCAAGCAAGGAGTACAAGATTTACCCTGCATCGGCGACGGCAGACAATCCGGAACCTCTGGCTGTCCATCAATCCTCAACGCAACGCCCGAAGCTGCGGATGGTGGAAATCTTGCCATACTCCGCGATGGCGACATACTGCGTGTCGATCTCAACAAGCGCACCGTCAATATCTTAATATCTGAGGAGGAAATCGAAAAGAGACGGGAGGAATTGGAGGCTAAGGGCGGGTATCATGGTCCACCTAGTCAAACACCCTGGCAGGATCTTTTCCGGAGAGAGGTTGGAGGGCTGAGTGAGGGAATGGTGATGAAGCGCGCTGTGAGGTTTCAACGTATTGCACAAAGAGGCCGCGTGAGGGACAATCATTAGGGGTCCGGCAGGTCTGAACATTAAACTGATATTTTCTTGGTTAGTAATAGACTAGATCTCGTTCTATTCAAATCTATCTTGTAGATTCACCGAGTTATGTGGTGAGATATGCGTTTCTCGAACCGAGATCCCAACCATGCCTTTGGACTCCCGCCCTCGCCAATGCTTCTCAATCTAATGCCTTTCGAACTTCCGCATCCGCAACAAGCACTTTCCTGTAGCGTATTTTGAGCGTTGAACATAAAGGCCGTTGTCGAACTATCTGATATAGCCGAATTTGCCTCTTCTCTCGTCCCAACTGGCTTCCGGTTGAGCTCGAGGAACAGATCGACAGGCTTGATACAACCTCCTTCCATAACGATGCAGAATGGCTGTGGCAAATTGTGTGTTGTAGTTCGCAATATTTCGCATAATGAGATTTCCGAGGTAGCTCTGGCCACGTTCATGATTGCACGTGCAACTGGTACATTGCCCAAGAGGCGTGCAAGTTGCATGCTGAAGCTTGAATAGGGTGTTGACCCTTCTGCCTGAAGGGGCTGCCACCAGCCTCCTATGATGACTGCAAATGATCTGATATTCACTCGCATTGTTGAGCTCAGATTCTGTCTGATCATCAATGAATGTACGTCCAGTCAAAGTATGAAGGCATGCACGTACATGCCAGAGTAGTACTTGGAACTCCCCTTCGCCGATGCGAAAGCAAGACAGACTCAAGGGCTCCCTTGTCCCATTAAATGTGTTTTGTGCTCTATTGATTGGTCTAAGTCGTTTCCCATTGCCCATATGTCCGTGAAACAGCAGCATCAGTGTGAACGTCGATTGCCAAGGTATTACTAGTGTATCAATCACGCTCTACCAAATAGTCTCCGGACTTCATTTAGTCTTTGCAGCAAGGTAATGGTGCGTTAATCCATCACTCGCAAGATAGAATCTGAGATATGATTCTGAATTCATACGTACCGATAATGGCGGTACTTCTCGTCGAATTTCATCTAGTCACTCACATCCGCCCCTAGGCACGTCCAATGCTTGGTGGAGATGACCATGTCGTAAACAACGCTGCCACACTGACTTGAATACTGGTACGGAGAATGTAGTCTCTGGGACTCCTCAGTGAGCTTCTCTTGATCCACATCGAGCTGCTCCACCAATTTTCGCGATGACGTATGCCGGATTTCTACCATCCCCAAATCCATATATACAGTACATATAAAGCTCTTGATTACGGCTGATAATACGCGCTATAATACATACGTAGTTCTCATAAGACGGCCTCACATGTCTATTTAACTCACTGCTACTAACACGCCTACGTTCACAGATCTGAAGAAGTGGTTGTGCACGAGCTACAAAATGGAGAGCATTCCGCCCAGGTGTATGCAATGCCACATGCACCCTTCACCCCTATGAAGTAGTTGTGTCAGCTTCTTGCAGGGATTTAGGGAAGCGAGGACCTACAGAAGATGTTTTCAACAACGAATTTCTTGCGGCGGACTAACTCTCCATCATTGAAACATTTCATAGCTTTTTTACTGTTCTGTTTCGACTGCGACAGCATCATGTTCCGCATGGTCGTCAGGCCTGAAACAGCTGCCGACTTCCACATGATAATGTGATGTGCAAATGAAGCTGACAAGTCCAAGGGCGTTGAGAATCTGATTCATGAACACCAAGAACTTCTCCCACTTCCTCGACTCCGAGCATACATCGAGAGTGTCGACTTGAAATACGAAATGATAATGGGTCCCAGCATTTTCGAGCGACCTTTTAAACAATCGCTCCCAATGCCTTTCTCGATTTGGCTCTCTCTGATTGGATGAGGAGCTCGTGATCTCAATAAGAAATCTGTTGGCATCATCCACGAGATTCCGATCGGGTCGCAGAGCAATCCGCCGAAGCATAGCTCGAACGATGTTATCGCGCCTTGCACCAATCCCTAGGCCGCTGCAGAAATATAGCACGACACAGATATCAACCACGCGTTGGGCCGTAGCATCGCCGGGCTGAGGTGAGTTGGCACGAGTCCAACTGCTGCGGAAGCGATTGCTAAGCCGTTTCGGGCTGTTGCGGAATGCTGGAAACCCAATGAACCGAAGTTACTCTTAAAAATCGGCCAGCCTATTGTTGTATCTGTCGTTGTGCATGACTACATTGCTAGGGAATGGATTTAGATAGGCCGTCTTTCTCAGCCAGTTTCGCACTCTCACGGTGCGATCGTCGGCAGCGATCCTTTGATTATAATCGTCCCTGCAGCTCGCCCGTTCAACTCGAGTCTTTCAAGCTCTGTAAGACCACCCTCAGACACGGGTACCTCATCGTTCATCTTGTGCCAAAGGTGACCAGTCCGAATTTTGAATCAATCACTGAAGCTCTCTGTCCCTGCGACGTTCTCAATCTTCAACCAAGTCCATGAATTTGAGCTACATCTCTTGGCAAGCTTTCCGCGCAAGTTGAACGGGGTACCATATTATCTTGTTAGCAGATCATTCATCTCTCTGCTATCGCCCAAAATTGAAGGATGAGATGCCCATGTACAGGTAATCGTGAATGCGTCGCACTCTCCGAGGGTTTTTCTGCATTGAAGCTGCGGATCGAGGATCCATCACCCCGAACAAGACCTAGAGGTATTAGCCACTATGATCCACAACACAAAAAGACCTAGATCAGTACTTGCAGACACATACAACTACGATGAATGCTATATAATGAAGATTGGACTTGCAAGGCCTGCGCCGATCGTTCACGTGCTGTTGAAGATTTGCTGCCATCTTCTTGCTCTCTCTCGTGCATGTGTCGGTGTCTCTTTAGCAGGGTTGATACCAGTGCGCCAATCCAATGCGCTGGATAGTAGAAGTCTGTGCTGCCTCCCGACCTCGGGCCGTCGCTTGAGCCTGCGTTTCTTCGAGTCTTTCGTTTGTCTGACATGGCTCGGCGGTGCTCCCCGGGGGTACTGCCGTCTCTGGGGTCTCACTCATGGAGATTCTAAATAAGTCCTCGGCACAACTCTCTCCCATCACGGACCTGGGGCCAACTTAGCATGATTAGACGCTTTGGGTGGTGCCACGATTGCTTCAAAATTTTCTCTCCTCGGCGTCTCCGTTGTTGTGGTCTCTAAACTTCCTCACGAGAGCATGAGTCGTCGCGTAGATTCCTGAGCAACGACATCTTAGATTCGACACTGCAGAGTTGAGATTGCGCAGACTGCAAGAGGCAACGAGTCGAAGACGGGAAATATTCGGTCCTGTCAGATTACAGGGCATACGTCCGGTCACACATTGGGCGCAGGCCGGCGTCTTTGGTGCCACATCACATCCAGTACCAACAGCCCCCCGACATGCGGCATCCATTGCCCCATTACCTAAGTGATATCTCAGTGAAAGCGAAGGTTCCACATCCAAAGCTGTTCAGGTACATGGGAACCAAGCTGGCTCAGATGTATTATAGGGTAGTGTCAGCAATGTTGAAGCTAGGCTGAGATGCTCTTGTGAGCTAGTCAACAAGGCGGGTACCATATTTGCCCACCACAAGACTTCTACTAACAAACGTCATCGCGCGACCATCACAGACATACGCCAAGGAAGGAGCCGCAGGAGCCGCGTGAAAATTCAAGGTTGCTTGAAGCTCTGGGCGGGCCGCGGAACACAAGGGGGAACGCTGCATGCTGCAACTGCATGGGTATATGATTAATCGTCGCTAAGTGGGCTCAGGTCAGATCTTTCATTGGCCAGAATACATTATATAAGCAACCGGATATGTATACGACCCAGCCTAGACCCGTAGTTCTCGGGGACTGACATTGTGAACCTCAACATTCTCATATGCGGTTGAAGTTGGACCTTGCATGGCAGATGTGACGGGCGAAATCGAGGCTACCTTTGATGACATCGGCTTGAAAACAGCGAATCTAACAAGTGTAGGCATGGCAGTGATTGAAGCAAAATAGCCAATGGGGTAAAATAGTGGATGGAGCACGGCAGCAAAAGGAGCATGACAGAAGAGTGGAGGTACGCCAAAGGTTTCAATGGAAGGTCCCCGGCCCGTCGATTAGACGGATGCGGGCATATAACTTAGGCACACGATTGACTGGGCACAGGCCCTGAATGCTTCTAAGCGGGCCACCCAGGGTAGGTATAATAGAACAACCAATGCACATTTCTAAGATGGCTCGTCATTCTCAATACAATCACAGTACTTTACCATCAACATTGCTCTACCACAACGGAGGTAGGGTGTTCGCTCCTACTATCATGCATGTGTTATCTCGCTAACAGATTGGACCCCAGATAACCCTTGGCTCTCTTGCAAGAAGCGCGGCTTCGACACTACGTCTCTCACGCCTCATCGATACAAGGGAAACACTATGGCAACTTCCCTTTTACATATACCTGTAGACATCGTCGAAATGGTCGTAGAAACCTTGGGCCTTGATGATCTCCTCAACCTACGCTTCGTCTGCAGAGATGTCAACACCAAAGTCACTGCGAGCAGCCGCCTCAAGTCCTTCTGCGTCAACAAGGATATCCAGTTGCAGAAGCTTGATATTGAAAAGCTAGGAGCCCGGCTTCGTGAGCCGGGTATCCACAAGTACCTGGAGAATTTGACAGTCACAGGTGTTCTCATGGTTACCTGGGACAAGACAAGACAGGCCCTACTCAGAGAGACTTGGGAAACGCGCGGTACGGCTTCGAAGAATGGGATGATGGATGCTGAGCCTCAGCTTTCCGACTTCGAGAGAGAAATCCATAATCTCAACATGGAGCAAAAGGCCGGTTATGATTTGATTGCTCTGACTGATTTGTTCCAGACCATTAAGAGGCACTGTGAAGCGGGCAGGCTCAAGAGTCTTACTCTCACCATGGTCGTCTACAGCGCAGAGTGTCCAGATAAAGGCTCTCTAACTCGACAGGTATGGGAGGCCGCGCAGCATGTTCTTTCCATCTCAGTGCAAGCCTGGCACCGTAGCGAGATCAGCATCGAGAGCCTGCAAGTCTTCCCTAAGACTCTAGCTTGCGGTGTAGAGGCCTATGCTTTAGCTGCTCTCCAGAAACAACTTGACTTGAACAACATCCAGGGACTAAGGGAGTTGTTCCTGTGCATGGGCAACCGAATACTTCCTCTCGATGCCTCCGGAAAGACTCGCAATACTGACATGGATGAGGGTCCAGACGGGCGACCGGACAAAAATAAACACCCGCATGTGGACGCCCAGAAAACTCATACCGCGATCGGGAAAGAATGTTTGAGATTGCTGGAGGACCCAGATAATATTAGCGGCATCGGAGACTGGCTGCGAAAGACGACGAATCTGGAGGAGCTCACTCTTTGGCATTATTGGCTATTCAGGGATCTCAAGACATATAATCTCATTTCTGCCAGCCGTAGAGCATCATTCAGATATATCGCGGAGAAGGCACCACTTCCGACTCTGCGCAGATTGAATTTGTGGGGCGCAGACATCGAAGCCGATGTACTCCTAACACTTCTGAGGAACAGTCCATGCCTGGAGTTTCTCAAGATGCTGGAGGTGACCCTATATACATCAGATGGTCAGTGCTGGGCCACAGTATTTGCCCATATAACCTCCCCCGACTCAAGATTGGCCCATATTCACCTTGACAATCTGTTCGAGGAGACTGATGGCGAGCGCGGCTACGTCATTTGCTATACCTCGGGTACCTATCCTGGGAACAGAACTGGTTACGGAAAAGAGGCGTCTGACTGCCTTTTTCATCTGCCGGCCGCTAAAGGTCGGCGTGCATTCGAGCTTCACCGACGAGAAGACGTTTTGAATGGCATCGAATACCTGACCAACCCAAAATGCAAAGGTTCGATGGAACAGATAATGGACTGGATCCACCAAACAAAAATGTACTTTGGCCCTCTTCGTTTGACGTGATTCGTTGAAGGGTGAGCAGGGCCGATCTGGAAGGAATACGCGTCCTCGATATAGTCAACTAACCTAGTAAATAGGGTCTTGTCGAAGGACATATTCCAAGGCCTAAGACATACAGCATCCTCCTACTATCCAACAGCATATCCACAACGGCGCCGAATTTTTATTCTCACTCCAAGCCTTAAGACCACCTTCCTACATTATGCTATCAACGGGTTTCATTCGGGAAACGAGAGACACGGCGATTATTACGTCCCCATTTTCAGCGGGTACATACAGAACTATATAAAATGAAGGAGATACCCACACACTCCATTATATTAAGCTGCCACGAATCCTAAACAGCAACGGCTAGTTCTCACCACGCCTCCAAACATCATCCTACCGCCTCTTCACACCCAACACCAAGACATACCTACAACCTCGCACCACGAACCCTCACACGGCATACAAGTTTCACAAAGCATTCTACACAAAGAACCAACATCTAGATCAACTCCTCGAATGCGAAACAACAGGCTCAAACGTCCTCCACAGCGCTGCAGATAATTCCATTTCCATCACATGCAGAACCCATTTGTCAAGGGTATACACGCCGAAACAACGAATTGAGAGAACTCAATCCTAGACCATTCCCAATCTTTTTCATGCGGATTGTGTGCAGAGGAGGATATGCGCAGGCAGATTTCCGCGTATCAGACGAATACATCAAGACAAAACCTACAGTCGGTAAAAGAAACGGATTTGGTATCGCATATGAATCCCTGGGCGACGACGAGATAGTAGCTCGATATCCTAGAAATCATCCGCTAGTTGGTCGACTATGGTGTTTATATAAGGTTAATAATATGTAGGAGAGGCAGATTACGATTGTAATTAGCTTGGTATCGAAGTCGTCGCGTCTTCCATCTCCGCACCAGGGTATCATATCGCTGATTTTGGAAACTTGACTACAGGCGATGGCATTGTCTACGGGCAAGCCAAACAGTGCGCAAGGTTTAGTTTTGCGCATTTGTGCCCCTGCTTAGAGGTGGGGCATGCTGCGGGCGCTTTTCAAACCCTCTATCGCATACTGAAGCGAAGCCAACTCACCACCGCCACTATACCAAAACACCCAAGAAACGCTTAAACGTCCTAACAGCCCATCTTACATTTCCAATCCCATCCCCATCCCTATCCCCATACCCATCCTCACCTCCCAACACCATTCCCAGCCTAACATTGGACCACAATCCTGTCCAAGCTCAAACGCACCCCCACCCCTCTCCCCGGGGCCAAACTTCCGCGAGCCTCTATACTAAAATCACGAAACGCCGTGAAGGTCCGCTAGCGACTAAACGGGAACCATCAGAATGTCGCAGCTGTGGCACAGATGATGAACTTGCACGAGCCCCCATGTTATGAATATACACGGGTTTGGTGCCATTGTTGATTGGGGAGTATATATATTTTCTTAACTAGTCACGAGAAAACGAGATCTAGCATGCTAATAGTCAAGCATGAACATTACGTCTTAGTAAAGTTTATAAAGCTGAGCTGGTACAAAGCTTGTGCGCTCCAAAGAAAACCGCCTGCTAGTCCATGTCCTGTAAAGCTGGGCTACTTGCGTAGAGAGGGAATGCACGAGGGCCTTAGAGATAGGTGATGGGTGATTGTGTACTTTAGGAAGGGAGCTAATGGCATGCTAAGAGTAGGGCTAGAGAGGAGCTGATTACAAGAAGCTTTTTCACAGCTATGTACATAAGGGGGGCTCGTGGCCTATGAGAGCCTATCGTGGAAATGATTCAATACTATCTAACCAACCAACCAACGACCTAATGTCATCCCTAGAAGAGCAGAATTTCTCAGACTCCATACACCACAAATTGACTGCAAAGCTCGACCGACAGGAGCCGTGTACGGAGACTACGCTGCTGCGTCCGTCATCAGCATCTCTAGCTAGTCCTTGTAATTCTGGCGAGCCAAAGCAACAACGGCCCCATCAAGCCCCCCGAAGCCCTCAATTCCCTCACCCCTTCCATACCTAAGTACATTTCGCCACAGCGCCAACGTCCTGAAAAGGCCGCTGAGGCTACTCGTGTCAAAATTACTAAAGGAACCAGTCTCCGGCCCCAAGATGTGTACCGCGTCACCCTCCCCCAACACCCCGTATGCAAAATAAACATGCGTCTTGTGTCCAATGATGACGAAACAAGGCTCCACCACGATGCTTTTGTCCCCCCCTCCTAGACGCCGCGCGATCTTCATCTTCTTCCGGAGACTGGCGGCTATCCAAATGCTGAGTTGGTGTTCTGCCTCGACCCAATCGCCACTCGCAGGCCTGAGCTCTACACAGGAGAATAGAGTGATCTTCTTAGTAAAGACATCCGTCATGTGGCTTTTCGTAGAATCATCTGCTATTTGAAGGCGGTCGAAGAGATTTTCGTGGCGTGAGGTTTTCACGATAGAGAATGATAGTGTGAGACTGGTCTTGCGATCAATGACGTGCTTGGTAGAGCCATCGGACATGGAGGAGAGAAACTCGGGGTTGATACGCTGCAGTTGGCTACGTGTATGTCAGCAGTGAACCTAATGTGACAGAATTTACGTACACATTTTTCACAGAAAACCTGTCATCTCCCTCAATGTTTATGGCAAT
The DNA here is from genome assembly GCA_001007845.1 of Nigrograna mackinnonii. NCBI lineage: Eukaryota > Fungi > Ascomycota > Dothideomycetes > Pleosporales > Nigrogranaceae > Nigrograna > Nigrograna mackinnonii. Next base: position 122,772 of record JGVQ01000391.1, read on the forward strand.
TTCCAGCAGCGGTTGTACAACGTCTGTGAGCCACGCGTTCTCGTCAGCGCCATAGGACTGGTACTTTTGCGCGTGTAACCAGATCACCTTCATATGGAGATATATATATTCCGGTACCCATTCCTGCTTGCCGGATGAGTCATGATTGAAGAATGTATATTTGACCTTTCTGGTATCGAGCCAAGCATGGCGCTCAATCCTCTGATATCCAAGCTCTTCATCTTCCTCGATCCAATGCCGCATGAAATCCGGTATCCAGCCTTTATCTAGGCCGGCCTCGAGCTGCTCCATAACGTCTGTTACCCTCTGTGGCGGGGGCGTCTGAAGCCCGGCACTCGGCCTCATTATCGTCGGAGGCGAATGCAAGGGCAAATCGAGGATGTCATCGACCGAGGGGCTGTCTACAAGGAAATGGGTTTCGGAATGGGCCGGGCTGCTGGGCGGGTTGGACGTGTTGCTCTCATCGACTGTCGACGAACTCGCGCTCGACGCCGCTCCAGCTTCGGGAATGCTGGGTGAGGGAAGGGCTTCGGGATCGGTCTCGCATATCGGTCTTTCGGAGCTGGTGGTTTGAGTTGACATGGTAGAAGTACGGGTAGAAGGAGAAAGGAAGAGCTTGGCTAAGGTTTCGTCCGCTCGCTTTAGCGATGGGTGGCTTTTGGAGGCCATCAGCTGGGTGGTACGAAAGCTCTGTTCGCAGTGGGAGCGTGAAGGACATGACGGTTGAGGTGTATATCTGCTCTTATAACTGTGGTGGTGGTGGGTGTCTTTGACCGTTTGGTGTTTGGTAGTTGGTAGTTGGTAGTTGGTGTCTGGTTGTTGTTGTCGATTGTCGATTGGTATTGGTGTACGGCTGTGGCTGTGCCATGACGTCTGTCATGTGGAGTGTGGCTGGAGCTTCCCAGACACCTGCAACTACCTACAGCCTCACGGGGCCGCGCGGTGTCCTGGGCACTACTCGATCAATTATACCTTCTTGCCAAATGACATCTATGTCTACTCACAAAACACTCGATAAAGCACTAATGAGTTATCAATATTCTTATTTTGCGTTCGGATTTGAAGTATATTTCGAGATGATTGCCATCCTAGGAACACATAGCAACCGTAAGGAGGGCTTCGATTGCCCGTCAGAAAAGTACCGTTTTCAGCATGGGACGTTTTAATACGCAATCTGGCCCAAGGCGTGATGGGTTCTCGGTTGCTGCTGGCAATAAATTATTGCAACCTACAAACATGGAGCTGGATTGAGCAGCAAGACTAGTTAGCAAGAGGAGGGTTACATCTACCAAAGTCTTGTAGACCAAGACGGCGCCAAAAGAATGGCAAGGTTTTCTTGGAAAGAAGGAACGCAAGCATAGGTATTCACCGCAGGTGGGTGAGGGGGTTCTTTCGTTGAAAGAGCCTGCACTACTCAGCGGATCTTTGTCTCGGTGCACTGCCAAGTAGAGGATGATACGAGGACTGGTATTTTGGTTGACAGCTTGTCAAACATGACCCAATCCATAATTATCTACCGTGTTAGTTGATCCCTGTCTAGCAACCTCTCGCGTTGAAGTGCAGTCATCTGACACCGCGCCGTGCGGATGGTTGCTGTTCCTTAAATTTGCTCTAGTAGTGTTCGAACATGGCTTGCCAGAATCGTTCTCGATTCGTCACCAGACAGTAGTATGAAACTTTGGGCGAGAACTTGATCTAAAATGTATTCGATTGAGCTCCTATACTCTTACATTGTATTATGGTGGAGATACGAGTGGCGTGGTTCCAGAGGCAACTGGCCGGCAACTGGCCCGGCAACTGGCTAATGTGTGAGAGATATTCATAGCTAGATAGTAATCAGAGCAACTGAATCAAACAATCGCTATGAATGTTTCGGGTTTGTGTGCGATAGTCTGCGCAATGCGAAAGCTTTCGAGATATTCGTTCGTGGTATGAAAATTAAAGCAGGCCAACAACAGCAAGCGATGTTTCCACTACCATAGAGGGGAATCACCGAACGACGCGAACCTTTCCAACGGAGAGTTAGGACTCATAAAAAGCCTCGTCGATCAAAGAGCCAAGGTTGCTGACTAGAACATTGTCAGTACTGCTAAATTCCATTGGCACGTAAGAGCCGCTCACCGCACGTGAACATGTGGATTAGAAATCCTCGTATAAGATTAGCTTCCTAATACACATCGATCAAGTATACTACCGTCCAATCCATCCCACATTAGGACGGTGGGGGCTAAAATGGCGTTCAATGTGGGCGCTTCCATCCGGTGGGGGCGGGTTTCGAAACTGTCTCGTGCGCGATTCACAACAACATGGGGCGGAATCCTTCGATGTCGTTCGCTAAACGAGCTGTACGATGGAGGTGCCTAGAATGGTTGGCAGAGGGTGGTCGCTCTTGGTCTCATGTTTGTAAGGCCAAGCGGGCGTAATTGTGTTGCAACATCTAAATAAAGCGTGCTTCTATCGAGAGAAAGGTGAGAAAAATTTCGTTCTATCCTTTGCATTTTGCTAAATCCCCGCTTCGGGTCGAATTGCGAGCGGCCGCTTCTTCTCACTTACGGGATTCCTTTCTAATTCTTTGCGAATAATTTGGCGCTATGGATAAGCTTCTTTTCGGCTTATTTGCGGCCGTTTCATTATTCCAGTGCGCAGGCGCACTTCCGCCATATAACTACGGAGAATTTGCTCTAAAGGATAACAGAGTTAATGCTAGTTTTGATATGCTTCCAGAGCATCCACTAAAGTTCCAGTCTTTCTATCCGCAGCTGGGGGAAATCCTTCACGAGGCTTCGACTGGACCATGCCTCGTGAGTTTGCACGCGTACGAGGGCAATATGACTGCGCGAAAAGAGGTAAGCGAGACTACACCATTACGAGTATGATCTTAGAGGGTCCAGCTGACTAGCAACTTGTCCATAGTTGACAAAATATGGAGGAGTAGGCGCGTATTGCAACCTCCAGAATGACTGCATCCTCGCATCAATCTATCAATCGACTCTGGTCAACATGGCGGCTGCTACTGTGTTACTCGGTCTTACGCCCACCATCCTCGCGACAGTCGGTCCTGCAATCGCAGAAATAGCGTTACTATCGTCACAAAGACCCCTCCTGTCATTGTTACTCTCCATAGGTGCTCCAGCTACCTATCCATCGCGCTTCCTTTTGTTCGACAACCCCGTCAAGCTTCTACGTCGTCCTCCACGATCCAGCATTCTAAAAATCTCGCGCGTGCCTCTGCGAATAGCCGCAACAGTATCTATTCTCCAATACATTTTCGCTCTTTTAGCAATCGCAAACCTGATCATAACGTCACTCGAACTGGGGAGAAAAACAGTTGTCAGCTGGAAGTGTGCTGTTTCATGGTTGCCCATCGCTTGGGCTGTGACACCCATCGCTTGCCACGCGCCCGCGGTGCTGAGTTTTGAAGTCTACCGGAGACGAGTCGGAATGCCTTTTTGTCCAGGAAAGAATGATATCGAAAATGTCCGTCCAGAATCCCTGCTCCGTCGTGTGGTGAGAAGTGAGTTTACCATCTCCGCAAACGCGGAAACAATACCCATGGCGAAAGCATCATCCATCGATCACCCGGGAGCCTTGAGCATCGTTCTTCAGGGGCTGGCGTCGCTTTTTGGAATTTTGCAGGTCATTTTCGGAACAGCCATCTTTTCGTCATTGCTGTATATTGGGATTGGGGATGCGACTATATTATTATTGCGATATGCTGCTTCGGCATTATGTTGTAGGTTGATTATGTATCTAGAGCTTGAAGGGATGGTTCTAGTTGCGGGGTCTGAAGAGGGAAAGGAGAAAGATTAGTAGCAATAGTAAGTGAAGTCTGCTACATTTTCCGTGCGTCTAGAAATATGGATCCCGTCTCTACGCATCGTAATCATAGTACCAAGCATGACGGGGGAATAAGAGAGAAACCACTAGAGCTATCTAGACGCGACATCAATGCGACCAAAAACGGGGCGCCGTATCTAATTCCGGTAGTTCAAAATCTATCTGGAATTTCCCATCACTATATGGCATATGGAAGGGTTTCGCCGTATCGAACTTGAGCGCGAAAACTAACAGACATCATTGGAACCTCTCTTCGCTACAACCGTCGCAGTGAATCGGGCTGCGTGCGTGATGGTTCACGATCATCACAAAAACAAGCCTCGCGCACCGCAAAATTCTTTATCGATATATGAATGCGAGTGGACTGTGCTAAAAGGCAGAGCGCATAGGTACAGCGACTTCATGTCCAAGATGCGTTTAACGCTAGGGGAGGGAGCTTATCATGACGCTTCAAAATTCATACACAGCAGATCTAAAGTATTAACTGTAATGGTTGAGCACCTCTTACTCGTACTTGCCCAGTCTTTGGTATTGGGTTTGGTCGTACAAAGATTGCAGGCCACAGCCGAGGCAATGGAAACTATGAACAGGCTTCCAATCTATCATTCAGCTAATACTGCACTATATTGAAATGCAATAAACGCGTTATACTGTAACCCCAAAGAAGAAAGAGTAATATCTTCCATACCCGCTGCGTGCATCTGTAGAACGATTAGTGGAAACTAGGTTCCTAATGACCCAGTTCGTGCACAGTATAATTTGAACCTTAAATCATTCGAGACTACGAAAAAGCTCTGCTCGAATTGGAAACTGGGCCAAGTCATATTAATGGAGGCTTGTATTACTTGGAGCCTTCACAATCGCTGCTCCATCATGTGCCTACCAAGATATTTCATAAGTCCGGTCGTCTGCGTCTGCTCGCAGCTGCACCAAGCCGTAGATATAGCGAGGTAATCTAGGGCTAAACCTAGTAATATTTTCGGTATGGGGTAGTAAATCCTAAAATAGCCATGAAGCGAAGGACCATCCTGGTCCCCACATAGCTACCCCAGCGACGGCTAGTATCGCGTATCGGAAAATCCTGTGCATCTCTAAATACCAGACTCAAGCAGCTAGAGATGATCAAAGCAAGTCAACGCAGAGGATACAACCAAAAAGCCACCCAGGAGAAATTCGCGAACGTTATATGATCTCCCCCGCCACAACCGTTACCCCTGTATCAAAACTGCCGTACATGGCCATGAATCGGCAATATCACCGGGTGTTTAGCCATTTCCGTGCAACCGCAACCAATGAGCGAGGCGCAAATTGCCGTATATAGATTGTGGGGAAGGACAATGTGCCGTAGGATTGCTAATGTACCCCAGTCTTGGTCATGTTGGACTGTACAAGCTTAACCCCTCCGCCCGAAGCTTGGCCTGCGTTGGAATTTCCCTGCATCCAAAAAGTCCTCATAGACTAATGGCTAAAGACCCGAGGCGCTGGACTGATGGGCAGTCTAAGACCGGTTGTCAGGTCGATTTGCAATAAGAAGACTCCCGCTCTTCCTGGTTTTCGCACTGGGGACCTACAGTATAAAGCGAAAATCCGTCGACCTTTGCGCTCAATCTCGGACCAAGAAGATACACGACAAATAACTAAAAAGAATCATGGTCGCGTTCACAGCCATCGTCACTGCGGCTCTGGCCATCATTCCCGGTGCTATCAGTGCGCCCAGCGGCCTGGACAGCTCGGCGCACAAAAGCCTGGACACACGCCAAGGCACGCCATGGCAATGGTGGACTGAAGGTCGAGGACAGTTTAGCTGCAATCAGCAAGGAGGTGGCAAGTACTCTTGCTCATGGAATGGGCAAGCTGGAGGTGGTATGGTGGCTGGTACAGGATGGGGAGCAGGCCGGAAGTGAGTCGAAGCTACACAAATATATATACATCCTGCTGGGGGATGCTAACAACATGTGATATAGATCTGTAAAGTACACAGGAGAGTACAACCCGAAAGGACCCGGCTATCTCTCCCTGTATGGATGGACCCGCAACCCACTCATCGAATACTACATCGTCGAATCATGGGACGTGCTCGCACCAGGTGAGCCCTGGACACTACGCGGCAACTTCACATCAGAGGGCAACAAATACGCCTTTTACACTGCGCAACGTGTCCAAAAGCCATCGATTGAAGGCACCCGAACCTTCACCCAATACTTCTCGGTGCGAGACGAGGCGGAGAAGAAAGTTGGCCCCGTCAGCGGCACTATCAACACGGCCGAGCATTTCGATGCTTGGAACAAATTGGGATATCGTCTTGGCAACTTTGAAGCCGCAATGTATATGGTTACTGAGGCGTTTGCTAATGGGACTAAATTGCCCAGTGGGACTAGCACTATCACGGTCAGCTAAGTGTCCAGTTTGGAGATTGTCTTGTATCTTTGTATATATCGAGAAAAGTATGACAAGCGCCGAGTAGCGTAAAACTGGCCTGAATACTATTTGACTGCTACTATTGAGGTTGAATGTATGCATTTTTTGATAATGGATCTCATATGAAATGTTACCTTGACCTGCGGGACTAACCTTTGTTATCGACAGAATGAGTACCAGAGTCTCCTGCAACAGAAATTTTTGAATGAATCTTCTATTATGATTATACCTACGAGCCTTTTCTCGCTCTATACATCAACCCAGCGCCAACAAATACACATACAGAGGTAAGACTCATTAGATTATTCCTCACCCATCTCTTCGCCCGATTGACAATCCACCAGTTACTCCCTCCTTCCAACAAATAATTATCAAAATCCGACTCCAGATACTCTCTCCACAATTTGAATCCAGTGCCGGGATAAGACGCCGTATTGCGCCCCGCTTGATTCAAATTCCAGTTGGTGCAACCCCCAGACCATACCATCTTCTGCAACGTATGCTGAGTACTCGTAGCCCAATAACTCTCCGCCTCCTCCTTGACCACGACCGCCTCAGCCCTCTGATCCAGAACAGGAATGAAGATATTTCGAATCGCATAATCGACGGCAACCTCGATCAAGAAGATTGCAGAGTTGTGCGCCAGGAAGGTATTTGGCCCGAACAAGATTGCGAAATTGGGGAATCCGGCGACGGTGACTCCTTTGTATGCCACCGCTCCGCCGGACTCTTTCCAGTGCGACGTCAGACTCTTACCATGCTGTCCGTACACTTGAATCGGGTTGAGGAATTCCGTCACTTTGAAGCCCGTCGCGAAACATATGGCGTCGAACTCGGATCGTGTGCCGTCTTCTGATATTATTTCTCGGCCGGAGATTTCTTTGATTTTGGATGTTGTCACGTCGAGGTTTTTGCTCCATAGGGCTTCGAGGTAGCCTGGGTCGAAGACGCGTCGTTTGCAGCCCAGTGGGAAGTCGGGTATGATGAAAGAGTGGTATTTTGATGGGGAGTTGTCTAAGGTGTATTTTGTTGCTTGGGCTTCGACCTTCTTTCTCTCTCGCTCTGCTCGTGGGCCGGCTTCGTAGGTTGTCAGAAGCCCGTCAAAGGACATGAATAGTTGGAGTCGTAGGTATCGTTGATACAAGGGTACATATTTAAATAGCGCTTGCTGGAATCTGCTGTAATTCTGGTTCGGTCTTTCGTGGTACCATTGGGCGGATCTGGTGTATTGCTTCACATATGCGGCCTTTTTTACCACCTGTGGAACAATCTGTGAGGCGCTGCATCCGTTTCCGATTACTGCAAGCCGTTTACCGGTGTAATCAAATGTATGATCCCACCGGGCGGAATGCCAGGTGCGCCCAGTGAAGGTTTCTTTTCCAGCAATGTCGATGTCTTTCGGCAAGCTTATCCCACCGACAGCTGAGATCACTATACTCGCCTTGCGAACGAACTGGTGACCCGAATCTAAATTTAAAAGGGCCACCTCCCACTTGTGTTCCTCTTCAATCCATCGAGCTTTTTGACATTCAATCCCGAGCCGAAAGTGTCCACGCAAGCCAAACCGATCTACAACATCGTTCATGTATGCGAGAATCTCAGGTTGTTCTGCCAAGGCCTTTGACCAATTCGGATTCAGCGCAAATGAGAAGCTGTATAGATGACTTGGGACGTCGCATCCACAGCCGGGGTACGTATTGGCGAACCAGGTCCCACCAATTCCCTCCATCTTGTCATATATCGTGAAGTTGACGAATCCTATCTGCCGGAGTCGGTATGCCATGGCAATACCACCGGCGCCGGCACCGATGATGATTGCATTTGGAGGTTCGGTCCGCGACATGGTTATTGTGATGGTTTGTGCAAAACAAGTGCACAGGTTCGGATGTGACTAGGCTTGGATGGAGAGATGATGGAGTCTACGGCAAATACTTTGAGTCATCATTAAACATATTACAAGAAGAGCTGCATCGAAGAACAGTATTCCACGCAGTCACCGAAGGGTGCGTGCCCAGGGGCCATCGGGATTGTTGCTTGGCTGTTGTATCCGAGCCGGAATTGTGAATGCCGACATTGTTTGGCGCCATCCGCCACTTTGTAGTGACAAGGTCTGTTTGGGTGGCGCTGTATTTCTCCGGAGAATGTCAATAGATAGTTCCAGTCACCTGGATGAACATGCATGAACTCTTTACCGACGCCAATAGGGCACGCGGGGGGCCGTAACGTTGTGTCAGTGCTGTCGCCTTAGGCTTGGTAAGCGGGTAGACAGGAAGGACAAGGAAGTCTACCGAAGCCTTCATACCTACCTTGAGCGCTCGCTATCCTCTATTCCATTAGATAGAAGATAATATCGAGCCAAGTGGTAGTCAAAACATGCCGTGCAGAGAAATCAAACAAGCAGACATGGCTCAGGTGCGTCAGAGGAGATGGCGCACCACAAGTTTTTATACGAAAATTGAAGCGACCTAAACTTTGCACATTTCAAGAGATACCCTAGATCACTATACTTTTACGTGAACAAACTCTCAGGATCCCTACGTTTAATAATGACATCAAGCCCCGTCTGCATCACCACCCAACCCGGAAACACCTTCCAGCGTTTCGGATCTACCAACTCCAACTCAAACCTGCGAAACAGCTCTGGTATAAACTTGGTCATTTCAAGCATGGCAATATTCCTGCCCAAGCAGACTCTAGTCCCGCCGCCGAACGCAAAATTATACCTCTCCATTTTCCGAATCTGTTCCTCGGGGGCATCGATCCATCGCTCGGGGCGGAAATCATGCGCATCGTCGCCGTAGAGCTGTCTATCGCGATGGACTGTCCAGGCATTACAGCCAACGACGGTTCCCTCGGGGATGTAGGTACCGCAGAGTTCGAGGCCGCCTTGGGGCACCACGCGTGGAAGGATTTGGCCAAGTGCAGGGTGGCAGCGTAGCGCTTCTTTGATGCAGGCCCCCAGGTATTTCATCCCGTTGCCTTCGGTCCATGTAATCGGTTTGTCGAAATCGGCCTCTGTCTTTCGTGCCTTTACTACGTCCTTTAATTCTTTCATGAATCTGTCTAGGACATTGGGGTTGGTGAGGAAGGAATATACGAGGAATCGTAGCGCAATCGCTGTTGTGTCTGATCCTGCGGCGATGTTGGTGTTGGTGAGTTCTTCGAGTTGTGGTTCGGTGACTAGCTCTGGATACTTGTCACCGGCTTGGATGAACCGGGTGAGGAGGTCTCTCCTGTCGTGCGTCCCGCTCGTTGACATGTGGTTTCGAATTTGTTGTACAGTGAAGCGGACTACCTTTGTCGTGGGTCGAAGTAGTGGAAGAATAGGGTTTTTGAGTCGAAGATAGTAATCGAGCGTGGGCAGTTGTCCAATCTACGTGACGTGAGTAAGTTGCATTTGTTCGATATTTGGGCATGTTCTACCATTCCAATATAATCCATCGCTGCCCCAGTATGTTTCATCATATTGCCGACATCTTTTCCCTGTTCAATGAAGCCAAACCGCTTGCTAAAAGTGAGTTCCCCTCTGCACAAGGTTAATCAAAGAACTGGCCATTTACATCGACAATTCGAGCATGCCACACTTACATGATATCAAATGCATACATCTGCAACCATTCCCCCATCGGACATTGAATACCAGTATCCGCGAACTTTTCCCCCATAGTTTTCATAAAGACCCGAGATGTCGAATCCACAAAAGGCTCAAAATCAAGAAGCGTAGTCATGGCATATGCATTCGCGATTGCCCGTTTCATCTTCGCATGCTTCTGTTCATCCAAAAGAGCCGACAGATTCTGAACGTGTTTCCCCTCAATGCTGAACTGATCTTGAACCACATAATGCTCGCTCTACACAGTCTTAGTTCCAAGTCTCAACCAGCACACAAAATGGTCATCTCACTTTAGGAAAAATGCGCTTCAAGCCGTAAATGGCGCGGACTGCTTCCGGGTCTGCGCATGAGACTTGATTCGGCGCGAGTCGCACGAGCGGAGATTTATACTTGTCATGTAACAAATACTCCTTGGTTGTTTGACGACGACAACAGTGGACAAAGACCCATAGATCGGAAATCGAGGCTAGGAATGGGCCTGGAATCTTCCTCAGGCCAGGCTTGTATCGGTTGCGGGCAAAATGAGCGATGAGGATTATCAGGAGAACGTAGAATGGATGGTCCTTTACAAAGGATGTAATTGCTAATAGGGCGGTCATGTTGCATGAGTTGAGATTCTGCTTGGTATGGAATTACACATGTAAAAGGAATGGTAGACGTCTTGTGCTTGTGTATCCGTGGTGGGGCGTGCTAGCCGTGGTGGCGTTATTTGATTGCCGTGTTCTTTATGTATTCCGACTCACGAAATAACACACAGTGGAGGATACTAGACGAAGAGTCTAATTCCGATGTTCCATAAATGGTGGGGATTTGCAGAGAGACCAGTAGATTGTAGTGCAAATGAAGGCGTATATCAGTACAAGCCTAGTAGGGAACCGCAGGAAGCGGATCTGTATTTCCGCTCACCAACGCCTGCCACGCGATTGATCATCATGTGCGAAATGATAATCTATTGTTCTCATGTGCACCTTGTGCACTACAGAGCGAGGCTGTCGATTTCGTCATCATGGCCTGCAAGCTTTTCCAACCCCTCCGGTTGGGTAGGCACACACTATCTTCCCGAGTTGTAAGTGGTATCCTTATACATTCATTGTATGGGTCTCTGAACGCTCTGGCTAACAAGAGCAAGGCGCTCGCGCCCCTCACCCGGTTTGTCCTGTTCCATGCTATAGGTCAGCGTGACTTTATTAAGTAAGACGCAGATTCAGGGCCGATGATGACCATGTTCCGCTCCCTTGCGTAGTCGAGTATTATGGCCAGCGTGCCAGTTGTCCAGGCACACTGCTTGTCACTGAAGGCACATTTATCTCCGAACGTGCCGGGGGTTTCGATAATGTACCTGGACTGTATACCAGCGAGCAGCTCAAGGGCTGGAAGAAGGTGACCGACAGAGTTCATGACAAAGGCGGCTTCATTTTCGCACAGCTGTGGGCACTAGGACGCGCTGCCAATCAAGAAAACCTGAGGTCAGCAGGACATGACTTGGTGAGCAGTAGCAATGTGCCCATGACGCCGGGAGGATCGACACCGCGGCCACTATCAGAAGATGAGATATGGCAATATGTGAACGACTATGTCAAGGCCGCGAAAATGGCCGTGGAAGTAGCAGGATTCGATGGGGTCGAGATCCATGGAGCAAACGGTTACTGTTCGTCTTACCCCGGCTTAAGATAACAAGTGTAGTAACAATTTATGCAGTGCCTAATCAGTTCCTCGACGCCGGTTGCAACCTTCGGACAGACGACTGGGGAGGTTCCATTCAAAAACGATCCCGGTTCCATTTAGAGATTGCCAAAGCTGTTTGCAAGGCCGTTGGAGCAGACCGAACTGCAATGCGTCTGTCGCCTTGGTCGACTTTTCAAGGTATGCGTAGCGTAGAAGATTCGCTACCTCAGTACGAACATCTTGTTAGAGAACTGACAGGTTTCGGAATGGCGTATCTGCATTTGGTCGAAAGTCGAATCTCTGGGAATGCCGATGTCGAGAGCTCCGATCGATTAGACTCATTGATCGAAATCTGGCGTAATGCAGGTCCGCTGTTGGTCGCGGGTGGGTTTACACCCGACTCGGCTCGAAGATTGGTGAATGAAGAACATCCGCAACGAGATATCATTGTAGTTTTTGGGCGCTCTTTTATTGCGAATCCGGACTTGGTCTATAGGATCAAGAACAATGTCGTGCTCAACAAGTACGATAGGAGCACATTCTATGTTCCTAAATCCACTGCTGGGTATATAGACTACCCGTTTAGCAAGGAGTTTGAAACGGAAATGGCGGCCAAGTAATAGAAACCTGGTCATTGATATTTAGCTACGAGTCAAAGTAATCGAAATGTAAAAACTGACTTCTCTCGCATCCTAGTCCACGAGGAAGCGTTCAATCGACATGCCGTGGGCAAGAGGTAGTAGGTTGACATTATTGCCACCTGTCACTCTCCCCTACATGTCAAATACCGGCCTGGAAGAAGATGTGCTTCCCTAATCAGATGCTATTGTTATTCCAAAGTGAGTATTCAGGTGACCTACATAGATCTGACGGTCTCCTTGACATCATCAATGACTCTATATTACCCAAATTGAATATCCGCACAACCCCGTCTCTCTTCTTAATAACATTTTGATATAATTTTCGTAGCTAAAAATCGAGATGTGAATAAAAAAAGGCCATATTACGATGGTATTCATTCGATTTGGTAGAAAACAACCTAGGTACATACTCATGTCCGCGCGATCGATCATCCTCAAGAATGCCATACCCCTCAAATCCTCCCTCGCTCCAAGAACCTATTCGGAATATCCACAAATTTGCAACGAATAAACTCACAAACATTTTTACCCAAGATATCATACGTTGTAGAGCAAGATACCCCACGATCGAGGTGATCATGGAGGAGGAAGTGGACGGCCCAAAGATGTGGCAATTCGAATCGATCCTAGAATATGTCAGCGCGGCGACTTTCAAAAGTGGCCTGGTGTGAACATACGATTTTTCCACCCTTATGCTCCTTGGCCAAGAGTGATTTGATTTTGGGTATGCTGAGGAGTCCTCGTAACCAATCGTACTCGTCTTCATGTCTAACCCAAAATCCAACATTTGCGTTTGATCCCTTATCTCCAGATCGAGCGTGGACCACGTATCCCAAAGGCGCTCTGGTAGTGGGACCGAAAGCGCTCATGTCGATGTTTGGAGTCATCTCTGTGGTTGGTTGTTGACTGGGGTATGTCTTTGTTTTCGAAGGTGGTGCTACTGCAATCTTTTTGTTGTCTGGAAGATGTACAACGTGCTCTACCTCGGACTGTGGCATCAAAGTGACAAAGTATTCGTATATGGGACGAGGAGTTCCAGTGCGGAAATCGGGATGATATGTTCCTCCCGGATAGGTCTCGATGATGGTGTCTCCCAATGGTCTGCTCAACAATCAATATGTGTGAACCGAAGGAGAAAAACGGGATTGTACTCACCTGAGAAAGTTCTCAACATTCAGATACTCTTCCTTGAGCCCCTGGGCGACCACTCTGAGGTCTGTAGTCGCGGAAACTTGATCTTCTGGGTCTTCGCATGCCCTGCCATTCAACGTGAACTCGAGCCTAGAAAGATTTTTAACTCTATCGCCCAAAGAGGTGCGAACCTGTGCTTCCACCATCCGCGCTTTCGCTTCTAAATCGAGTCCCACGAGAGCGTAATGAAGTTCGGCCTGGAAACCTCCGGCTGCGGTAATACCAACTTTGGTGGTAGGAGGTGGCAGTCCCGACTTGACTCCGGTCATACGGACTCGATCCTCTCCAATCTGCTCGAAACGGACCTGATCAACGATTGCAGTCACATCGGAGTTAAAATACCATGGTCCTTGAATCTCATAAACTAACTGGGCCTTACACGTGTCGACCGTAAGGAGCCCGCCACTGTTTTTCTGTTTGGTAATGATAGCCTCACCATTGGTAGCAATCTCAGCGATTGGATAGCCTAGATCATTCCACTTTCCGTTGGCCTCGAGCTCTTTGAATCCAGTGAAGTTGCCTCCCGTGACGTACGTTGAACATTCGATAAGATGTCCTGCAATCAAGGCATTTGCCAATTGATCCAGATCATTGCTTCCCCAGCCATGCCACCATGCAGCGCTTCCAATGATCAGCGAGCTGTCCGAAACACGTCCGCAAAGCACGATATCGGCACCTTCAGATAGAGCAGCGGCAATCCCAAGCCCTCCGAGGTAACATTGCGCAAACACAGGTTTGAACTTCCACTCCTTGAGTTCTTGGAGCGTGCAAATGTGGTGGAAGTCTTGAGATCCTTGCAACTTCATTATCTTGTCCAACACAACATCTCCCTCGATCCAGGCAACTTTCAAATCCAATCCGCGGTCTTTGATGATTTCTACTACCTTGGCATGGAGTTTTGGTGTATCGGTACATCCAGCATTCACAGCGACCTTGATCCCGTTGCGTGCGATTGATTCCAGTGCAGGCTCTAGGGCCTCGATAAACGTATCTTCATAGCCATCGTCGCCTAAATCACTGTCAGGCTTTACGGTTCTTCTAAAACGACGTACCATTTTCGTACCAGTCAAGAGCCGGTCTGCTGCCATAGACATGTTGGCTTCCGACATCCAGTCCCCCACAATCACATCTACGGGATCCACGTCGACATTCGATGCCAGCATATTGAACGCATGTCTGCGATCCGCGTTTGCGGCAGAGCCACCTGGTTTGATTTTTATTCAGCAAGAGTACACATTTTGGGTGACGTTGGGGATCTCTCACAGGCAATTCTTACAGGTCTAGCAGGTCCCGACGGCATTGCTATTACGACTTGAATCGCTTTGGTGGTGTCTATTCTTCTCGTCGAGAGCTATGGTCTCCCTTGGATCTGTGTAACAATGAGATGCGCCTTGTTCCAATTTCAAATGCCAACTGTATTAGTGACTGAAATATCGCTCCGATTAAGTTCCATCTTACTAGGCGAAACAGTCTTGTGATTCATTTGGTACAAGGATTGTCGGTTTGGCAATTCCTGTTCCGGCACTGCGGAATTGTGAGTCCGCACTAGAGGTCGCCTTCTAAGCTTGACGGAAACGTGTGGTTGGTGTGATTTTCTTCCTAGGGAACGAATTCAAATTCCATACATTGTGTTGGCTGGTAGGCAGCTCAGACATAATTTGAATTCTCTCAGTCTCGATGTTCTTACTAACGTGATTATTTCTAAAGCATCAGGGATCCGACGTTTCTCCATATATGACCATAGAGCTAGAGTACCAGGGTAAAATGAATGACAATTACTATCAACGGTCGTGACACCCTCAAACAAGTGTCTGTCTAAGATGCTATCTCAATATGATGACTCCCCCCCTTCTTTTCACTATCATTCCCTTTGATGATATCCTCCAATTTCATATCGCCATCAACCTGATTGGCAATAATATCACGTTGATAAATCATAACCAAATCATGGTCCCCAAAATCAGCTGCAATCTCTTCCAAGGGCTTGTGCAATGTATCCGGAAAGTACAAAAACACAGCGACCATACCAGCCGCGGCAAAGACAATGAAGAAAATATAGAATGTCCACTTTATGGTGTCAAAGGCGGTAGGGGCTGCTTGAAGCCAGATGACATTGGCCAGTGCCAACATTCCGATACCCATGGTGTAGCCTTGCGCTCGGAGATGCGTGGGCCAGATCTCGCCAATGTATAGATAACTGGGGCCGTCCAAGAACAGTGAGTAGACGACAATGTAGAAGTAGAGCATTGCGACGGATGCTCCTAAGCCGCCTTTGTTGGTGGTATTTAGAAAGTGCTTTTGCAGGGCGGCTTCGACAATCAGAGAGCACATGCAGAGACCAAAGCCTATCCCCATGAGCACGTTTCTTTTGACCCTGTCCACAAACAGCATGGCAACAATATTAAAGACAAGTGCGCAAGCAGTCCAGCCTTTGAGAGATTAGTCACAAGCATCAAACTGTCGAAATCAGCCAATCTTACCTGTTTGGAACAATAGAGTCTCCGTGGTGCCGAACCCAAGACTGGAATAGAGCAATGCGCCATAATCTTTGGTGAGTTAGCGACAATTCTTGGAAAGATGTGCAGTAACTCTAAGTGACTCACTATTGATGACCAAGACGCCGGAGCTCATCAAGCAGTACATAAGACCCATTGTCATAAACGCTCTCTTTCTGAAGGATGGCCTCCGGAAGATTTCCATATATGTCGTCGACATTGTTTGATCAAACTCGACTTGTTTTCGTATCTGGTAAAATTCTCGAAGAGCCAGGTCGTCATCTGCGTTCTCGCTTTCGCAGTGTAGACGTCGTAGAATCTTCCAGGCCTCGTCAATGCGATCTTTGGAGATCAACCATCTTGGAGACTCGGGGAGCCAATACAAAGACACTAGGAGGATTAGGGGTGCGACAATGGAAATGGCCATGGGACCGCGCCAGGCATTCTTGCCATGCGTGAAGTAGAAGCCGAGTCCGACATAGCCCGAGCCCGCATAGCCTACATTCAAGCCCACGGCCTGGATATCAGTAAGCATGCCGCGGTTCCTGGGAGGTACGATCTCAGTTATCCAAAAGGGAACACCGGCCAGTAGCTGAAATCCACTGCAATCGTGTAAGATTCGGACAAGAATGTGGTTCGGAACTATAACTTACCCCCAGCCTGCAAAGAATCGGAAAGCGATGAACATGGCCATGTTCATGGATGCTGTGAGTAATGCCCCAGAAATGATGGAGACGACGCATCCGACGGCAATGGCAATCTTCCGACCGTAAGCATTGGCGAGCCAGCCATTGCAGATGGAGCCACCGATACCACCAATGTAGAACAAGGCATTCATGGCCCCGATAAGATCTGTTGCATTGGGCGCCGTGTCCAATTTCATTTGGATGAGGAAGGACGGCTGGCCCAAGGTTGTTCCAATGACTGATGCTGCGTATCCGTAGGCTATGGATCCCAGACTGATCATGCAAACAACGTACACGGTGTGCCAGGTAAACTGGCGTCGCCGTTTATGCTGCAGTTCGTGTGCCATCCCGAAGATTCTAGTCGTAGAAAGAAGAGTGAAGTGGGAGAACCAAGATTGTTAGATGGGGAATCAGATGTCTGACGAGAAGTTGATCGTCCGATGGAGGGCAGGAATTCAACAAGGGAGAAGGGTAGAGACAATGATAAGTATGGAGGTTGATGAGTCGTCAAACCCTCTAGTAGTGGAACTCGTGTGCCTTGGAACTTGGTACGCCACCACCAAAGTAGCTCCAAGTACTTAGGACCGCCCCAGCGCCAATCCCCAATGACCCCATATGTCGCTAGAAGAAGTCTGGACGGTGTCGTTTTGATCCATTCCCCGCAGACCAATTCGTCCAAAACCTGGGGGCTGGTGGCGTTCCCCCGCAGACTACGCTGGCCGCTAGACAATCCCCGGAATCGCGATTCCGGAGACTAGAATTGGCCAATGATGGCTCCCATGTTCGATTTCCGTACAGTATTTTCGGGCTATCTAGAGCTGGATCCTGACCAGAAGATACCTTGTGGCTTTTATTAGCTCGGCAGCCATTCCAAGGAACGAGACGAGCATGTGGCAGTTCACTTGGCATTGACAGGAAAGGGCGAGACGGTATCGCTTGCGTGGCACCTACTTGCACGGGCACGCAAAACGCCTATAATGGCATCATCCGTACCTTGACTATACGTATGTAACACTCGAGGTTATTTTTAGTACTCCGTCGTGGTTGAAGTCTGCGTTCTCGAGCTTCCACTGCCGAAGAGCAAGATAGAGTGATGAAGAATCTTCATTCGAGCGATAGAGACCACAAATCTACGAATATGCAATCAAAAGTGCCTCCCATCTTACAAATCTATGCACCTTCATCATTTCAGAAAATCGGACCTGCGGCCGATTGCATCTAGGCTCTGTCAGATTAACCCCCTCCCCACAAATTTTCTAGGCAATTCAACCAATCGAGCCCTGATAAACTCAGCCATTGACTTTGCAAAGCCATCAAGTCGATGTGTATTGGACACCCCCTCGCCTAACAATCCCCGGCATAGAAAGTGCACTGCAAGAAGGCCTGGGAACTCCACTCGCTCCAAGACACTGACTAGCTCTCGCTCATCACCAAGCAAATAAGAGAACTGGTCTAGACTCAGAAAAGAGCGCAACCATTCATATTCATCTTTATGACGGACATATAGGCCGATGTTGACGTTTCCGCCCTTGTCACCAGACCGTCCCATGACAATGGAACCCAGGGGCATTCTTAACGACTCCCCCCATCGATCCTTGTCAAATGAATGTGCCGAGTCCCTGGACACGGATCGCATCACGGGGACCGTTTGAACATGGTTTGAGATTGGTTGGCTCTTGCCGTCCTCACTATGCAAGAAATGAGTGCTTAGGCGGAGTATCGATTCTGGGACTACAGAAGGCCAATAGTCCATGTAGAGGTTTGGCGTGCAATTTCGCATATCCAGCGCTCGGTGGAAACCAGGATAAGTGCCCATGCTCAAACCTTCCACAATATCCACTAAGCCTCTTGGTGGGAATTGAGTGGCCTTGTCTGCCTGCGCAAAAATGCGCAGTGTCGCTGTGCCTTCAAGTTCGCTCTGAGGATCAGTGGCGGGCACACCAACATGTTGGAAGAGCAGCTTCCGAAACTGAACCTCTGGATGAGAGCGGAGCCAGTGACGGGCCAATTTCTCGAACATGTCGAACTTGCGTTTGTAATCGGGGCCGACCGCAAAAGCAAACGCCTCCGCCTGGAAACCACCAACCGCAAACACGGCGGCTTTTGCTGTGTCTGGGGGTGGATATCCCACAGCACCACTCACACAGACACGGTCAGGTCCAATTTGCTCGACAGTGACGGCACTGAGGTCGACTTGCACATCAGGATTGACGTACATGTTGCCCTGAATCTCGTAAAGAATCTGCGCCGTCACAGTCTCGGTGGTGACGATCCCGTTCTCGAGTGGTGTCTTGGTCACAATGAATCTGCCATCATAATCCACCTCTGCAATAGGAAACGCGAGGTCTGTAGATTTTTCATAAATCTGTTTGTAGCCCGAGAAGTTGCCTCCAGTGACATACATGGAGCATTCGATGACGTGCCCACACAAGACTGCCTGCGCCAGAACGTCGTATTGGGTCTCAGTCCAATTATGCCACCATGCAGCGGCTGCTACAACAGCGGAAGCATCCGTTATTCGACCTGTGACGACTACCTGGGCTCCAGCTCGAAGAGCTGCAACCACCCCCCAAGCTCCAATGTAGGCGTTGACGCCACACCAGTCGCCTCGAGCCACAGTGTCCAGAAGTTGCCCGTTGTCGAAATTACGCAGAGGATTATTGCAATTTATTTCATCGATCCTGTCAAGTAGGTCGTCTCCTGTGATATACGCAATCTTGATCCGATGTCCTCGATTCCGTGCGATTTCATCCAAAGCCTCTGCACATCCCTTCGGGCTAAGACTGCCCGCATTGGTAATAAACTTTTGCCTTCTAGAAACCATGGAATCGACGGCTGTATCGAACGCCCTGAGCACCGATTTCATATAGTAGTCTTGTCTTTCGGTTTGGGGATCCTGTTGCCTATCAACGTGACGTGCTCGCGCGGACCAGCCAACTGTAAGCTCCGCTAGATAGTCGCCGAAAAGTACATCCACAGGAGGGTCCACCATGGTTTGTCTGTACATGCCATCTGTTCTGTCGCCTTGCCAGCCAGCGACGTTGGCGATTCGGATTGGTCGGTTCATGACAAAGATATGAGCTAAATAAGACACTCGAGCCTAGAGCAAAAAGCCAAAAGTGCAAAGCGTACGAGTATTTGCAGAACGAAAAATTCAACCCATTCAGCGTGAACTTGTACCAAGATTGTTTGTAAACCGGAATTGCATGGGTCATGTGCGAGTGATGGAAATCATGCCGATTCCGATCTCGGGAGCCAATACTAGCGGACACTTAAACTAGTAGTGTGATCGAAGAAAATAACGAAGAGAAAACATCGCACCCATCATCAAGTCGTCGGCCAAGACCAAGGCTTAACTCAACAGAGAAATAGCTTAGATCATGCGCGAAGGCGAAAACTCCAAGATAGCTTTCAAAAGTCGAATGAGCAATTTTTTAAAGAAATATAAGCCTGGTGGTCTCGCGTTGTGTCTTGGAGGAAATGACGATGGGCTCGGAAGTCTGAGGTCAGTCACTACTAAGGAATGAGCAGCATCAAAGCTGTAAATCCGTTTGGGCTTGCGCTGCTTTTGAATGAATCGCCGCTAGATCCGTTACTCCATCAGTCGAGTATTGAACCTGAGATTTTGATGAAATCCAATCTGGCATTGGACAATTGCGTGACGATGGAGACCCAGGGGCGTGTTTATTCGCATTATCCTTATTATGTGCAAATCACTGGCTGTGATTTTGCTGTGCCTCACAGCCTCCAATCTACTGTAGCATGACTGCGGAAGTTTGTATTATTAATGTTGAATGGACTATCTCTCGTGTGTACGATTGATAGCTCGTGACTAGTCACTATATACTTGCGTACGGGGGTTATCTGCTGATAGGTAATTGATTCTGATTGCTTGTTCCATCTACAGAGGAAAGGGGTAACTATCAATGATGAAACACGGCACTGTGCGTAGTCACATGAGAAGTCATGTGATATCTGATATCGACCAAACTACTGCGTACGGACAATTAAAGAGTTATACTCCACTATAATTAATAGCTCTATGATAGGTTGTCGGTCACCTGGCCACACTAAAAACTCACTAATTTTTATAGCTTAATAATAATATAATAGAGAGTTTTATAATATTCTATCTAGAGATAATAGATGTCTACTCTAAAGCATCACACACTATATTTAGTGGCCTGCTCACAGCACGTGCGAATCTTGCGGTAGCCTCTCTTTTTTTATCATCTTACCGCATGTGCCGGACGCGTACAAGGAATAGATGGGAATGCAAGCGGAAAAAAGGGGCGAGGTTACCTTAACAATCATTTATCGTATTAAAATCGTACCGTTATGAACTTCCGGTCCCTTAAAAGTTACGCTTTACGCGTTTGCCCTTTCTTTCATGATATTCCTCGAAAGCTCGTTTTCTCTGCTCTTCCGAGTGTGAAGCTTTGAAGGTCTCCGCTGCATCTAATGCTGCTCTTCTGTGAATCTCCTTGATTGCCGAGATCGCGCTTTCATTGATGGTACCATTGTGCACCCTGGCGTGGTGCCGTAAATGCTCCTCTGGTGAGAAAATGGCATAGCCAGGATAATGCTCGGTTCCACAACGGCCAACTACGCATCTGACGTAAGGTTCTCCAGGTTGTTCTTCTATACAGATCTTGATTAATAACTTGCCGAACTTTTGATGAAGTTCAGTTTTAAAATCTTCCCCAAAGTTTTTAGCCCAACCTGGCGTGTCGAAGGCAATGGTCTTCCCACAAGTAGCAAAGTCTTTGCCCAAGATGAAGCGTAAGGTGCTCGCATCATCGGCCCAGGCTACACGGCCAAATCTATGCCAGGCTTTAAGATGGCGTATGATGTAATCACGGAAAGTCGTGACACCCCAATCGTGGATTTGGTCCACCAGGTAGAGGAGCTCCCAGGCACTTCGTTCATCCGCGATACGGCTGCTCCAAACTCTTTGATATAACTGCTCCGTCAATAGATGTTAGTGAAATGGCTCATGACGTGAAATAGGTGTGATGTACATACATAGACGGTGTCGCTCACGCCGGGGTGGCCTGCATGTTCTCGCTTCAAACGCGGGCGCCTATAGCCTACCATGATGTGCCATTGTGCCCCAAATGAAGTGAGCGCAAAAACTTGAGTACTACGGCTTTCCTCGAACTGGTATTCGCGATCCCTCACCTCTGACGGACCAGGAACGCGAGCAAGAGCATCCATCATATCTAAATATGCTGCTCCAGCAGCGCAAGCTTGATGTCGAGCGTCGCGAGGATCACCATTCCAACCTTTCGCTTCGTACACCGCGAAAGGGAATACCAAGTCTGCCTCACCGCAACGCGGATCCGAGATAAGCCCGCGGTGTCGATGCAATGCCAGAGCCTGGAGTCGTTCGGCATCGAGCTCGTAAGATGCAACTGCGTTCTGGTAATGTTTCGGGCGAAATGTTGCCAGCCCAAATGTCGCATCTGGAATCCTCTTTGCAAATCTGGACTTGCCCGTCAATGTGCATGAAACTGGATGGACGTCCGGAATCTCGGCATAATATTCACGTTTGTCCCTGATATCTCAGCAAAGTAAGCACCGCCTCACATCGGGCCTCAGGACATAGTAAGCACTTACACAGCAAGAGCTGGGTCGTTTCTCATCTGGCCAAAGACATCAGTCCATGCATCAGCCTCCCAGGCATACTCGCTCTTGTTCCATCGCTCATTGTCCATCACGTGCAGTAGGAAATTCTTAGCTCTTGCTCGACGATGTTCTTCGGTAGGGTCATCAAACATGTTATCGTCGATCGTCGGTATCCATAAGTCGTGATCTGCAGTTACCCAATGAGGTGAGTAGTGATGCCGATAATAGACTCCCCGCGCATTCCAGCTCCAATCACGCCCAAACCTTTCCATGCTGGAGGGTGGCCAGGCTTGCCCAGGTTCGAGGTAGCTGTGGAGAAGGTCAGCATAGTTTTCTGGGTACTTGGTGAGCAACATACACATTGCAATTAACAAAGGTCTGCTCAACCGCGCGTTCAATCTTGTCTTTGCTAGTCTCTAGCATGCGCTCCATGTCCACAAGTGATTCTGTGATCACAACTCGTTTCACCTCTATCTGCTCAATCCTCTCGGATTTCGGCCATTGGCGAATATATTTTTTAAAAGCAGTCATACGTTCCTGGTGAAAGATACGATAATTTTCAACATCGATATCAAGCGGGAATTGGGCATTTGAAAGCGTACAGACGCTTTCCTCGATTTCGTCGGGATGTCGTATCCAAGGGCCGTCTTCATGTCGCGGTACATCAAGTTGCCCCTCCTTGATCCCCTCATTCTCAGGGGTGGTTCGTAGTCGGAGGACGGGTGCCTTGGGTGCAGTGTACGTCTTGTCAAGACTGTCAGTCATGTCGTGGCTTGCGTTCAATAGAAAACTTTGTGAAGGTAGACGAAGCATATTTGAACATGTCAAGATGCACAGGCAGCAGCTCTACAGGGATACTCCGCCACTGTGCCATGGCCATGGTGTTTCATCTGGTAACACCTTCTTGATTTGAAGAACGCCACATCTTTACTTTCTTGGCTCATAATAAGCTAAACTATACAAGTACTTATATCGGACCCATTCTAATGCAAGACGCGTCGCGGCAGACGAGGCTTGTCACAAGAAGAGAGCGTGCGCACGGGATCGCGCGAGCCACACAAGATTGCCATAGCCTACTGCGCTTGGTCTTGACATGAAGGCTTTGACTTAATATATTCTGGCCAGAGGACATACGAGCACTGGGTTGAATCGTGTGGAGGGAAATATCGTAATAATCACACAAGTTTGAACCATAATGTAATTCCAGAATAATACGCAGGACTCTACTTTACTCAAGATCATTGTATGGACTTAGCACATGAGGGTGAGCGATTTGATGAAAACCAGGGCTTTTTCACAGACTCAACAAGTCGCGGACACCACGGACCTTGATGGTACAAAACTCTTGTCTACAACGGGGAATCAATTCTTTATTCCTGAAAATATGTGCGTCGAGAGTACATCAATATGCGAGCAATACACCACCTGAGCAACAGCCACAATGTCGACAATCCATACTACATTTTGAGTAACACAGTTTTGGTTTCCGTCCAAGCCTCAATTGATCTCTTTGAGAGCTCTTTACCCTGGCCACTCTGTTTGAACCCGCCAAAGGGCATATCAAACGGTGCGGTCGGAGATGTGCAATTGATGCCGATCATTCCAGCCTCGAGCCTCTTCGCAAACCGCAGGCTCCTCGCCAAATCGTTAGTAAAGACCGAAGCGTATAAGCCGTATTCGGTATCATTGGCCAACTTCAAGACTTCTTCTTCGGTACGAAAGGTGTGGACAACCGCCACCGGCCCGAAGATTTCCTCCTTGTTGATAATTGACGTAGAGTCCGGATTGAGGAAGACGGTTGGCTCGAAGAAGTAGCCTCGATTTCCGATTCGTTTCCCTCCAGTGATAGGAGATATTCCAGCTTCTGCAGCCTCATGTATGATGTTTTGGATGTTCCTGAGCTGTGCTGCGTCGGCTTGAGGTGCGTGCGTGGAAGCGCCGTCAAGGGGGTCTCCTACCTTTCCCATGACTCTACGCATCTCGGCCACGTACCCATCCACAAACTTCTTGCTTATAGACTCTTGGATATAAACTCGAGAGCTTGCCCAGCACATCTGCCCGGAGTTCTGGGCAATGGAAAATGCAGCTGCGGCTATCGCCTGCTCCATGTCGGCGTCTTCAAAGATTATGCAAGGAGACTTCCCTCCCAATTCGAGAGAAACGTTTTTCAAATTCGATTCCGCTGCTAGCCTCTTAATCGTCCTCCCTGTTTTTGTACTGCCTGTGAATGCGAGCTTGCGGATCCTCATGTGACTAGCGATTGCAGCCCCAGTGACATGCCCGTAGCCCGTGAGAATATTCAGAACCCCAGGAGGAAACCCAACCTCGACAACAAGTTTGGCAACATAGAGTGCCGTAAGCGGCGATTTCTCGGACGGTTTGAGGACCAACGTGTTACCGGCTACCAATGCCGGCCCAACCTTCATGGCCATTGCTGCAAGTGGGCCGTTCCAGGGTGTTATAGCACCGCAGACACCGTAAGGTTGCTGCAATGTCATATTTATCATCCCAGAAGTATTTAAACTTGTCTCCCCTCGCACCTCTGTTGCGAGACCCGCGAAATACCTCAAAAGATCCGCAGCCCACTTGATTTCCAGAGGATAGAACGATGTCACTTTCCCGACAGAGATTGCCTCCAAGTAGGAAAGCTGCGAGTTGTGTTTCTCCATAGTATCTGCGAGATCAACCAGATATCTCCCACGGACTGTAGCATCCAATGCCGCCCAGCTTGGAAAAGCAGCGGCAGCAGCATCAACTGCTTGATCCACTAATGCTGCGTCCGCTTGAGAGACTGTTGCGGCAATCTCACCAGTGGCTGGATTGAACACCTGGAATGTATCCGTCGTCTTGATGAACTCATTATTGACGAAGCACCTTGTCTCAATATTTTGCTTTCCGTTACTGATTCCGGTGGTTTTGTTTGGGGCCATTTTGGCGAAGAGGTAGCTAGGAAGTGTGGAAATCAAATATCAACACTGACGACGATAGGATTGACGTAAATGATAGAGAAGAGTTAGAACGATAAATAAAAGACTCCGGCCAACTCCGGCCAAAGTCATGCAAAATGGGTATTTTTTTCCTAGCACACTGGCGGAGATGGTAAAAGTCCGGCGTAGCGCCGACCAACAATCGGAATATGGAAGCGCACCATGAACTTTATCTTATAGTTGGGACTTTCCTTTGGGGTAAAACAAATCACGTACGTTATCACCACATCGATATTCATTCACCAAGCCTTTCGATTCTCAGCATGGAAAAGACAATGCTAGCTGCCGAGTTAGAGAACCCCGGCCCAAATTTCGAACTCAAAATCGTCGAAAAGCCCATCCCAGTTCCCAATGAAGACGAAATCCTTATCCAGCTCAAATTTACCGGACTCTGCCATTCCGATCTTTCACTCATGCTTCAGTACTGGACGGCGTTCAGAACAGCCATGAAAACCGTCGGACATGAAGGTGCTGGTGTGGTTGCGGAAGTAGGTAGCAAAGTCTCGGGGTGGCAAGTGGGGGATTTTGCTGGAGTCAAACCGATCTCTTGGGTTTGTCATTCTTGCGAGTGCTGTATGGCGGGACGAGAACAGTATTGTCCTTCAGCGCGCTTCAGTGGAATTAACATGGAGGGTACCTATCAGCAGTACATTGCGGTACCAGCATTCTACGCTACTCACATTCCGGATGGGATGGACTTGTGCGACGCGGCACCCATCATGTGCTCCGGAACAACAGCATATCACTCCCTCACAGCGAGCGGACTGCGGACCGGCGATTGGGCAGTGATAACTGGAGCGGGAGGTGGTGTAGGGCATATGGTTCTACAGGTGGCCAAGGCAATGGGGCTGCGATGCATTGCCATTGATGGAGGCCAAAGCAAACGCGACATGTGCGAACGTTTGGGAGCAGATGCTTATCTTGATATTGAAGTAGAAGAGGATATCGTCTCTCGCGTCAAGGACATTACCAAAGGAGGCGCCCATGGTGTCCTTGTAGCATCAGCTCATCCAACCTCTTATGCGCAGGCCCCAGATCTGCTCCGCATCGGTGGAGTAGTCATGTGCCTCGCCATGCCACCAACGGGAAAAGCAATTGCTGGCACAGACCCAAACAACATGATAGCAAAACAATTATCTGTCAAGGGAACAATGGTTGGGACTTTGGGCGACTGTCAAGCAGCTTTGGATTTATGCAGCCGCAAGTTGTTACGACCGATTATCGCCAAATTTCCTCTTAGCCAATTGCCAGAAGCTGTGCAGTTGTTACGGGAAGGGAGGATTGTTGGAAGGGCCGTGGTCGACTTGTGGGCGTAAACAAATTATTTTCACCCGTCCAAAATTAAATTATTCTCACCATGCCCAGCATAGAGTGAACAGCAAGAAATTCCCTGGACTCGGTCTCAGCCTTGCACGATCCACACAGGGAACGACGAAGTCAATCTTCCTTCCTACAAAGGCTCGCAGAAAGTATGACGCGCAATGAAATGGGGGCACATCCACGTCTAGTCCACTTCAATCTTCACCTGTAGATAGCAACACAGTGGTAATTTAGATGAATACAATATACATCTAGAAAATAGGATTACTCATTGGCAGACCTATCCCCAGTCTTGGCACCACACTCGCGCTTCATCCATTAGCAGACTTTCAGCCAGCTCTTCCACCGCCTTAGTTCCCCACAGTCCATCTCCAGCCCTGACTAGCCGTAAGCCGTCAAGCTCCATTAGGTCCGGAATTGCACAATGCGGGGTTGAAGCAGACGACATAGGAATTGAGTCTACTTGGGCTCAAAGGGTTTAGCGGCCGGAGATGCAATTCCGACGCCGCGTTCTGTGATTTCGCGCTCACGTGCATAAACGCATGAACAAGCTGGAGTATCGTGTCGGTCTCTGGTGTTGGGAATTGTCACCTGTAGGGCAGCAATATATATATAAAATTATTTTTTGTGCAGTGAGAAGGATTTTTCACATGGTCTGGGAGGACGAGATGGATTTAGAAAGGCTACCATTGGATAAAGGTGTAGAAGCACAACATCTCATTGCTCCCGTCCGAGATTTTGATAGAACATGATTCATAGTCTCTTCAGACCCAATGTGACCGGTATGCGATGTGTGAGACTGATATTAGATGCAAATTTCGCGACCTGGCAGATGCTATTCAAATCCCCACGTGCTCAACTTTCCGGAGTCGGCTCCCACAAACCAAGCCATCTAACTACGATGGAAACAATAGAGTAGACGGTTCCATTGACGTCGACTATCATCTTCTCGATGAATTCAATACGGTATACTGTAACCATGTTCTGTGCTTCGACTTGGTGATTATTTCTGCAAAGTCTCCCAGCCGGAGTTAATGTCCACATGCAACCCTGTCGCGGATGTCCAAGCATGCAAATCCCATGAGTTTTAATATACTCTACAAAACGAAACTCTCGCATCATCTTCCACAGTTTAGATAGTCCCGATGTTTCGAGATACTCACTCGCATCATTTGGTCTCGACTCAATGAAACCTATACTCCTCGGACGAACAGTCGAAGGGCTCTCAACTATAGAGTATCTACTCGATGCTGACATCGAAGTTCCCATTCAAGTCCCATCTTACAGAATCCCCTCTGAGAGCCCCCATAAAGATATCCCCACCTAGCTGAATTGAGCATTAGGAGTACATGATCCCCAAACCAGTACGCGCTGCAACCTTCACAACTCCATGAGGGATCCGACCAAACTCCCCTTATAGATTGTAACATCTCACCAGAGCGTCATCACACAATATCAACAAGTACTTTGTGCTACATCTCCCTCCACAAATACATACCCAACGTTATCCCCCAGTCTAAATCATAATAAGACCTACTTCGCACTCTAACATTTACTGCTAGCCAACCCCACGATCTATCAGTAACTGCCTCCATCCATATCTCCAAGAAGGAGAGATTGTAGTAGGGCATGCGTGTAAGGGCATGGGTGAAGAAATATATAGATTACAGATAGAACAGATTGATATAAAGCGAAATCCTCACACCCCAATAAGTCCCTACAAACATAAAACGTAAAACGCTCTGCCCACAGTAGCAAGTATCCAATATCTCCCAATGCGCTCAATCAAACCCATACCAGTCACTCACCCACACCCAAACCCCCCTCACATATTCCCCGGATTCGACATGGACCTCCTCGCCCGCTTATTCCCAACCTGCATCATCGAACTTCCCCTCTGCCACTCCCTCCTCAACGCCGAAATAATCTCCAATCCCCGCGTACTACTTTTATACGACTGACCCATCTCCCCGAGTGCCTGAATACAAACCAATAGGTTCTCTTGTCCATGCCGGCCCCGCTCGCCGGGGAACTTGCAAGCATCGTAAGCATGCACAACGCCCGCAGACGTAGCGATATGAACAGCTTGCAGATGCAGATAGCGCAGGCTAAAACGGCGTCTACATAGGACTAGAAGGCGAGAGATTTGGCTCGCAGATTGAGTGCATAGTTCGCTAGATGTGAGACCTGTGGGTCCCGGCGGGGAATCAGAGGTGCGTTGTTCGAAGACAAAAGGTCGGTGGAGGTGGATCATTACTGCGTGGTATTGCATGTTTAAAAGGCAGATCATGGTGAGGTGGAATCTTTCTTGCTTGCCGAAGGTTTCGGGTGATGTGTCGATTTGGAGGAATGTGGGCAGGGAGGATTTCCAGGTTTGGAGTTCTTGCGTCATGGATAGGACGAAGGCTTTTACACCTGGCGATAAACTTCCTGTGCTCGTGTATCTGGAACCAAAGTGTTAAGGAATATGGAATGGTTTTGTTTGGGGTCGTAGCTTTTGATGTTTGTTACTTACAGATGATCACCAATCTTGCCCATTTTTAGGGCTAGCTGCGCGAGATAGGGAGGGATATAGCGGAGCACACTTGTATCTGTCCCTGCTGGGAGTTCGATAGTGTGATGACGATCAATATAAGGCTTCCATTCGTAACTTGGCCTTGGTGTTGGGTTTGAAACAACGCGTTTCATGTTCGCCATCAGCGATGTTCGACCGATATAGAAGCTCCAAAACCTGTACAAATAGTCAGAGAGCCGAGTAGAGTGGTATGTTTGGAAAGAAGACGTGGGACTGAAGAGTGATCTTCTGCTTTGGGTCTAGATGGTTTCACATACGCATCTTGGGTAAAAGTATTCCAATAAAGATGTTTGCGAAGTGACCGGAGGGTGCTTGTGCTTGTACTGCTATCCGAACTGACAAGTGATCTGTCAACGTCAAGATTGAGTTGCAGGCCCTGATCGGTACTCAGCTGCACGGCCATGCCTACTCAGCATTAATCGGAGACCGGGAAGAGCGGGAAGCT
Organism: Nigrograna mackinnonii; assembly: GCA_001007845.1. Classification (NCBI taxonomy): domain Eukaryota; kingdom Fungi; phylum Ascomycota; class Dothideomycetes; order Pleosporales; family Nigrogranaceae; genus Nigrograna; species Nigrograna mackinnonii. The sequence goes on from JGVQ01000391.1 coordinate 152,273, forward strand.
ACCAGACATACCAGAATATAGCCACCCTGCGAGTTATCAGTCAAGGGCCGGGCATTGATTAGTTCCAAGGGATATTCTGAAGGCGTCACGTACCTCGAGCATCCCTTCCATTCGCACCCTCATATACAGAGAGTATCATGACAGCCTGAGACATGGCGAGTGTGGGACTATCCATTTCAACATCAAGATACGACTTTGCACGCGCGGCAAAGAAATCCGACACCGCCATGGACGGAATAGAAGAATGGCCAATATCCGTATAAAGCGCGCCAACAGCGAACCTAATCACAAACAGTCAGCATTTTTAACGCTCTACATTACACATACATTTCACATACATTGCATTCTCAAGAGCCGGCGAGTAAAGACTCGTCGTATGCCCACATTCATACGCATATTTCTCTCGCAGGAAAATCGATCTCTCCACCTCTTGGATAAACGGATCATGCCAAGCAAAATAAAGATTCAACAAATGGTTTTCAAACTCGACATCTCCGACCCACTGCAGATTGGCTTCGCGTATAGCTTTTTCTCCGTGGACGCGACAGCTGCGAATAGACGGTCGCACGAGCGATGGAAGCGGATCTGTCACCAGGTGTAGGTTGCTCGTCACGCCGTAGTACCGCGGTTGGCCGTCGTCTGCGATTTTTAACTGCCCGAATCGACTCGCTAGACGGCTTGTGAGGTCGTCGTCGAATTCTAGGGCGTCTTCGTCTAGGCTGTCGTGTGTGTTTGCTTGGAATGAGGGCCGTCGGGAGCTCCGGTCGTTGCCGTGTGATGTGCTGACATTTACTGTGTCGACTTCTTGGGTGAGGAAGTCGTTGCATGAGGGGACTGGTGCTGGGTTGCATACAACGACGGTGTTGTCATCGAAGGAGTGGCCGTGGAAAGTGTTGTCGTTGAAGGAGCCATTATCACCAAAGGTATTATCGGTATGCATAGCAAAGCCTGCGAAGAAATCTCCATCCTTGGGGCCAGAACCATCCAGGCACTCGGGATACGCCGTGTCCTCGACTGGCACCCAGAAGTCGACATCGTTGGCAGTCGTCCCGTTGGGGGATGGGACATTCAACCCTAAGAATTGATCCTGGACGAGCAAAGGTTCGGTTTCAAGTGGAGGATCAATATCTGGGATCGGAGAGGGCAGGGAAAGTGCAGATTGGTTAGTGGGTACCGGGCGGTGCGATGCATCTACTCTATGAACGGGCTCTGCTGACTGCGATGTATTCACAGCATGTTGCATGGTCGCCGTAGGCGAAGGTGTATGATTCGCGGGCCGACTAGAATCCGCATGGATGTTGTTCCTGAGAGAATCTTCGGGAGACGTTTGCTGTCTATTCATCTGTGTCGCGAGCAAAGTCTCGAGTCCTTCCAACTTGGAATGCAGAGCGCTGATTGATTTGGCTGTTGAAGAGGCCCTTTCATCGAGTCAGTTGGAGGTAGCTTGGGATATACATGTAGAATAGCAGCGCCGAGCTCGTACTCATGCAGAAGCAGGCACAGACGAGACGTACCTTCGACCATCTTCTCCATAGACACATTCACTCGAGGCAGCCGTACAGGCCCCGCATTGGGGGCGCGTGCTATCACACTGGATGGGTCAGCCAATTCGTAGGGGAAGCACGTCTCGTAGGAAAGTACTTTGGATTTGCGCCTCCTGCAGGCCATGCATGCAATGGACGAGTACTTGCGGTCGGTCCGTGCCCTACGTGACTGCATCGCGGATGTCATGTACAGATAGTAATCAAGAGAATGGGGTTCGTAACTAAGAGAATGAATATACCAGGAGGATGGACAGTGTGGAGACAAGGCATCAAAGGTGTGGAGGGTCGAATCAATGGCCGAGGCAAACCCTGACAATGCGGGGTGGACGGATGCTAAAGACGATCTGCAGGGAGACTATACGCCTGATTATGATAGCACAGTACATTACAGGTCGACTACGCTGGAGTGTGGCGGTACTATGAGCGAACTAATACCTGGTAGTATACACTATAGTTGGTCACTTGCAAGTTGCCCAGCCTACTAGCCCGAGATGGGAGAGGGTGAAAATCATTGTCGATTCCTATACTTCCAAGCCCACATGGTTTAGAATATACCTGCTAAACCTTCTATCACCATCAGATATAACTAAGCCAGGTTAACCATGACCGTCTTCGTTTCCGTGTATGCCCTGAGAGCCTGAATCCCACATTCTCGACCAATGCCGCTCTCCTTACTACCACCAAACGGAATCGACGCCGAGAGAACCGATATACAATTCACACCCACCACGCCGCTATCCAGATCTTGAGAAAACAGCATTGCTCGGTTGATATCCTGTGTGAAGACTCCAGCCATAAGTCCATAGTGAGTCTTGTTGCACAACTCCAAAACTTCCTCCTCCGTCTTGAAGCTGCGTAGCACCGACACTGGTCCAAAGATCTCATCCTTGTGCAGTCTAGAGTCGAGAGGAACATCGATGAAAACAGTGGGTTCCACGAAGAATCCCTTGTTTCCAACCCGCTGTCCGCCTACGGCAAGGGTTGCCTCCTTTTTGCCTTCTTCAATGAACCCGCTCACCCTCTCATACTGCGCGGCATCAGCCAGAGGCCCCATTTGGGACTGCTTGTCTTCTGGGTCTCCAATCCGCTTCGCCGCAACTGCTGTCTTATATTTTTCCAAAAACCGGTCGAAAATGGTGTCTTGGACGTAAACCCGCGAAGGCGCAAAGCACAACTGACCGCTATTCGCGGTGATCATGTTGGCGCACCAGTCAACAGCATTATCCAGCTTGCAGTCATCAAACACAACCGCTGGCGACTTTCCCCCGAGCTCCAGCGTGACTCTTTTCAGATTGCTCTTGGCTGCCATCTCCTGTACCTTCTTGCCCGTCGCGATAGATCCCGTGAAGCTCACTTTGCGAATCCGCATATGCTGGGCGAGCAAGGCTCCCGTCAACCCATCACCGCTCAAAAGCTGCACGACACCAGGAGGAAACCCAGCGTCTTTGATTAGCTGTCCGAGAGCCAGGATACCGAGTGGTGCCTTTTCTGAGCTCTTGATGATGATGCAATTGCCCGTGGCAAGCGCCGGTGCGGCTTTCATCCCAAAGTTACCTGACGGCCCATTCCACGGCAGAATGCCAGCAGTCACACCAAGTGCTTCATTTCGGACAATCTTCAGAAACCCATCGTTTTCCTGAGGAAACGTCTCTCCGCCTAGCTTGTCTATCCAGCCCGCATAGTACCTGAACTGCTCTACTCCAGTCGCCACTTCGAAAGAGCCAAATGCTTCGTACGGGGCACCCATCGTGATGCGCGACAGCTCCGCAATGGCTCTCGCATTCTGTTCGAGAAGGTCTGCGAAGCGTAACATGATTTCTCGTCTCGTAGTCGAGTTCATCTTTCTCCATTTTGGGAAAGCTGCTTCGGCGGCGTCGACGGCTCGGTCGACGTCTGCTTCGCGAGCAATCTGGACTTGGTCTGAGACCAATTCGCCATCACGAGGATTGTATAGCGAGATTCTCTCCTTGGTTAATGAAGGGACATACTCGTTGTTGATGAATAGTCCCTGTGGTAGCTGGGTCCTGGAGAAATTGAGGCTCATGTTGGTAGCAACTAACTACGTCGCAGCCGTATCCGTGTCACTAGAGCGATGTGATTATTTGAGATGGGCAATAAACACACATTCAATCCTTGATTCCTTATTTGCCGCTTCTGCTGTCAAGAAGCCCACCCTACGGAGATTTAGTGTAAGTGCTCCGTGGAAATGGTGGCTTGGGAATGGCCGAAGAATCGGAATCAGCATTTCCGGTCACGTTTTCCCACGCCGGATGCGGGAGCTATAGGTAGTCAAGCCTTGGGCACAACTATGCGAAAGATGCGCTTCTAGTGAAACGCAAAGGCTGCTATAAGTGCATATAGGTTGGTCGAAAAACTTGCAACGGGTACCTCTGCACCATAGCCTGCAAGGACACGGCGCCACATATCCAAAATGAAGGTCGCGCTTATTACTGGAGGAGGTGCGTCTCGAGATAGATGACCCCATACGCAGTATATTATGCCTTTATTGACCTCAAAAAGCAAGTGGAATGGGTCTGGAAGTCGCAAAGACTCTCGCAAGCAAGAAAGACTGGAAGCTCGCTTTATTAGACCTCAACGCCGACCGCGGAAAGGAGGCAGCAGACTCTTTCACACCAGGATCAGCGAAATTCTATCCCACTGATGTCACCTCGTACCCATCACTCTCAACCTCATTTGACCAGGTCTTCAAAGACGAAGGACGCATCGACTTCGTCTACGCCAATGCAGGCATCAAAGAAAGCGGCGACATCTACGCCGCGCACGAGGGTACAGGACCACCGCCCGAACTCAACCAAGGCGTCGTCGACATCAATCTCAAAGCCGTAATCAACACCTCCTACCTCGCGCGCCACTACCTAAGCATCTCCCCTCACAAAGGCAAAGACACGAATCTAGTCATCACAGCGAGCGCCGGCAGTCTCTACGCCTTGGATTCCGCACCCATGTACGCCGGCGCAAAATTCGGCGCTTTGGGCTTCATGTACAGCATAGCCAAGATCTTCCACCGACACCATGGTATCCGGGTAAACGCCGTGCTTCCTGGTCCTGTCGCCACTAATCTCGTGAGTAAAGAGATTTGGGCCCAGTTCGATCAGGAGCTGTTTACGCCCGTGGAGCAGATTGCGAATGTTGTTGTGCAGTTTGTGGAGGGGAGGGCCATGAGGGATTCTAATGGTGTGAGGTTTGAGGGTGAGGAGGTTTTTGGTAAGGCTGCTGAGGTGATTACCAAGGATTTCTTTTGGACCGTGCAGCAGGGGTGGTGTAATGATGCTATGAAGAAGGCGATGCTTGCGAATGATTTGTGATTATGGTGGTGGGGAATGATCGGGTTGGGGGAATTGGGCATTTGGATAGTTCAAACTTGATTACCCTAAAGGCCACTGTGTTTCTTCACCTTGATCACTTTACTCTCGTTCTGGGGCCTTGAAACCGAAAACCTTTGGAGAAGAGGCATATCATTTGTAGAAAGCGATGAGAAGGCATTAGACGAGTTGAGAACGCATTGGCCTGTTGATATATTTACCACAGATTTCTTCCAGACCATCTCTGAGAAGAACGAATATCAAGCACAGTACGATTTATTCTCTAATGCACCAACCGCTTGCCGTTGAACTTTTGATTGCATGCTTCCTGTATCTATTTAGCTTAGTGCGCCCGTACTGGTGAACAACCAAGTAAGGCTAATCAGTCGCAGCGCCGGAACTTCCTTCTCCGCCAAACCCTTCTGCGTCGCCCACTCATCAACACGTCGACGCAAAACGTAAAACCAATTACCCACGGGCCTCCAACCATCTGTTCCCACAATCCAATCCCTACAAAACCGTAGCAGCCATCAGAAACTATTCCCACTAGCCCAAAAAAAAAGCGTACATCCCGTCCTTCTGTCCACCACCACATGCCCAACCAACCATGGTCGCCCATCTAGAAACCATCCTATCATCACCCATCTCAGCAATCTCAGCATTCCTAGCAATCTGCTACCGAGCACCTAAACGCATCCTCCGCAATCTATGTATGCGTCTTATTGGCCGTGATCCAGGAACTTCGTTGTGGATGGCATTCAGCACCGCAGTATTCAGCGCCACTTTCGAACATAACTGGCGCCTAATCTTCGTTCGACCCCGCTGGATCGCTACCAAAGACGCTTTTCCTTATCCTCCACTGGATGCGATATCTGATGGAGTCGGGTTTAGAGGATTTCTGTACGTTGGCGATGGGGTTAAGAATCGGGTTGGTATGCCGACGATGCGTGGGGCTGATGTGGTGTGGATCTATGCTCATGGTGGAGGGTTTATAGCTGGTGAAGCTAGACAGTACCATTTTACGTATCAACGATGGATACGCAAAGCTCAGAGGGAACAAGGTTTAGATCTGAGGATTTTGACTGTCGAGTATCGTATGTTTTTTTTTGTTAACTGAACATGCAAACAATTAAGTAGGGGACTAACTAACAACATCATAAAAGCCCTCTCCAGTGAAGATCCATATCCAGCAAGTCTAAACTCTATAGTCTCCGCATACAATTACTGTATAGACTCGGGGTATCCAGCAAACAAGATTTTCATAGCAGGAGACTCGGCAGGCGGAAACCTAGCTGTATGCACCGCCTTCCATATCCTCGAAACCGCTCCAGAAAGGCTACCAGCTGGTCTCTTACTCCTATCCCCCTGGCTAGACCTCACTCTCCAACACTGCAAGAACTCGCCAAACAAAGCTACGGACTGGGCTACCGCATTCGATGACCCATCCATGCAAACAGACTGTATTGATGTCTATTGCGGTCCTTTGATCGCCTCATCGTCTGATCCTAGAGTCTCCCCGCTACGGTGTAAGACGTTGAAGGGTCTACCGCCGCAGTTAGTCTCGGCGGGTAGAGCGGAGGKTTTGTTTCAGGATTCAAATTTGTGGGCGGGGAGGTGTCGAGTGGAGATTGGGGATGAGATGGTAGAAACGCATTTTGTGGAGAGCCAGGTGCACACTTTTCAGATTGGGGGATGGTTGGCAAGTAAGCGTGTAGAGTGTGAGAGTGATGAGAGGATTCTTGGGTTTGTGGGCAGGAGATTGGCTTGATGGGATAATTTTGGAGCGCGATAGGTCTTTGGTATTGCACTTGGAGGTGCGGATTCCGTTGGAATTAAACTTTTCGAGCTAAATTTTAAAAGGGTTGCAAATGCTATGTTAATATCATGATGCTTCCGCTCTCTGCCGTAGTATCGCATGCTGCCTTGTCAACTAACATTAAAGTCCACGAGAAATCAAACGAGGCATCCCATGAGCATCAATGATAGTTCCTCAATCGAGATCACATATTGCTACAACGCGTCTACACGCTCCAATCTTTCTCCCAATGTCATCTCAACATTCTGTAGGAATCCCCCGAATTATCCAAGCCTGGCGGTATACGTACCTTCGCATGCGAAAGGTATTACAAGTCAATTATGTTCTGCACACTTGCGTAGACAACGAGACAAATTATCAAGCTTGAGCAAAATGTGTTCTCGGGGGAAGAACTCTCGATTAACATATCTAATTACTTCATGTGTATACTGTGGTTCTGTAGCCGCGTAGACCGAACGATTAGCCAGTCTCAGCGTACTGGATTGATCTCCAGTTACGCTACCAACGGGACGAGCAAGTTATAGCCCAGCACATATTCCCGACAGTTACTTGAGTTGGTTTCCACGAATTGCTAACGCGCTTGCTCGGAAGGACACCCTGTTATCGTGATTGTGGATGTTGCTGGCTTGAGAGGCCTGGACTGGAGGTTCCTTGCCATTCGCTCCTGCAATGTCCTCGAACGTGTCGGACTAATGTGGGGTGCTACTTGGGGTATCTACCTTGATGAAGTGATGAGGGTTTCCGACTTGAAGACGTTGGAACTCGCAGATAGTAGGGATTGGCGCAGCAAAGTGAAAAGGACGGTATTTGTCCGTCCTAATCGGGACGAAGTGGTGCAGGAGTTCTATCCGATATCCTAAAGTATCGAGAAAGACGGGGAAGGCACATTGTCATATGTTATAATAGAGGACGTATTGCGGTCTCTGCGATATTGCTCCTTTCACAGCTTTGCGCGTTCTCATCAACGGCCCTGATCAAAGGAGACGATAACTCGCCCGAGGTTTTTATTATGCGTGGTTTGTAGATTTCTATGTGTAGTTAGCTTACCAATTATAGACAACGGTGTGTACACATCACTTACAAGAGAACAGAGTGTGATGATAGCGTGGGCTCGAAGCGCTGATCTGATACTAATACAAACACCCAAATCGAGATTGGTCAGGGGTTAAGTGAATATAGGGACATTAGCGGTACAGAACATCAGTGCCTCGCCCCGTACACCATGAACACACGCCAAAAGCTGATCATCCGGGCGTAATGCATGATGATGCTCTATCTGACATGCATATAAGTTAGTGCATGGGGTTGTACGAGAAACATTGTACATCGAATGTGGGTCAGTACGATAGCCTCGTACATCTAAATTGCCTCCACTGCCCAAACAGACCAACTCGCAATATCAAATCGCAACGCGCAAAGGATGTTAATCCCTTGGTTACCTTTGTTACGGTACAAACTCCGTTAATGTCCGCCAACTCCGTCTTATTTGCGAGCGATCAATGGGTAAACACCAAAGCTAATGTAACCATTCCCCAGCCTTTAGCGCCCGGTGAAAATCATTTCTAAATCTACCTGCTGTGCCTTAATCTACTGCCTCGCCGTATTACTTCACCACAAGTACTGCCTAAATGGAGAAGAACGTAGGAAATTCATAAATTGCTGCTTCTCATCAGACCCTAGGGCAATGATAACGCGTTTTGGCTGTATCCTCCACCTTCCTAACCTTGGTATTTCGCCAAGATATATGCTTGAACATATATGCTCTTCGATAACTACCAACACACCCCAGAATTGTTGTTGTTAACGACTGAAAGATCTTTGAGCAGAGCAGCGGCAGCATGGCTTTCCACGACGGGCCCACGTTTGAACTACACCAACACAAGCCCAGCCCAGACACCGCATTTGATTTACAATCCAACGCTAGAGAAGAAGTCCCTTCGGGGGTACCAGAGCAGCAGGTGCGACAGATCACAGGATTTCGATGGTGGTTGATGGTCATCTCGATCCTATCATCCGTCTTCTTATATTCTCTCGACAACACAATCGTCGCCGACATCCAACCAGAAATTGTAGATACATTCGGAGGGATCCAAAAGCTGCCTTGGTTATCTATTGCCTTTCTCGTCGCATGCGTCGCGACAAACTCTATCTGGTACGTCCACGCCTGTTGCTGTATACCATTCGAAGTCTCCTTCTTCTGACCACTTTTGACTCTTCAGGGGTAAAATATATATGCAGCTCAATGCGAAGTGGCTCTACCTACTATGCGTCCTCATCTTTGAAGTCGGCTCGGCGCTTTGTGGTGCCGCGCCTACGATGAATGCATTGATTGGTGGCCGCGTTCTCGCGGGTTTGGGTGGCGCAGGACTGTAACACACCTCGATTCTCATTAGGCTAGAATAGTCTCTAGCTTTGAGGGAGAGTAAGGCAGTTTCGCTGACGCTCGTAGGTATATTGGTGTCATGACTTTGTTATCTGTCAATACCACAGAATATGAGAGACCGACGTATATTGGAATGACGGGCCTGACTTGGGGCGTTGGAACGGTATTAGGTCCGGTTAGCATCAATAATCACATTCGAAGATACCATGCTCATGCTGATAATGTCCCAGATCGTTGGTGGTGCTTTTGCGGGTAGCAGTGTTGGATGGCGTTGGGCCTTCTATATCAATCGTGAGTCTCTCGTCGCCGAAGTACTGACCTGTCGCAAATGCTGAAAATGTTACGAGTATTCGTCGCTGCAGTTGCCACCCCCATCTACCTCCTGATCATTCCTCCTCATGATCCAAAACCCGGTGTTCCCTACAAGGATCGACTTGCTCAATTGGACTACCTAGGAACAATCCTCATTCTCGGAGCCTGCGTTGCCGGCGTGCTAGCAATCAATTCTGGAGGTATTATATATCCCTGGGATGATGGTCGGACGATTACTTGCTTCGTAGTCTCGGGTGTCCTCTTCATTATCTTCGGTCTTCAACAGTCCTACTGTTTCTTGACCACCGTGGAAGACAGAACCTTTCCGTGTCAGTTTCTCAAGAGTAAGATACATATTATCCTGTTCATGCAGACTTCTGCCTCGAGTAGTTTGTTTCTCATGCCAATCTACTTCATCCCGCTCTTCTTCCAGTTCATCAAGAATTCCTCGGCGATCGAAGCAGGCGTGCGTCTCCTCCCTCTCGTCTGTCCGCTCGTCTTCGCAGTCATCACCAATGGCGCCCTCATGTCCAGATATGGCTACTACATGCCTTGGTATATCGCCGGCGGTTGCATCGCCCTGGTCGGCAGCGCTCTCCTATACAATGTCGAGCTCGACACACCCAACGCGAATATCTACGGATACATGGTTTTGCTGGGCATCGGGGGCGGCATGTACGCCCAAGCGAGCTTTGCTGTCGCTCAAGCAAAATCCAAACCACACGAGATTCCTTGGGCAGTTGGCTTCATAGCTCTGGCTCAACTCAGCGGTGCTACGATATCTCTGGCCATTGCGAACTCCGTCTTCCTGAACAAGGCTACAGATGGCATCTTGACAGTCCTCCCGTCAGCATCGAGAGCCATGGTGCAACGTGCGCTTAGTGGTGCGAGTTCTGGCTTTTTTCGAACCCTAGATCCGAGCACGAGGGCTGCTGTCTTGGAGGTTATCGCCGGTGCTATCGGTCGGATTTACATCTTGGCTATGACTGGCGCATCACTGACTATCGTCTTATCCGCATTCACGCCGTTCGAAAAGGTTCGTCTTGACTCGCCCTTTGCCATGATTGGGGCTGACTGATACCTTTAGTTGTTTATGCAAGCGGGTGCAGCCGGTGCTTGAGAAACGATCTCTCATCTTTTACACACAGATATTCCGTCCATATAGTACGTAAAACGTGGAAGCCTGTTATCTAGACCTATACCAAAAATTCGGAACTACCTGATCGTGTTTTTAACCCCAATGCGATAAACCCCAAGCACGCGCAAAATTTCGGTTTTTCTTGTACAGAGAGAATCGACGAACTGCAATGTGAGACAAATCCGCAAAAGTTTCATAGTCCTCTAGTGCATGGCAGGGCTGACGAGTAGTCAAATATTCTGCACCTGCTGTTGCATGTCAGTCAGCTCCATCTATACGCCTTAAGTTTCATAAGATGAGTCTACTGAGGGAGTGTGGTCAAGCCTGGTCCTAGAAATTTATTGTCCTGTTATTACGCCCCATCATTCAAGTCCTCCGGCCGATGGATTTTGACATGTGCCATTTATAAAACTGGGTTATGTAGGGAAGCGTTTGTTGATGGATATTGCCGCTGCATTCATAATTACATGCTCAATACCCCTCATGTGGAAATGGACACCTAGAATTGAAGCACGCTGGCATCTCTTTTGTGGCCTTGTACGATCAGGGTACGATCTCGATTCCATCTGCCACTATAGCATATGAGGTGGGTCTTTCTCCATTTTATACCTGTCTTTAAGATAATGAGGTGTAAATTTATCCCTTTGAAATACTACAGAGTCGAAATTGATGAAAGTATCCAGCTACGACACCTCAGCAACAAACGTATGTTTTATTGAAATGTCAGATGGGAGAAGTTCCCTATCGAGTATCGAGAAGATGAATGAAGGGCACTAAGTAAACAGATTAAACAAGCCCGAGTTTAGATCTGACATGACATCGATTGAACTAGCCCTAGGGTATCTAACCGATAGTCAACGCTCGGGAATGGTACACAATGCAATGCCCTAGGTCATGACCATTTGTCTCAAACACGAGTCCACAGAGGCTACCATCCTTGAGTGAACACCTCCTGGCGACGTTAGTTCGGGGCGGCGAGGGGATTCATGTTAGGGTCAAGGAATGGGTTCTGTATATCATCAATCTCGCAAGTCAACGTCCCCGGAATTTGCCCAGTAGCAAAATAAGACGTCATCTGCTCCTCTAGACATTTCGAAGTAAATCCAATCGAGCCATGGCCGTCCCCGTTTTCCTCGAGAACAGCGGAGCCAGGGAACCGACGTGACATGATGTGGGCTCCCTGGATGGGAGTAGCCGCGTCGAGAGTCTGCGCAACAAACAGAATAGGACTGCTCGTGTTTACGCCTCCAATGTCGGGCATCGTTTGACTTTTGGGTGGGGCGATTTCTTCACGACCTACACAGCTGCCTCCTATCATGCCAAACCAGGCGTCGCCCACCCAGTTTGAAAGATTGTAGCTTTGCTTGGCTACCCTAATATAATCGTCATGATCCCGCACTTTTGATCGACCACTAGCATCGAGACAGGCGATGTGGATGGTGAGAAGTATATCTACCAATGCCTCGTAAGCTGGTAATTCCAGTACAGCCGCAACAGAAGCATTCCGTGCCTCCATTTTTGCCAACTCAATCGCCACTCGTGGAGAAGATTGTGGATGGTAGAGATTGCTCCACAGATATGTAGTAAGCGTTTTGTACGATATGATCTGCGGGTATGGCAGATTCTCATCCGCCACAGGAATCGGGTCTTGACGAATATTCTCAATAATGCTCTTGACACGCGCCTCGACTTCTGCAGCTGTGTTTTCGAAAAGTGGGCATAGCTTTGGACCTGCCTCGACACACCTATCAAAGAAATGTTGCATGACAGCATTTGCATCCTTGAAAAGAGTCCATGTGGCGTCAAAGTAGATATCCATGTCCACTGGCGCATCGAGGAGCATGCGTCCCACGCGGTCGGGGTAAAGTGTCGCAAAGGTCATACCAAGGACTGTGCCATAACTACCACCATTGTACCAGACCTTTGTTTGTTTCGCTTCCTCTTCAGACAACCCGTTCGAGATGGCTAGCTTCTCGGCAAAGTGGAGCATGTCGGTTGCAGTGGCGCGCGTGTTCGCATATCTCCCTGGGCCATCCTTGTGTTTTTTGATGCAAAGTGAATTGAGCGCCACTGTTTGCTGATAGCCCTCGGCAAGAGACTTGGGATCGGAGCTGTCTACAATTCGATCGCCCCTGTATATGCGCCATAGATCCTTGTGTTCGGGAGTATCAAAGCAATCGATACTTGGCCCGCTGTTGTTGACACCACGTGGGTCGATTCCGATGATGTTGTATTGCGGCCCTTGTCTTGCTGCCAGCAGCGGTGCTAGGATCAATGCATAGTCCACGGAAGAAGATCCTGGACCACCAGGATTGATAAAGACGTTTGGAGTGTCTGCTGTCTCGTTGATTGCTGGGTACTTGATCGCGGCTATATGCGTAGTCCCCACGCTGAGATCAGAATAGTCGAGAGGAACCTGCCAATGTCAATCATGACTCATTCTACATTGCGAGAGATGATCTTACTTCAAGAAGAGAGCACGAATAGTTTTTGAAACATGGGGTCCATTGAATTTCGGTGGATAACGGAATCTATACGGTCAGCCATTGCAGTAGAAGACGAATGTGCAAATCAGCGCTTACGGCTGTCCAATCAATAACTGACGAGTTTTCAGCACTAGCTGTAGCTAGAGCTGCAAGGGTAATTGTGACGCCGACAAGAAGTTTCAATTCACTTCGCCAGGAGCACATATCTCTTATAAGGGGAGCCATAAAGAATCTATGGTATCTCTTACTAGATTGAACAAGACAATGGCTGTTAAGATAAATTATATGAGTGAGAATTGTGGCGTAGAGTAGTTATATATGTCGATTTTGACCTGCTGTATGAATTTCTCGGCGCCATGCAAAATATACGTGGCTAGGGGGTGGCTTGGTGCCGGTCATAGGGCTGTGGCAGCTAAACTTCCTTTACTAATATATTTTGCGAGGTAGAGAGAGAACAAAGCACAGATCCTATATCCTACGTAGAGCTACTACATGTTCAGCGACTACCATAGGTTTGTGCCTGGTTGAAGCAGGGATGAGAGGCCTCGCGTGACCCGGGAAGACCTGACCCGATTCGTTGAGCATTTAGAGGTTTGGGAATGATTTGTGAAGATCACTACTGCATACATTTCCCCGGATTAGGAAAAATAGGTGGTGCCTAGCCAATTTCCGAAGTGGTCCGTGCCAAAAAGAACAAATGGGTTTAGACGTATGCAGGTGGCAGATAGACGAGTAGTGGACTTCGTTCTCTCTTATGCACCATGAATTTACCCTCGATGGGAGCCTACTAACATCTACCAATTGTATGAGATATTCAGCCGTCGGGTTTTCCTTCTCATTCAAATGTCCACGTCAACTGAGGCGCAGCTCTCAGCCTCGCATTCTGGTTCCCTTACTACACGGCAAATGTACGTCTCTCGCCGTGTCAACCTTTCGATAGGCATCCGGGGACCTTTGTCTAAGCCTCAGAATTTCTGTCGTTCATATAACTTTTGTTATTCCCTAAGAATGCATCGTGACGTCCGAATAGACGTCAAGCAAAGCAAGCTGGACATGTGCAAGATCCAGTCATCTTATTGACCGTTCTTAGCAAGACATCCACGGCCATCGATCAATGCCTGGGTGAATTACACCCACAAACAATGGCTATTTCACTGATGTCGATTATCAAAGAAATACATAAAGCAGCAAGGGTGGCTGCGCGCTGCTGTTATCAATTAGTTGTGAAATCATGGTTGACACAACACCAATGCATCCGATTAAATGCATAATTGCGTGTTAATCTTGGTCATGAGACACCCCTGCTAATGGAAAGGTTGGAAGAAGCAACTCCCCAACATCCAATAGTCGTGCTGTGTGAAAAATGGAGGTGGCTTGAGAGGTTTGATTCACGAAGCCCGAAGAGACTTTTATTTTAGACGTTCTTTCAGACTGCAGCGAAAAGCCGGACTTCAGAGCACGACTTCAGCACTGTAATGTTATGACTCAGAATCTTACTCATACGGTGTGTTGGCAGGAAGCAGCTGCTGTGGCTGATGTGAATTTCGTCTCGATTCCGGACGAAATTATGACTATTAGGTTCGTAATAATACGATGTAAATGGATGCATGTCAAGCAACCGTAGTTTCAAGTACCGGTTTTCACTCGCCTAGGCCTTCAAGCAATATGACTAAAACCTGCAACGAACTCTTCGCTCTCCGCGTAGTAGTTACTGTGTAATATCCAGTCTTGCACCCTTTGAACACGATATCGCGATTTCAATCACTGGACTGTTCATTGCCGCCTGAATAGCCTCTTCTCCAATATCAAGGACCGGGGTACTATTCAAGCGCGTAGTTACACGGTAGAATGGATATTCGTCCTGCCATCAAGCTTCCTGCTGCCCAATGAATGCGAACGGGATGGCTCATTATACCGCCCTCAGCTCCAGCCCGGCTCTACAAGTATGAGGCAGCAATCTTCTCGCATTGGACACCACGGAAATCTCGAAGATAAGCTTCCCAAAAATAGAGAAATCGACGAGTTTAAAAAGGGCAATGACCTACACTCTCCCGTCGATATCAACACTTTGGAGTCTCTCGAATCAGGACGGACGGTGAGCACCATTGACGGCAAACTACTACTTTCGTTAACCAGAGAATCTGGCAGTTCGCAGATCAATCGAGATCTTGGTCGTGGTATGTCCAGATCCACGCGCCCTGTTGAGTGAGATGATGTGGTAGTCGAGATCAGCATTAAATAACCGACTTCGTTGTCGACGGCTGGGGAGAGCGCGCTGTAGGGATATTTTCCTCCAAGACTGAAGAGTTAGACAAAGAGTGTCTTCTAATGAATCGTTTAAGATATGTTCGAGATGCGCACGTTTGCATTCCGCGGTGAGCAAGTCACAGAGTGAGTTTGTGCCTGGGCACTGCCAGGCCAACGAGTTTATACCATGTCATGAATCTGGCTGATGGCAATCAAGCCACTGAGTTTGGCCGGTTAGGTTTAATATCCTGTCATTAATCTGCTTCATGTGAGCCACCGTGGCTTGTTAGGCCCCTGCAAGGCACCCACTGTAAAGCCGAGGGAGAAGCGAGTGTTAAATGCTTTGCCGCACGTTGACGCCTTGGATCCCTGTAAAGATTCTGTGCGGCACAGCATTAACACCAACTGTATAAAATCATGCAATATGTCGAGAGTTGTCATCAACGACCAACGTCTTATCCATTATGGCTACACTCGGCAGTCTACCCACCGAAGTACTCTCGCAAATCATCCGCTCCATCGATGCGAAACGAGATGTCGCCACTATGCGCCTTGTGAGTCGCCGATTAGACACAATTGCAGTTGAAGTGCTCTTCGAGACTGTCACATTGTACCCACAGTGGTTTAGCCTGGGGGGGAACTGAATGAAACCTTTGCCCCAGGCCCCTTTGGTTACGATGCAACCGTCTTTATGAATATCATTGATCATGAAAGATTGAAGCAATTAGTGAAAGAGGTCGTCTTGTATACCGTGGAACCACACTGCGTACGTATTGTATGATTGTTGCGTCACGGCATTCCTAACAAAAAATCCTCACAGAACTACAATGCGCACGAGAGAGGCACATGGGGTGTGGGTGGTGCGTATTTCGAATACGAGGAACCGTACCTTCAGTGTATTGATCGACTGAATGAGTTCCCTAACGTCGGGAGCGCTACATTACACTTTGATTGTCATGAAAATGACTCTGACCGTGAGGGTTCTTGCGCGCTGCAGGTCGCTGCGGGCAAGTTTAACGATGTCAAAAAGATGCTGCGGCAATTTGATGGTCGACTAACCAGCCTTGCACTACGACACTTTGGAAACGATCCTGACATAGGCAAGAAAGAACATGAGCTCCTGCAGAGGAATCTACACAAATTGAAATCTCTCCGCATGAGCGTCACTCATCGAGAGATCTGTCCTGAATTAGGCTCTAATCTAAGGGCAAGCGACATTCCTTACCCGTCCTGTTGGGAAGACTAATATCTCGTAGGACGGTAAACCGCACGAGTTCTGGCATGACTTTCCAAGGATATTCCTCCATCCAATGCAGCAAAACCTCAAACGATTCGTCCTATATTCCAACATCAGGGTTGGTTTCTTCCCGAAAGTTGACTTCCGATCAATACGTTTCCAGCAGCTTGAATCGTTGACCTTTGGATTCTTCGTCTTCTGTCGCGACTGGCAGTGTGAATGGATCGAAGCGCATGCAGACACGCTCAAGGAAATTCACCTCGATAATTGCTCCATCCTACGTCAGGTATGCTACGATCAGAGCGAGCACTTCCTGGATGAGCAGGGCTTCCCTAGGCGAGATGTCCCTGGTGAATACAAAGATTACGGCGAGCTAGGTTCACCTGCTGACGAGGGGGATATTACGTTCTATGTCACTCCACCCTATGAAACCCGCTGGAGCCACATATTTTATCGATTCGCCAAAGAAATGAGAAACTTGAAAGTGTTTAAATTCGGCGTCTCTGAGCAATGGAACTTCGACCTGCGAGCTCTTTGTTTTGATGGTTGCGCTGCCATACCCCCATTTATGCCGTGGGAGGCCGAAGGAAATATTCAAAGCCGTATGTACGATGAGGTTTACCTATTCTACGTTGATTGGCAGGAGGAATACTTATCGCGTTGGGAATTTGAGGACTTTGACTTAGACGAAATTGAAGATGGTACAAGAAGGTTATTAGATAGATCGCCCATCTATCAGGAGGAAGATGAGAATGCGTTGGAAATGCTTCTACGCAAGATCAAGCAAATCCCGTGATCCCAATTGATTTCCTACTATTGTCGCTCGCTCTTAGATCGCTTCCACTACTCACATCAACCTTTACTCCCCTTGCACTCTCCGTTCTGTGAAAGATACACCTTAGCAAGGGCCTAATTCGTCATTATTGCTTAAGATTATTGAGAGGTTCGATCTCTTTCGTAACTACAATACATTATTGTTCTAGCCTGGTGCACCTGCGTAGGAATGGGCGCTCTCCATCTCAGGTACAAAGCTAACTCTGCTATCACACCACATCTCTATTGTTGGTTTGAATCTCGTCTCAAGTAAGCCTAACTCATCAAGCGTGCCCGCTCGAACAGCTGCAATGCCCGGATTTGCGACCGTGGTGCTGTAGACAGTGGTCCCGCAGGTCCCGCAGAAGAAGATCGATGTGTTCTGTCCAGAACCTCCTGGGCTAGTAAAAGTAACTGCCTTGCCCGATGTTTGGAAAGCGGATTGAGGCACTACTAAGCTGATACTGAATGCGGAGCCGTTGTTGCGTTTGCATCGGTCGCAATGGCAAATCGCCTAGGAAGGAAGCGTCAATATTTCAAACCGCAAAATGTCAAATAAGACAATTGTAGACTGACCGACACAATAGGCTCTCCCTCAAAAGCCCATGTGACATTCCCACAGTAACATTTGCCGGTTGTGGTCATGGTCAGTTTTCGGAGTGAGATGTGGGATTCAAGGCGGGCTGGGCTGTGTACTTATACCCGGAGTGCAGCTGACAGCTATACTAGTCGGATTGAGGCAATCGTTACGACACTACTCAATGACACATTAACTTCCTGAATAGAGGTAAGACTAGGCGAGGCTTGGCTCACTAAGGTCCCATTGGCCGGATTCTACTTGTCTATTTGACGAATAGGTCTTGAAAGTGCGAAAGATTTCAACGAGTCATGAAGCATATTTTAGCGCGACATCTTCTTCAATCTTAGTTTACACTCCACTTGAATGTCAAGTCACCCTCATCATTTCGCTCAAATACCGTCTTCATACCCCCCAGCTTATTTCTGAACAAATGACCACTTTCTGAATTGGCCAAACACGGGTTTGGACCGGACCCATCCTTATTCCCTCCTTTGAGACCATGAGACGTGGCTGCGGGAGAAGACATCTTGAAAAGATAAGCATATGTATACTGCTATGACTTATTTTTAGGATTAAGAATCGAGGAAAATAGGTAAGATACACAAGAGAATTATATTGTAAGTATTCCATCATTGGTGGAGCGGGACTACACTAAGAAGCTATCTACCAGCCTTGACGCTGACATAGTCAAATGCTAGGATGGAAAGGGAAAGTAAGAGAAAGGTGACTGATATCCTCCCAGTATACACAGCATATGACTCCCGACAAGAGCGAGCGAAAGTGAAGCGACATTAGGTATCGAGCTCAAGCCTTGGGAGATGGTTATTTTTTTGTTGATTTTTCTGGTGTCTTAGTCATCTTGGCATGGGATTGTCCACGGCATCCATGTAGGCTTGCAAGTCGCATCAAACCCCGTCTGGAAAGGAAATGTAAATCATCGTTAGCTGATGCGTGCTATCCACAACGCTGTCTGTGAATGCTCGTAACTTTCACGAGCATACTTGATAAGGTTTTTTCCTGTATCCTGCAGGTTAACGAACAGTCGGCCGAATCGCGTAGTCTGCACTAACGGCCTGATGCGTAGTCAATACAGTGTTCATCAAACACTTGCTATCAACAGGAGGAATTTTGCCCTAGGGCGGGATCTTACGCTCTTCCACTAGACTCTTGCTATTTTCAATTTTGCCCTTCTTATAGTGGTTGGCGCAGAAATCCATATGACACCCCTCTAATTTTCGTACATTTGTAATGTCCCACTGGTCTAACCAGGGGCTTTTACAAGCGTACAGGGAAGAGTCCAGTCCGTCTATACCCAATATATGCACAAGGTCGCAATTGTCAAAGGCTCCTCCTAACGTTGCGGACTCTAATATGGTGCTTCTAGATGTTCGGCTGAAAAAGGAAAAGGACGGGGGGTTGAGGTTGAAGCCTTGAGGACGGGGAGTGGAATGACGCATTGCAGCCTTCCCACTGCCTGACATCTTACCACTATCCATATTCGCAATACTATCTATCAATTTCGAACTTTTCCAAGCTCGAGTACCAAGACAACATCGGCAGCATGCTGCTGAATCGTCACCCGGCTGCCGAACCGATTGGTTTGGTAGGGAAGAGGGTCGGATGCTGACGCTGATATCGTGAAAACGACTCCAATGGGCGGAAGTACGAGACGCACTTTCGTCCGCCGGCGAAAGTCCACTAGCCAAAGGGGCCTCGACTCGCTTCAACAAAGATCTCGACATGGGGACTTAGAGGGTGTCACAAGAATCTCACCGTTGTTGCACCGTGGTTGACTCGGTAACCTTCTCGCGCACCCGCACCATCGACCGCTACACCTACACCCACGACGTTGACTGTTCTCCTCCGGTCTTGACCTTCATAAGCCTTGTAGAAACCCCATGAGCAGCTGTTAACCGAGCGGCAAATGGAATTCACCCAGACGAATACGAAGACGAGGACAGTAAGGCGCGCAAGTGTCACCGTCGCACAGCCCTTCGATTGACGAAAATTGAGAACAAGAGGCCGCAGTCCGCCTCTCCATATTCGACAGCGCAATATTTTCATGAAAATAGTCTTCTCAGTATACCAGAACATCGACATATGTAGGTAGGGTAGGGCAGTTGCACGCGGGCTACAGTGCGCTTGTACTGCTGACCACAATGCTCGAATTTCCCCCGCCGACGACGCTTACAGTCCTGCAGCTCGCCAGAACATACTAAACCGCCCGAAGCTTCTAGACCTAAAGCCCGAGCAAAGATGATACAACCTCTTAACATATGCCTAGGAAGAGCCCTGAGCATCGCTGCGCCATCGCCAATACCAAAGCCCTCCTCCGCGACCTTCCCCGCCTTCTCTAAGCTTCCCGAAGTTGATACCGATGCCACAACATTTGAGGACATAAATGGAAGGAATAACTCATTGACAAAGACTTAAGAGGCGGCGGAAAAGCTTGGATAACTCGCATTCAGTTTTCGAGTCAAGCGTTGTGAGCTCAATAGGAAAAGAGAATAGCAGCCTGCCTCCTATAGGCGTCTCTCCGTCGACGTGGTGGAAATTTTCGCAGAATATTCCCTTGACGTGGCGGTACATCCTCGCCTTCTACTTAGGCGACGTTCGTTGGTGCGCGCGCCTCACGAACGGCTCGTTGCTACTGTCCTCGCACTCGTGCTTCTGTCGTTCGATTGGCCATCACTACCGTCATTCCCGCCCTCGTTGGAAATTTTCCAATGATCCATCGATGTTTAGAGCACGGAACAAGACACTAAGTCATTGCTATTTGGATGGACAGGCACACTGAAAACTTTTTGTGACGTGCTGGGAGGCACTAGGCTAGACCTAGCATGTGTGTGAGAATGGTGTCTTTTGGTCGTTCTCTCTATCTTGCCGTTTCATCTTTACGGTCCTGAAAGAGATTTGAATCGGTCGGAGGGTGTCCGCTGTAGTATGTTATAAGATCTCCAGCAATCGACAGTAATCAGATCGAAGTTCAAGGGTCGGCTGGCGGTCTTTCGTATAACAGATTTCGAAATAATAAGGTAATCTATTCATTAATTCCTCCCTGACTTTTCGAACGAGAAGGTAGATCGCGGTATATTAAGAGTGAATTGTAACGTATTTGAATCAATCTCGCACGTGAATCGAGATAATAAACACGAAAGGCTAGGCAGCATACCCAAGGCTGAGAGAAGTTTGGATGACGTATCTAAACAGCGGCGTTGTCAGTCGTCTTGCCTTGAGCCTGGCTGGTTATAAGGAAGAGAAATGGGGAGTTATTGCCAGGGCTGAACTTTGCTGGTAACATGTAAGTTCTCAAGTACCGAAACACGCAGTTGATATGGCCGTGTCATTTTCCGGTGAAGAAACCGTTTCGTCACCGGTCGGTTCTTCTTTGACCCTGATATTGCATAGCCTTGTTATGTGCAACCCATACGAGGATTCTTACTCGCGGTTCGGTTCGGTTCGCCTGCTTGCTGCGCATCTGCTCCCCGCCGGTCAGCTCTACCACCGCCCAGGGGGCATTGATAAGTATGGTCTTTTCCCCGCAGTCCTAGCAGCCTGGAGATTCTTCCGCTTTTCTCTTTTACACCTGGAAACGTTGCCAAGAGTTCCAAGTTCCGTAACGCTGCATTGCGCCCTGTACCATGTCTTCAATCAGCAAATTCAGCACTGCCCTTCTATCAGTGCCAAACGAGCTGACGGTCGCTGCGGCTAGTTTCAACTTCAATTTTTCATTGATGAAGGTCGAAGCTCCCCCAGAGTTCCATGGCTTGAGAGATGCGCTATCGTGTTCTCGACGCCGCGAGGCTGAGGAAGGACTCCCGCATGTCACAGCACGAAGCCTTGGGGCACTTTTTGAATCAGTAATCCCACCAATTCCGAAACTTACAGCCGCGTACGGAAAAAGAGTTTCCCAAATCTGCGGACAATTAGACGGAATGGCGCACGAAAATCTACATGCTGGAATGTTTGCGGACCGGGTCGGTGCCGACGGAACTTCTATTTGGGCTGCAGCAACATCAGGACAGGCTGCAATAGCTATGCATCTCCTTTCATGCATGTTGGCACGCATCTGGAAGCCAGCTGAAGCCATATCCTTATGGGTGGAACTGGTGGACCGGCGGAAACAAGAAATTCACGACACATACAACTCTACAAACGTGGCGGGAGTCCCAGCAATCATGGCTGCCCAGCAATTGTTCACGAGAGACCAACTGTCGGCCTGGGATTCAAGTGCAAGATCTTGGCTTCAAACTGCGGACGGGACAAAGCGTCTTCAACAGACGCAACTGATGCTCATTATTAACAATATCCGGATGCCAGTCAATGCCAGCAAAGATCCTTATGAAAGCGTGGTTCGAGCGTGGGTATCAGCCATGACCGCTATGGAAAAGTTGATATGTGGTGTACCACAAAGAGTACTGGACGGCGCTATCCTTCTAGCTATTTCATCCTGGCACATATATCCAAATATGCAGGTCCTAGCCGAGTCAATCAAAGACATCTATCAGAAGGACGAGCTGATGGCTGACTCTCTGCTTACAATTTCCATGTCCGGCGCTGCTCTCACCAAGGAAGGTGTGTTCTGGTCGCTACCACTTTCAAGAATGCGATACTACTCCCCTCCAGTTGTAGCCGAACGACACCTAGCCTCTGATACATCAAGAATTACTATGGAAGAATTTCAGATTGTGTTCCTAGGCGCAGTGATTGCCCAGTGGAGGCGAATGAGCCCAGACATGATAAGATGTTGTAGATTGATCAGTCATCTTCACGACCGTCTACACAAGGCCGAATCAGAGATACCCGAATGGTTCAGGATTCTGGCAAGCGCTGCTCGCCGAGTTATGAACGCAAATGGGCCCACCCACGCAAATTACGTCAAGTTGCTGAAGCTTGGTGGAAGAAGGTGTGAATCTTTCCTCAACGATCCAGGACTCAAGCCCCCTTGTTTCTTTGGCCTAGAAAGGTTCGACACGTTAGTAAGCTTGTTGGACAATGTTGAAGACGCGATTGGATTGCTGCGGCGGGCGGCCAAAGGCCGTGATTCGTACCAGGATGAAAAGTTGATCCGGTATCGCCATCCCCGGCGGCATGGCCCAGAGCATCATACAAATTATGAGTTCGCATCGGTCATGCCAAATCCACGGAGCTCCAGTAAAAGGTTTATCGACAGCAATAAAGCTAACGGCACGGGACATTGGCGTCTTGTAATTGGACGCTACCAAGATGCCGACAGTTCCATGACTTGTCATGGCCTTCCGCTGTGTGCGTGTATCGATCCAACAAGCAAACTGCAGTGTATATGCATGACTGCAAATTTTCCATGCAAGGATCTATGCCATGAGGACACAAAATTGAGATGTTCAACGGAACCGCCTCTGCCGACCCAATGTGAATCGGGTTGCCCCGGGGATGGTGCATGCGCAGCATGCTACAACAAGTTAACCCAAAGGACCATTGAACATAAAGGCGAAGAGGCATTTATGATCTCTCCTAAATCATTTGAACATTTTGACAAAGCTCAGTTCAACCTCAAAAAGCCCGGAGAATCCTATATGACAACGTATAAGTTGGTACTGGGAGATGACGACATTTGTGGTGTTTATAGTAAAGAGGCAAATGTCGCATACGACACATACCTGTACAACGAAGACAAGCGACCACGTGCGACAATTGACGAAGTGGAATTCGTAATCTTCTCTGACTCTTTCAACTCGGAACATATGAGCCTAAATTTCCGGAGGAATTGCTGGCCTGATGAGTCTGACGAAGGCTGTAGGCAACAGCAAATCTCATTCAATGCGCTGGTTATGGCTTCCAAAACCTATGCACTAATGCCGGGCGCTACGGTCAATATTGAGGTCATTGAAACGCCCATCTATAAATCATTTTGGGCAAGCGCTCCCCGTTTCACAACAGTACCTCTGCAGCCGGTGTTTCAACGTACCGTCTTGTCAAAGACGCCGACAACTACCCCCGAACGTGATGATATATCCGGATGCGAGGATGAGAAAACAACCACTGAAATGGAATCTCGGTTAGCAAGCACTTTTTCGTGCTTGGCATGGTTCGAGTCCGGAGCATTCGATATTGACCCTAATGACTTGCGCGGTGTCATAGCATTAGCCAACGGGGATTCCATCTACGCTGCATCCGCCTTGCTTGCAGATCCATCCACTGACACGAGCGACGTGCCAGTCAAAAGAGTGTTTGGAAATCTTGGCCGCCCATCAATGTGTTTGCTAATACCACCATCACAACCTAGACTCGCAGAGCCAGACCTAAATGCTTGGAGAAACATCAATCACTTCCCCTTTGATGGTAAACTTCATGACTCATTCTCCAGTACATCCTTACACCTTACATTTACCGATTTTGAGATGCCACTAGACGTTGGCGCTCGCGGCCTTCGCGATCGGGAAGTAGTCTTGTTGGAATCTCTTGTATCAATTGACGACCGTGGGAGGAACATCGGAGATTTGGATATCTTGTCAATATTCAAAACAAACAAGCTTTTTGTTAAGAGGCAGTGCTATCACCTAGATGGTCGGAAACCAGACGGTGTTTCTGATTACGGCCTAACATCATTAGATTCCTGGGACGAATTCTTGGATTTGCCAGATGATGTGACGATTTTCCGTGCTGCTGGCAATTGGCAGGCTCGTCTTGGTGCTGTCGCAGCCGGCATACAGGCTGGGAGGCGAATACTCGTACTCCCTAAACTACCATGCTTACAGTGTGTACAAGAGGTCAGTAGAATCAAGGATGTTGACATAGTAATAGCGTAGCAATTTGGGTTAGATCTGATCCTTTTTAAATCAAAAGCAAATCGATTTCGTTCTATTGGATTTATTCGTCATTTAATACTCATCTCAATTGTGACAGGTAGTAGACACATCGAGCTAGGACTGATGCGGCACCCTCAATAATGAAGAATGGACCCCGTAGAAAATTTTATGATCCACATAGAACTAGTCTGTTTGAAGAGTGGTACGTTTCGATACTCGCAATACCACCTATATCTGCAATATCACAGCGGCCGAAAACGATCCCACGAGACCCCCTGCTCTGTGTAGTGGAGAAACCTTGCCTAGGTCTTGTGCGGTGTAGCATCTGAAGATGGGACAAACAGCGAAGCGAAATGATCCCACCTTAATAAGATGAGCTTCAGACTCATTTCATAACATTGAAGTAGTCGTAGTTCATTCCGAAGGCGAGGCACGTAAGGATGACCTGCTGTGCTACTCGAAATGACAGATTGGTGCAAGTGCTTATAGGATCGCAATAGTAAGAGGACCAAGAGGTCATGGGATCGGGGTAAAATACAGGGGTCGGTGGACGAAGACCACCTACGCCGCATCGAATGCTGACTGTCGCTAGGCAGAAGCTTCATCTCAAAACCACGTTGTTGCCACCAATACTCATACCCATAACCATTGCCTCTGCATCGCAAACTGGAAAATGTTAAGATTCTTGTGTCCATTACTACTGCTTCTCACATGTCACACCTTTTCACAAGACCTCCTGGAGCAAATAGCACTTCACGATTTCCAGCTGGACACCACACGTGAAAAAGTCCCGGGCGATAATCCAGCATACTACACTCGTGAGAAAGAGGCCAATCAACTGTTCGAAATAGAAGACTTCACTGTATCTCCGAATCCGGTCATAGCGTAAGTACAAGATCACTGCACTGGAATTGACTAATAGCTGTGAGCAAAGATAGTTACCACCGAATATTCTTCTATCTCCGAGGCACAACCGGTACACAGGAGCTCCCGGACCTGTCGAATGCTACTCTTTCGATCTATGTCCGGCATCAGCGGTTCAAGGGTGACGACTCTTCTCCGATACAAGATTCGAATTACACAGCCACACATAAGATATCCGACTTCAAGCTCTTCACAGTGCGAAAGGTACCTGAATTTGAGTATGGAGGTCCGCTCGTGCCGGGGCTGAACGAGATGGTGGGAGACTTGCCGCTGTTGAATGTGCAGCCAGGGAGAGCGGTGTGCGTGGATGATGTTGAGGCTGTGGCGAGGTTACCAGACGAGAGAGTGTTATTTGCTTTCGAGGCTAGGGTGGCGTATAAGGTGTAGGAGGGTTCGGATAGAATGCGAGATTCGGTCGGCTGTGGAGAAGACTTTGCAATACTACCGGAACTTATGGTATCCCCAGCGAGAACCGTCTCTAAAGTGGCTCTAGTGATAGTTCGTATAAAAGTACTTATAATCATCGATGGAACTTCCTGGGAATTGCTGCGCGTATTACCTCTATCCAGCTCATTTCGCGTGAAATCGCTTGGTAGTTTTCTATGGGACGCAAATAGTATAGCGATCGCATCTAACCCAAGTACATCTAAGTTCTCCAACCGAAAAGTATTGTCAGTCTAATGAGCATGCATTATATCGAACCCCTCTTACGATTCGTGGTACTCACTCAAAGTGAGCCATAGCAAGAGCACCTGTCTGCGATTGCGATTCCTTCTTCTAGGCATTGTATGTCAACGATTGTGTAACATTTGCATTGCTGCAAAAGTAGAACATCTCCCCAAAGTGCAATCTCTATGTTCGCATCAAGATAAGAGCTACTCCGTGACATTTGCAGGGTGTCTAACTAAGCATTGGCGGTAAATGAAACTTGTGCATAACGCTGCCAGAGTCGTTTGCACAATGGAAGACAGGGTTTCACATGAAACTAATAGCTTAACAAAGTAATCTACTCAAATGTTACAACACAATATTGTTAAACAACGTATATGAAGTCAAGGGCGATGTGTACATATTCTATAACGTATCAACTGGGCATTGAACACGCATCGGGAATATCATTCTGTATATAAATTCTGGTAAAGTTCCCACAAGATTAAAGTTCTATGTCAAGCACACAGCCAAAGCTCCATAAATATCGAACCAACAGTCTACGCTACACATCCCGGCCCGAGCATAAAATCTGCCTCAAACCTTATCATATCTATATCTAGAAGAAACTCTCAAGGTACATAAATTCACCCTGTTCAAGCATGTCACGACGTCAAGCCATGCCTGACCGTCCGTCGCACACGCGTCCTATGGATGGAGATAGTGAGTATCTAAAAGGATTTGCTGCTGGTAAAGTCGAGGGTGTGGAAGAGGGCAAGGCTAAGGGAATTTCACAAGGTCGTGCTAGAGGGCTTGCACAAGGGTTTGCCGATGGAGCTGAGTACGGACATGCCAAAGGACTTACACAAGGGCGAGCCGAAACCCGCGCCGCCTTGGAACGAGCCTATCCAAAAACCTCTCAACACGAATGCGGCATAGACCACCTTGGGAATAGCGACGATGATGTCGACACAGATCTCGAACAAGATGATGAACTTCTCGAGTACCTTGAGAAACGTTCTCGTCAGCAAAACGCCGGCTATGAGCCAGAACCCTACGACTTTGATACTGACCCCGTGGATGAGGGTTATATTCCCCTTGATTCGGACGACGAGGGTGACACAAGGGTCTCCCAGAATGATGATTTCGACAATGAACAACAATCAGAGAAAGGCAAGGCCAAGAAACAGAAAGGAGATCACTCCAAAAACCAGAATGGATTCGCCGTTGCAGTCCGCGATAAACATACGAAGACTTGGGTGAGACGAAATCAACGAACTATTCAACAGTCCCAAGAAGATGATGAATAGTTCAGATTCACCAGTGCGATAGAGCTGATCAATTCTTTTTCTTTTATCTCCTTCTTTACAGTTCCTTAGCACCCTATCTCTCCTAGTAGTCTGCCCCTTGTCAAATAGTCTCTCTCTTTGCTCTATAAAATTTCTCTTTATTAGCCTAGTTCCTTATCAAATTGCTCGAGACTCATCTCTTTATCAATATAAACATCCCAAACTTTAGCTTCTTTTTAAATTGACTAACCTAATGGAATTTTCGAGACCTAACGTACATCTACACGTAACGGAACAAACCATCAATACTTTGATTTCATAGTATCCGCACGCCGGCACGCGCTCTGATTCTTGCGATGTTGCCCTTGCGTGATATGCTAAAGTGACTTATAAACCGCCACAACCACGCTAATACGAAATAGACGCTTAAATGGACGCCTGCCCTCCTCATTCGCAAAGAGTCCTATCGATACAGTGAAAGCGAATCTCATCTAAGACGGGCCACAGCTATACTCATACTACCATCATAACTCATAAAGCACCTAGACATAGGCCTACGAGTTTGGCAGTAACGCTTAGGAATTATGATCAGGAAGGCTGCGAGGGACGCTCAATTCATGCTAGGTCGCCACCCTAGTTAGTACCTACAATCGTAACGACTACTAATCCCGGCTAGTATAAAATAGCTACATATTCATAATGTTGGGCCGCCAAGCAAGCTTGTGACTGGTACAACTGTGCCGGTGCAGGATCTTCGTAAGTAGGCTGATCTACACCCCCGCAGCCTTGCGGTTCAACTCAACCTTAGCTACTGACAGACTCCATGTAGATTCGCCACTTCATAAGGTCAGTGCCAGTGCAGTTCAGCCACCCGCCCTGCCAGTGATGGCAAACTATAGAGGGCTCTTACCCCACTCTATGTATTAGAAGCGCCACCCTGTTTCGGAACAAAACAACAAGAGTCAGTAGAAGTCCGCTGGGCAAAGCGAGCCAATTAAGGGCATTCTCTACCACCCCCCAGCGTAATAAGAAGCAAGTGTTAGCTTTGATAGCACTCTGGATAGGCGGTATACACATTAGTGACTCCCAACCCCGTTCCTGAAGCACCATCCCTCACAACACTCGCAACCACCGTATCCAACTTCGCTGTCCCTATTTCCCCAATCAATATCCACAGACGATATGTCTGCTATATGACCGTTGGAAATCAGGACTTTGCACCATTTCTCATATGCGTCTTCGCCACAGGCCCTCGCAACCACATCTGGGGTGACCGAACGTCCTTCAAGCGGCGGAGGCACAAGCCGCGATGTTACCTTGCTCGTGGCTTTTACATCGACGCCTTGCTCGAGAAGGAAGGGAATGGCACCGAGCCTCCCAGCACCGGCTGCAATGTGCAGAAGGTTCCAGCCCCGTAAGTCCGTCATCGCGCTGGGGTTATCATAGCAGCCCCACAGCTCATGCATTGCGCCAACGTTGCCGAAACACACGGCACAGAACAGAGGTGTCCATTCCAAGTTGTATGTCGAAACGTCGGCGGAGGCTTTCATTCTCAGGAGTGCGTTGACATCTTCGCGTGTGCCAAACGCGGCCGCACGGTGCAAGGCCGTCCATCCACATGAATCCTGGGCGCCGAAGAGCTTGAAGTAGTTGCAGCCGAGCAGTTCAATGAACTCGGACTGTGACTCCCGAATTCTTGAGGAGCCAAAGAGCCATAGCGCGGCCGTGTAGCCATTGCTTGTCATGACCTCGATATCAATCCCGGCGCGCAGGCACAATCTGGCGATGGCAGGCTGCCCCCAGTAAGCTGCGGCGAGGAAGCCTCCTCTGGTCTCATTTGTCAGGTGATTTCCTTCTGGGATTGTCGCTCTTGGATACTTACGGTGTCACAATAGCGCCATTTGTGATTAGATATTCGACGAGGTCGACCGAGCTTCCTTGTGTAGCATACTAGTATAATCAGTAATACTCAAGTGGTCCCAAGGTTAAGCGTACCCATATTAAAGTCTTCCCTTGTACCGACATATCATTCGGAGAAGCTCTTCCACTCTGAATTAAACCCCGAACGGCGAGTGTATCACCTCTCTTACAGGCGACAACCGTATCTGACTCTTCTGAGATATATCTGACTGCCTGTAAACGACCGCCAAAGATGACGACGTTGCGCCAGGTGTTTGCAGGCCGGCGACAGGATAGTGCAATCATGATAGCCACTTTACCCATTATTAAGGGAATGGTGAGCCTAACATAACATTTGTAGTATTTATGAGACGCGCTATCGGATATCAAGACGAAGAGCTCGCATGCGAGTAGCCACCGCCAAAACTCGGAGAGTCTGATCGCGCTCAGGTTTCGCGGGCTTAGCGACGACGTCGGTTGCTGCCAGGTGGGATCTGGTTGCTGTAATTGGCGGAGTGAGGCCGGCTTCTTAACACATTGATTTTGGTGGAAAAGCGTGACGGCGTGTTCTGTCTGGTCGAACTGGCGCTCGACCTGGGAGAACGCTTTGAAAGTGAGCTTTCTTCGGAAAGTCAGCTTCTTCCTCTCGTCTGGGACGCTGGGGCGTACACGCTGATAAGCTGCAGAATCACCCCAAGGCTACTTTGTGTGTGTTGCAGTTGCGAAAGATAACCCTCAACCTTCTTCTTCTCCAGAACCGCCCATACAAGCCGTGCTTTTGATCCTGATCTTTTCTGAAAGAGTAGCTTGCATTCTTCGTGGATACAAGTCATGTTGTGTTTCGCTGTGGTAAGTGCCTGGCGCCATATCCAGGCGTCGTCCGGATCAAGAGCGCGCACGTCATCGGGCTCATCCATAGCGGTTTCCATACATTTCAGACTTAGAAAAACGAGGCATGCATTGTTCTGCACCTGAGCGAGCTCTTGGGGCGCGGAACGAACGCCGTTGACAAGGTTGGTGGTGATGGCGACGATTTCCTTTGCAAGAGCAACAAGAGTGGTGATGGACGCGACAGCGCTGACAGCGTCCATTTTCCGGTCAAACGAGGCAGATAACGAACGAGCAATATGACCTAGGAATATCCTCTGTGGTGCTCTCGATAATTACTTTGGCATTTGTGCGTTCTCTGGGGTGGCGTCCATGTTATAGAAAAGCCTCACCGGTCAGCCTGACCGGTCAGCCTGCCACCGGTCAGGCTGTGAAAGCTGAAACTGTTGGGCGCGAGATGATTGGACGAGCTACACAAGGCGTCGTCCAAGGCAGCTTCAGCCTCGTATTGTACGCTGGCGACCGCTTCTTAAAGGATAAAAGCCATAGATCAGCCTCCCCTTCTGCCTCGCGAGACCCATGGCAAACATCGTGAGCTGTATACTTAAGTGTGAACGAATTTCCAAGTTATAGGCAAATTCGACGAATCTTAGGTTCTCTATCTGGAGGCGCTCCCTTCCACTCTCAATCATCTCCGCACTCTCTGTGCCACAGTATCTGTGAAAAGCACGTGACAAAACAAGCATCCACTCACAACCACGAGAATGCGAGTACTAAATACTCTTACAATTAAGTCCGTTTTAAATTCTTGCGCATTTATTCGCCGGAAAACTGACATTAAATGCAATGTAGCACTCGCCTACTAAAGATGGGGGGATGCAGCGACAAGGAACAGCCAAGGGAAGGAGGTTAATGTGTTCAACGAGTCACCATCGCAAGATGCGCTCTCCCGACCTCGCACTCGCAACGGCTTTATACCCCATTGAAGTGTTACGAACAATACCGATACAAGGGTGTCAACAACCAAACAAGACACTGCGCGAGGGAAAGGGAGGCTATGCAGCCACCTGGACGAGGAGGCTAGGATAGTAGTAGATAATAGGGAGGAATATATAATCCGGTAGATTTCCTATGTTCG
Organism: Nigrograna mackinnonii; assembly: GCA_001007845.1. Classification (NCBI taxonomy): domain Eukaryota; kingdom Fungi; phylum Ascomycota; class Dothideomycetes; order Pleosporales; family Nigrogranaceae; genus Nigrograna; species Nigrograna mackinnonii. The sequence continues at coordinate 183,666 of JGVQ01000391.1, forward strand.
CTCCTTATAGTTAATCCACATAAATTATACGACTCTCGTTTTCAGATTAATACAACTGTTGTTCCATAATTAGTTGTGGAATAAAGACTTCCTTTCAACATCTTCGCTCCTCGACCTGCTGAAGCTCTCACGCCAAGTACCCTTAGCCAAGCTACACCGCCCTATCCCTGAACACCAACCGAACCGGAAGTTATAGTTACCTTCGACGTGTAACATGATATCGTCAAGATGCTGCTGGGAACTCTACATTCTTTTACTCTCATCTTAAGCGCCATAAATTAGGAACAGCTAGACCGGGGATGTATCAACATTTGCTTCTAGGTCATTTTTCTTTTTTAGACCTAGGTAAGCTCTAAGAAGCGGCTGTCACGGGACAAGCTCTCGTGACTCATGCACGAACCATGAGCAGGCTACCTAGCTATAGCCTCTCTCTCAAGCTCATAGATAGATATTAATACCGTATGATTATATTTACTCATAGCAGCTCTAGGAGATCTATAATATTCTAAAGTAAATAATATAGAAATACGTACTACCATGTATGTCGTAGCACGCTGGAGCAATCAGGCACACACATTTCTTATCGATCCTTCAGGAGGGTTTGGCACTTTGGATTCTCTCTCCCGCTTGGTATAGTTTCATTTGTTGCGGTAGCGGAATGTATTGAGGGTTGACCAAAGAGGGCAGAGCCACGCCAGCACGCACGTGGTTGGAGTGGCAAACACAAAGCTGTGTATTGTCTGACTTAAGTTGAGTATAGTCGAATTTAGAACGTGGGGAGAAGTTCTATTGCTTTAAAAGCAGAGTATTTATGACTTATTTCGTCTCGGCGGATGTTCCCTTACGCGTGGTTGCATATCAATCATTCCTTCTTCTAAATCCTTAATATGTGGCTTGGAAATACGTCTAGCTTAACCCCATTGCTAAGTAAGGCTAAGTTGGGTTTTTTGGTTCTGTATTGGATGATGGAAGTGATGACACACTACAGTTTGATCAAAATACGCTTATTATTCTGTGGGCAAGTGTCGCACTATTGTTTGATAATCGTGTTTACGGGAACCTCAACAAATCTATCGAAGCCTCAATAGAAGAAGACTCTGAATTAAATCAACCACCTCTTCCTCTCGAGTATCAGATCAACTTTGCCAGTCCCATCAACATGTGTGGGCTCAATCAATTTCACGAGAAAGCTCACGTCGGGATGTAACCCGTCGTCCCGTTGACGACCATAGTCGTGGATACGTTGGCTCAGAGTATTGTATAGCCTTTGTCCGACACGGTTATATCGCGGATCTAGTCCTCGAAGCGGGTGCTCTTGGGCTTCGGTATTGTTCTTATTGCTCCATTCTCTTCGCCAGAACATTTTCCAGCGACGACCACTACCGAATCCTTTCTGTGCCGCGTTTGGAGTGGGTAAGTGTTCGAGAAGCCAGCGGCACAGAATTAGGGTGTCTATCGTTATGCGCTGGTCTCCACTCTGGACATCAGTTTGTTCGTGATGGGCTGACCTTGTAATTAACTGGATCTCATCTTGAGGGGATGGGCTCATCTGTGGGGAAGTCTTTGTTCTTTCGGCCTCGCTCGTACTGGGAAGTTGGTTGTCCTGGGAATTTTGTAATCGCATTTTCTCGACCTGACAGCGCAAAATCTCAACTTCATCTTTTACCTTTCCGACAGCATCAAGTGTGCCTATGCCGGATGATTCGATCTGTTCATCTAACATCTCTACATGTTTCTTGAGGTGACAAGCCAGATTGACATTTCTGGACAGGTGGATGCCAATCTTTCGGTGCAGAAAAATAGTGGTCAACTGTCGGCGAAGCTCATACAAATTATCCTCAGGGTTTTCAGTTGTTGAAAAGAGACCGACTGAACGACAAAACTTTCGCACCCTGCTACAAAATCCTTTCCACTCCGGGAACTTGGTGGCAGCTCTGTAGCTTCTTCTGTAGAACGAGGCCCCATATCGCTTCCGAACCTGAGTAAGGCAAATTATCTCGTGCTCGGCGAGTTCAGAAGCAAACTGGTCGTGAGGGTCTGTGTAAAGGATCTCTACACCAGATTCGGGCCAAGTCATATTGCGCTTTGCGAAAAACCTCCTCCGGTAAGAGTAACGTATCATGGTGAGAAACCAGAGTTGTGTTAAGGTGACCATTGCAGCAATCATTGCATTTGGATTCATCCAGAAGACCTTCTTTGCTTGCAAAGCCCAAGTTACATCATCTTTCGCGACTTCTGGTAGCGCATGGTGCAGGAACTCTCTAGCCCATGAATATCGGGCCAAGACATGTGGTAGATTGAGTTTCCTGGTGAGTGAAGCCGCCAGATATGGCATGATGTCGCCGCAAAGTCTTTCACGATCATGGCGTTCAATGTGCCAAAAGTCGGTCGGACGATAAGGTTTTTCAGTGAGGATCTCGGCATGGGTAGAGGCGTGGGTAGCGGGATGTTTCAAAACAAGAGAACGAAGTTTGATTGACGCCGCCATCTGATCGTCAGCATACTATGGTCAATCTCAAATTGTGAAAATGTCTCAAGATTCCTCATGGCGGCTTTGATCCTGAAGAGCGCCGCTCCAGGAGTCCAATGACCCCGCATACTGTGCAACATACCTTGCAGTGAGGAATGTTGACCTCAACAAACTTCCAACCAATGCGAAACAGTTCAGGAAAACCGGTGAACTGAAGAAGGTAAAAGTTAGTCAAATGTCCATGCACCCGGCATACTATCGTTATTGGAATATGTTCTATCCGTTGGAGGTCACCCAAGGAAGCACGTCAAGGCAAGTCAATTGGACAAAAGGCCGATATACATTTAACAAGCTAGTGACATTGGAATCAAGAACATAAGACAATCTAGAACAGGTCAGAGCATGTGATCAAGGCAAAGAAAGACTGGACCCGCAGTGTCAATGACAATGGGGTGTTTGGCAGCTGCCTGTTTAGCCATCTGGCGTTCTCATCGGCGAACAAGCCCCAAGCCGTGGCTCTTGGAATATTGGCCAATGTAACCATCTACTCCAGGAATTGTGTAACATATCTCCAACTGTGCCGCCAGCCAGCAATTTTCTTGCCAAATCCCAACCTGATCCTTCACCGCCGACTCTTTACCAGAATCAACTTAGCAACTAGAGCAAAGCCCGACAAAGATCCCGACATAACACCCGGTATGTGAATTCTCTATAAACACTTTGACCGGTAATACTCCTATCGCTGGCACCTCCAATTGATCTGCGCCTCCTCCTGATGCATGAGTTACAGCCTCGTGCCCCTATTCGCAGACTGGTGTATATTGGCCTCCCTTAGTAAGCATCTCTGAGTTCACTGCCCACTACATCGCCATGCGCCTTTGCCTCATTCTTACCCTTCCCTAGCTCATTAGGAAGCTTAGTCTCGCCACCATCGCACGGGGTCAAATCCTACTGCTGCTATGAAAAGGCTAAGCGCTCCGTTTATTTTAGTAGCTCTAGGTATCCGTGGTTTCTTGCGTCTTCGTTCATTGCCATAATGTCGACACTGTCTGGCCATATCCATCCATACTGATTCCTTAATTATGATTCTTGTTCGCCATTGTTAGGAGTCCTGAGCTATAGAAACAACGCCGCATGATAGTGCGTGCGACGCACGCTACGATGCTGACAAAGACTTCTGTACACAAGACAAAGAGTTGATGATTCTACATGAATTTCTTTGTAGGTCTTTGAAAGTAAACGAGCAGATCACGGCGGCGGGTTGGAACAAACGCCACAAGTCTACGGAAACGACGTGCAGAGGCGCCTAGGTTATTTCCAAGTTGCAGACATGGATACACAGTGGTATTAGTAGTAGAATAAGATTGACCATTACTATAGATGATTTCACTACGTTGAAATATATAAGCTTATTAAAGTCAAAGTTCTAAATACTATCTTCCTACAGGGGTTTGCTCGCTACAGAAGGAGGGACATTAAAGTTATGGAATTCAAATATTTTGATAAGAAAACCGTACATTCAGTACCTGTTCCAGGGATTATGAGCTCGGCAGTCGCGCGGTGGTGCTTATAGTGTCTTGTTATGTAGTTTGCCACCCGGTCAAAGATGGTGTTCTAGACACCTGAAACATCTATAAGTACACTATCCTTTGTTGACGAGTTTAACGAAACTCCGTTGTTAAGTGTACATCTCTTTTGAAAAGCTTTGTTCGCCAGAAGATGATTAGGGTTAGGGTTAATCTATGGATTATCCTTAGTGAATACACTCTCTTTCATTACAACGTCTTGATGGTCAACACATTGCAAACGTAATTGCGTCGGCTTGCGGTATAGCGTGTGCTTAGTAAATTGCGTTGTGCAATGCGTGAATATTTGCATTGAACTGATACGATGCATGTATATCACTCTGTATTAGAATAGCGACGGGGGTATTGTACAACAATGCCCTTAGTGACTCACCTAGGGCGGATATAAGATGTTCGCTATTTTCGCTCGGGATATCGGATAATTCCTTTGCATCAGCACGAATCGAGTACCCACCAATTGACAAATTCTTACGAACAAATTTCGCATCCCCGACGAAGACTTGAGCTACATCATGCCTCATCTCTCAGATATCGCACACCGACTGAGTCACGCTCTTAAGCCCCGCACCAGTTCCGAAGAAGATAAGTTGAGTTCTCTAAACTCCGAACTTGGAGATGATTTACTTGATACTCGCCTAGAAATTGAGCGACAAGCAGTATGGGCCTCCCCTGCTAGACTCCCGGACTCTTTGGAGACGGTTACGCTCAGCATACAGATAAGTATCTTCCAAACACAACATGTAATTAGTCGGAGTCAATTGCGGAAAAGGGTCGCGGACCACCTATGGTATGCACTTCAAGTTCCAGATTCCAGCCGAGAAGCGACAGCATGGGAGACTACTGCGCCGGTTTCTTACGATTATTCGAAGGCAAAGAAGCTCATAATGGAAGCTAGCGCCGAGTTAAAGTACAGATATGAGCTGTTCAATGACAAGGTCAAAACGCTTCTACTAGCCGAGGGCGCATCTGGCTTTGCCTTACGAGGAAGAGCTGATTGGGAATCAAGGAGCGAAACGATTAGAACGAACCCTTACCTTCTAGACCTCCTCGGAGACTATCAATCGAAGTTCAATAACGATTTGAGCAGCCTACAGACACTTTCCAGATTTATCAATATGTCTTCATCCAGACTAGCGCTGGAAATCAAAGCATATACTATCCTCCTTAAGGTGAAATTCCTCTATGGTGATCCGTCCGGCAATTGGCGCGATAGGATCGATTTGATGGATCGGGACATTGCGGCATTTAAAGAGGAAGTAATGAGGCGAAGGTGCCTCCTACTTTGTGAGCGACAGCCTTGTGAAAAACATGACAGTTTGGCACGCTCATCGGACGACAAAGATCCAGATGATGGGCTTGTTGACGAAACGGGAAGGGACCCGTTCCGGGGGATGGTGGCCGCTCTTAGGAAAGATGCTGTTAAGATTATGTGTGACCGTTTTTGAAAATCGAATCGATGCCGCTTGGAAGGCTTGATTGTCACCATTTCTGATGTGTAGAGAGGATGGAACCCTAGGTTTGCGACCTCTCGACAGAAATAAACATTGAGATTTAGCTGACTCTGGCGCTTGACTTGTTTATATTCTTTACGCACATTCTTTATTTGATTTATTCTTTCTCTTTACTTGTTTAGTATCTCTCATATATTGCACCCCTAGATTAGATATAATTAGATATTTGGTAGTCAAACTGTCTTTTCACCATGTAACGGGTGTAGATTCCGCTTTCAGTCTTACCCACATTGCAGTATATAAATGTTCTTCCGAAGCCAAGCTGCTTTTTTAAATTTCCAAAGGTATACCTTGGAGCGTTGAGTTTGCCATTGAGCTCATATTAGCACCTGAATGTCGACCTGATAGTATAGTAAACTGAAGAACGAAGTCCTGGAGGACACTAGCCTCGTCTAGGTGATGCACGTAAATCCTTGCTGGCACGGCTTTACCACCTAGTGAAGTCCAATTGTCAAACGTAACGTGGGTAAGAGATTGGGCCTTCTATGGACAATCAATTACAATAGATAACTACGCGTTATATTCGGAGATAATGTGATCCCGGAACGATTGACGGTTCCTCTAAAGGTACGAATCAGCTAATGGGCAGCCGTCCATGCCCTCGTCAAGTTAGTTTTTGAACCCATACCGTACGAAAAGTCTTTATCACTCACCCACCAAGCCATAACTGTTCCTACCGCATGTTTCCACTGGCTATACGAGAGTAGAACCCAATTTTAGAAGGCCTCAGATAAACATTGAAATTGTGCAGGGAGTGTTCAATATCGGACATCCATGTATTACTCGGCGATTGGAGCAATATTGACGATTCTTGCCCTTTTGCGCGTTGACGAAGTCGAAGGTTGCCTTCTTCGTGCAGGTTTGAATTTCCAACCTCCTGGGACATCGCCAAATTGAAGAGCGGTATCCAATAATTCATGCATATCTGCGGTAGCATGGGTGATGTGAGAAGACAGAGGGCGCTCGTTGATAGATTTTAGTGCTGCGCCGCAATCATACTTTGCTAGAAATATGGCCCGCCATCCAAACGCTTGACAGCACGATTTTTACCTCCCACTGTGCCACCGGACTTCGTGCAGGAAGGATCATAATGTCACAATTTTCTGATCTGCGTAAGCGCTCGGACACTACGGGCGGGTAATCTAAGCCTTCCACTTCTGGTTTAGAAGCTTCCTATGCGGATGATTCACTGTCCCCCGTAGCCCTCTCTTCAGTCTACAACTGAATCTGATGGGATTGACAACGTTCAACTTCTATTCCAGTCGCAACGTATTCTTTCTGTGGGTGTTCTCCTGGGTAGATGCAGCCATTCATCGCTACCAAGCATGGAAATACTTGCTCTACAGAAGGGACATCTGATCCGGGAAAGGTCGGAAATTGTACATACAATATGCCTTATTTGCTTTCTTATCCGCTGAATTACATACCAAAGGCTGGAGACGCACCATTCTTCTTACCTGTTTTCGGCTTTAATAGTTAGATGCACATTGTATCGACAGCTGAACATTGGGTTGATTCGAGGAAGGCACATGTAGGGCATCTTTCGATGCACTACTAGGTCAAGGAGGTGAATGAACCTGGTGATTCGTATGCTTCAATTGTACGCTAATGATGCCACTCAGACATTCCAGCCCAAGTATACACTCAAAGACGAATGACATGACAACAGAGACGAGATTCGAATGTCTGTGGTGCGCGCTATTCGCACGATTACTGCTAGTGCGGAGCAGACCACATGGTCACTAATACCTTCAGATTACTACAAAGTTGCATTGGCCGGCATGGCAAAGTGGGCAATGATCAAGGCCAACACATTGATCATCTTAGAGAAGATACCGGTAAGTCTTCTGAGGAACTCTATTCCAACAGAAGTTGAACTACCTGCAGCTAATGACCCTGAGTCTATAACAACGGGGTTTAGGTATACCATAGAGATGTCTATGATTGGAGTGATTTTTAGGAGTGTCCCAGCATTCCTTGCGCCGTAAAGGGAACTTGTTCAGGTATAAGAACAACTTCAAATAACTAAATTTCGAAAGCATTGTCGCCAGCGTGGTCAAAAAGCGGAACCTGAACCAGCGGTATGTGCTTGATACCATGATGCGACTTGTCGAAAAATGGCGGAACGCAACAAGTAGCCTAACAAAAGAAGCGCTTCCCAAGGCGGTAAGTAGAATTTGCGCGCAACTTGTCTATACATGAGATTGTTGGTAGTTGGAAAACCATATTGAAAGCCTTGGCTGATCAAGCCCCAGAGCGTCAACGCGTGAGGTGGTCCAAGACATCAACATTCCCTAGGCCACGACCTCCCACTCTACTGGACTTGTAAGGAAGTTTGAGCTCATTTCAAACTTTGGGACTCACTACGACATAAGACTCTGTCCAATTCGTTAAGGGCATCTACACTCACACATCGCTGATTCGGGCATTAGTAGAAGCAATAGAGTCAGCTCCGGGCACGCCCCCAATTTCCACGACAGTGAATGATTGCCTATTGGAAGGAGTACTCATGGAATCCATGAGACTCCACTGTTACCAGTCGACTGCAATTCATCGAAAGACTATCAGTCCTTTTACATTCTCCGACGGCTACACCAGACCAGCAGGACAGAGTGTGCAGTTCTACCGAGAGAGGGTACATCTGAATGAGAACCGGTATCATCAGTCTGCCATCTTTGACCCTCGAAGGTATAAAGGATCGTCTCGCTCCGTCACGGACGTGGGACTGGAATGGCGGTTTTGGAGTGCCGGTAGGAATGCTTTGTAAGTGTTGAAGCCATCATTCCCAACTATCACGATCCTAACTGAAGTATACTTTGAATGCGTTTCATAATATGGTTGAACCCATTTCCAGTGGGATCAAACTTTCTATGGGTGCATCAATATGACTATTCTTTTGGAAGCATAAACGATATTTGTGACAACCCGCGGATCACATGTTCGAGGTTGAGATAGGAGGCAGTCACCGTGCGTCTTGCCACACGGTCTCTCCTAGCTTCGACACGTTCAGAATATCAATAAAGACACATGGGCTCCGCTCATGTGTGTTCTTTTAGCTCTTACGCAGTCAAGACCGCAATTGCACTGCATACCTATTTTAGGTAACTAAGAAGGCAAGAATGATTTAACATAATTCAATGTACTCCTTAAAAGGCCAGATTTCACGTGTTGCTATTGGTAGACGTCTATCTACTCTTAATTTTAGTTTGCCTCTCCTCAAGATTACTTTCTCTTCTCCTAAGAATAAGTTTCGCAGCAGGATTAGATACATTTACGTCTCTGAAGTGGAAGCTCAAATTATCAGTTCGCTCAAAGTGAGCGTCATAGTTCATGATGAAGTAAACCGCGACCAATTTCGCGACGTTGAAAACGTGGAACCGCCCAGGACTGTGTATTTAGATAGTTAGTTTCCGGGCAAGATCGGCCATAACAAATGGATACGTACCTCGCCATTTTGGAATTTTCCCAGAATGGCCATTTCAGGCCTATATCGCAAGATGTTTTCCCAGTCCCTTTAAAACGTTCTGGGTCGAATTTCTTGGCGTCATAGTATATTGACTTGTCGCTCACGACAACGACTTCGCCCGCCGGGACAGCATATCCGTCGGAAAACGTGTATGATCGCAGTGGGACGAAGTCGGTGCAGAAGTAGTCCTGAGGTCATCTTAGATCAATGGTTAACTGATCCCCCGAACGTTACTTCCTCTCAGAACTTAGCAAAAATAGACCAAAAGCAATCGCCCACATGAGACATACCTGCAAAAGTCGTTATGGATCCAGTCAAATCATTGGACTCTTTCCATTTCCAATTTAGCATCTCATATGACCCACAGGTTGCCACAACATCTGGGGTCCCCACAATATGTCGAGTCCCCACAGTCCCTTCGGAACCCACAACACCCACATTCTACCCAAATTGGACAAGGAAACTATGTTCGGAGGCAGGTCACGGGAACGCCCATCCGTGGAAGCTCAAGTGGGTTGACGCAAATACAATTCACCAGCGGATCGCATACTTTGCCACATGTTAGCACTTTTCTCACTGCTCCTAAGTTAATCTGCCACACACGCACCTACGATCGTTCCGGCGAAAGAAATGCCTTCCTTTTCGGAGCTGAATACCTTACCTGATTCCAAACTAATCTTGCCGCCGGATGTATCCGCCGACCAATTTCGCGAGTCCCTCAAGGAGATCGCGAAAGCAGTTGGGGAAGAGAACGTGACAATTGCGACCGCCGACTCCATGAAGCCTGACAAAGACGGTCATTATTTCAATTTACCAAGAGAACATGATTTATTTTATATTTTGGAGAAAGACTATTTCTTGGCGGGAGCTGTGGTTCTACCCGGAAGTACGGAGGACGTCAGCAAGATTATGAAGATTGCGAACAAATTTTTGACACCGCTTTGGCCTGTGTCTGTTGGACGTAATCTTGGTATGGCTCTCCCTTCACCGCGCATGCCAGTGATGAAATTTGATTGGGTTGTCTCGCACTTTTTGACTAATGAGGGCAGGTTATGGTGGCACGGCTCCTAGGCTACGAGGAAGCATCGTTATAAACCTCGGCATACGTATGAACAGAGTGCTCGAAGTCAGTGACAGGGACTGCACCTGCTTATTAGAGCCGGGCGTGACATACTTTGAGCTTTATAAGTACCTCCAAGAGAATGGCCATCAGCACCTCTGGATCGATGTTCCAGATCTTGGTCTGTAATACCCTTCTTTCCAGTGAACGTAAAGGACTAATGTTCGTCGCCCACAGGAGGAGGCTCCGTAGTTGGAAACGCTCTTGATCGCGGAGCCGGCTATACGCCGTATGGGGAGCACCTTTCAATGCACTGTGGCATGGAAGTTGTTCTCCCAAATGGAGAAGTGATTCGAACCGGCATGGGATCCCTTCCAGGGAATAATACCTGGCAAACATTCCAATACGGTTCGTACTACACACATCGCATTCATCAGCCATTGAAGGGAACCCGAACAGAACTTTGTATCCATATCTCACACTATTTTAGGTTTTGGCCCATATCCAGACGGAATATTCACTCAATCAAATTTTGGCATCGTTACAAAGATGGGTTTCTGGCTCATGCCTGACCCTGGTGTAAGCTTACTCCCCACCAATACAATGCACCCTTTGAGCCTAACACCTGCAAACTAGGGCTACCAGGCATACCTCTTCTCATTCCAAAATGAAAGCGATCTCCCAGAAATCGTAGAAAAGATTCGCACCCTTCGGATTAGTGGCGTCATCATGAACGCCCCCACGATTCGCAACGCCTTGATCGACGCAGCGGTCCTCGCGCCAAAGAGTTCTTACACTTCGTCCAACGACGTCCTTTCTTCGGAAAGCGTGAGCGAAATAGCGAACAAGATTGGTGTTGGCTTCTGGAATATATATGGCGCCATGTACGGACCCGAGCCCATGCGCAAGATTCAATGGGAGGCCTTGCACGCAAGCTTCATGGAGATCCCTGGTGTAAGTCCGGCTATTAGCAGCGCGTAGTTCGAATTGACTTTTATTGAACTATTCAGGCCAGATTCGAGTTCCCGAAACCTCGTGCAGAAGGAGAACCGAGATCTGTTCTGCATATGCGGGAAGAAACGTTGCAGGGCCTACCAAATACCTACGAACTCGGCTGGCTGGACTGGACTTGTGAAAATGGATCCCTTCTTGGGTTTTCTCCCATCTCTCCTGCATCCGGAGTCGACTCCAATAAGCAATATCAGATGGTAAAGAAGCGTTTCACAGAATTTGGATTTGACTATATTGGGACTTTTGTCGTGGGTTGGCGTGAATTGCATCATATTGGTTAGTCTAGTCCCGCTGCATTGACGCCGGATGGCCAAATTAACCTCTTCTTACAGTGTGTTTAACTTTCAACAAATCGAATCCCGATGAGCGCCAAAGAGCCCATCGATGCATTGAACTCCTCATAAACGACGCCGCAAAGGAGGTGAGTGATCAGAACTTAACAACAAAGCGCTATAGCTCACAAATACTGCCTAGGGATATGGGGAGTATAGAACCCACTTGTGCTTCATGGATCAAATCGCAAGTGTGTATAATTGGAACGGCAGCTCAATGTTGAAGTTCAATGAACAGTTGAAGGATTCACTTGATCCAAACGGAATTTTAGCTCCTGGTAAGAGCGGCGTCTGGCCTGCTCGACTAAGGAATCGAGGGTTTGAGATTAAGGCCAACGTTCCCAGTTTTGAGATAGCCACCACTGTTTCTAGGCTATAGCAAGTGGTTTCTAACGACACGGCTGAATGAAATCACTCCGAGAATATGTGGGGCGAGCTGAGACCGCCGTGTGGGGTCTTACATCTGGGCTTGAAAAGCAATGGAATGAGGACATAGTTCTACTAAGACCATGACCGTATCTCCAGAATAATAAAACAGTGAAGCCCGCTAGAGTCTATCTGTGTTTCATGCTTTATACGTAGCTTTTAGGAGTTCCCGAATTTTCCGAAGATGAGCACCAGATCAGACCTAATGAGAGCCGCTGTAGTCAAGGTACGTCACAACTTCGACCGTATGCACAGTACATCGTCCACTTGATTTCCAATTGTTTGTTGATGCTGAGAGTCGCAAAAGCGAAATGAGAAAGGCTTCTCGTTCGAGATAACCAGTATTCCGATTCCCACACCAGCACCCCAGGAAATCCTTGTACGACTCACCGTGAGTGGGGTATGTGGGACTGATCTGGCACTGGCATCCGGCAAAGTAGGGCCTACGCACGACATCCTTGGCCATGAAGGAGTGGGCTACGTCCACAAACTCGGAAGTGGAATATCGCCTGCACACGTCCAGATTGGTGATCGCATCGGCATCGCTTGGCTAAGGGACGTATGCGGGCACTGTGTCTTCTGTCGGCACCCTGGAGGCGAGACTCGGTGTCAAGAACAGATAAACTCGGGTCGAAAGGTACAAGGGACGTTTGCGGAATACGCGTTGGTGCCGGCGAGGTATGTTATTAGACTTCCAGATGCCTCGAGCTTTCATGATGAAGTTGTTGCTCCAATCCTATGTGGAGGAGTGACTGCCTATGCAGCTATCAAAGCTTGCAAGGTCGCTGGAGGGCAGTGGATTGCCGTGTCTGGGGCTGGCGGAGGCGTAGGGAGTTTGGCGGTTCAGTATGCGAAGGCAATGGGCTACCGTGTGCTGGCAGTCGACGCTGGTAAAGAGAAGGGGAAATACAGCCTACGTATGGGCGCCGAGGCATTTGTGGACATCCTTGATGACCTGGATCTCGTCGCCAAGGTCGCCGATATCACTAACGGTCGGTTTGTTTCTGCAGTACTCGTCTGTGCTGGGGCATTGAAAGCATACAATGCGGCCTTTGAAATCCTCGCACCCTTCGGTACTATAATTTGCATTGGGATAACTGCTCCAGATCAATTGGCGTCTTTTAGTCCCCTCCGCTTCATTGATCAGGGGATCAAGTTAATTGGTTCCGCCGTTGGAACTATTGCGGACATCAATGAAGCCTTAGATTTCGTGGCTCGAGGTTTAGTCAAGCCTGAAGTCAAACTGATTACGCTAGAGGATTTGCCCAATGTTCCCAGAGCATTTGAAAAGGTATCTGTATTGCCAAAACTCGAAAATATGGATACTGATATGGAGTCAGAGTACGGGAAAATATGTCGTCAGATTGTAAAGGCTACTACCTTGCAATGGTTGACTTCGGTTACCCTGAGCCCGCAGTGAATTTTAGATCCCTCTTTCTCATAGCAATAACGTCTCTACTCTACACTTCATAGAACGGACAAAATCCTGATGGTTTTCAACCTAGAAAATTGCCCGCTAATCAGTGACTTTGATATGCCTGCTTTATTCAAGCGGCTGGACTCATCCCCAGAATTGACCCTCCCACTCAATAGTATATTGAACACTCAAATAAATTCTACTGGTACAGGATTGTACAAGATGATGCACATGACATGACTGGTGACGAAACAGGAGCATATCACTCAAATCGGACCCCAGCTAGGTGGCTAGAACATTCAATCATTCCAATCTCGGATGCATTCGGAATCAGAGCAGGCAATCTCGGCGAAGTAATTTAGTGACATTTTAGCTATATTTGGGTTCCTTTTAGCGTAATGTGGGTCCCTTTTAGCTTAATGTGGGTTTCTTTTAGTGTACGTGGGTTCTCCTAATCTATGTGGGTCCTCTTAGTGTCTTGTGGGTTCTTTTAGCGTAATGTGGGTTTCTAGCCGTCCCACCCACACCACCCAACCCGGAAAACACTCAGCAGAAGATGTACCACCCATGCAGTATAGGTCACGTGTGTATCAAGATGTGTCCTGGAAGAGCATGCAAGTCGCGCTTCCTTGGGTGGCTAACCCACCTTCTCCCATCCCCGCGTTCTAATATCCCGTCAGAGTGGCTATTCCCCATCTTAGGTTCCCCACGGGGTGTCATCGTCGATCATATCGGAATGTATTGGTGATACATTAAAACGACCTCTTCAGTGTTTTGTTCAAGGCGTCGTGTTTTGACATTATTCCTGCCCAGGTCTTTTCCATCTACATTTCCCCGCCAAAATGCTTGCCAATACTGTCTCGCCGCTCCAGCTGGGGCAAGTTTTCCCAAGGGCCAGCAATATTACCCTATTAGTGTTCGTAATAGTTATCCTGTTTCCTATTATTTGGCTGCTCGCGGATTATATAAAAATCCTCCGGCTACGAAGAAAGATGCCACCGGGCCCATTCCCTTTACCCTTATTCGGCAACTTCTTCTCCATCCCCAAATCCCGGCCATGGATTGCGTGGGAAAAACTGTCTCAGAAATACGGAAATCCCATGATTACCATCTGGAATGGACATAGACCCATCATTGTTTGCAACGATATCTGGACGATATCTGATTTGCTGGATAAGCGGGCTAATATTTATTCCTCAAGGCCTCACTTTGTGGTCATGGGTGATATGATGAATATGTCGACTTCCAATCAAGTTTGTCTTGTTTATGGGGATGCTTGGAGACTGCATAGACGGTTGATGGTAAGCTTACGTCTACAAAATCATTCCGGCGCCTTCAATATTGACAGGGAGTAGCATACAGCTGTAGGCTCCCAAGCCATTCGAGACTACCGTATATTCCAGGCCAATGAGTCCAAGATCATGACAAGAGATCTTTTAGACTCTCCTGACAATTTCGAAATGTCCATTGAGCGCTACTCATGCTCTGTTGTTTCCATTATTGGCTGGGGTCGCCGCATTGACAAGATGAACGACCCCGTTGCCCTAGCCGCCCTAGGCTTCATGGAAGGGGTGAACTTTGTGGTACCCGGGCTATACATCATGGAAGCCATTCCTTGGCTATCAAAACTGTCCGGCTGGCTATACCCATTACCTTCAATCATATTCAACGCTTCCAAACACTTCCAGCGGTACTTCACCGCCCTCTCAAAAGAAGCCGCACTCGCCCCCAAACCAAACTTCGCCAAACACCTCATCGCCGCGCAACAAGAGCACAAGATCAAAGACGAAGATATTAGTTCCCTGACCGCGAACTTGATTGGAGGTGGCGTCGATACTACGACTAGCACAACAATTACCTTCATCCTAGCCATGTGCGTGCACCAAGACGTACAGCGCAAAGCGCACGATGAACTCGATAGAATCGTTGGTCGCGACCGGGCTCCAGACTGGGAGGATGAACAGAAACTGCCTTACATCCAAGCTGTAATCTCCGAGGTGCTACGCTGGCGCACGGTCACAATCTTAGGCGGCATCCCACACGCTCCAATACGCGATGACGTGTATCGCGGATACTTCATTCCCAAGGGCACATCTATCACCGGCAATGTATGGGCGATCCATCGAAACCCGGTAGATTTCCCTGAACCCGACGTTTTTCGTCCAGAAAGATTCCTGGATGGGCTAGAGAGACCGTATCCGAATAAGAAGGGGCATAATGCGTTTGGCTGGGGCAGAAGACAATGTAGTGGCCAGCCTCTGGCGGAGCAGGGTCTCTTCATTAGTATAGCCAGACTACTTTGGGCATTTAACATTTTACCGGGGCTTGATGAGAAGGTGAGTGACTATCCTCTGCTCAGTGACTTGTGGACTTGTGCGTCCTTGGTTGATCATTTACTGATGGGTACTCTTCTTCATATTATAGGGAAACGAAGTAAAATTGGATATATTCGCATACACCGACAGTGAGAACATGCGTCCGGAGTCCTTCAAGGCTCGGTTTATTCCCCGCTCGGAACAGATGGAGCAGCGTATTCGGTCAGAGGCGGACGAAGCGTATGAGATGCTCAAAGAATACAATGGGGAGACAAAGGTTACGATGGCAAATGTGGCATGATTTACAGCCGTGTTACGTTATTATGATACGGTTAGTTAGTTCCTTGACTACAGACAGTACGGAAGTGCAAGATCCCCGATGGGACTGAGGTTGTATATCTGTTTTGCACATTACTCTTAGCTCCTATGACTACTGCCCAATGTGACTTTCTTATATGTCTCCACAATCGATGCTTCCTGAGAAGAGCAGATGTCTCATAAGCTAGCGCAGACTTGCCTCTTCCTCCATCTCCATCATACTATCGCTCATATTGCGCAAAATACGGCTGAATCCAGACGAGGTCCATCGCCCGACTTCCTCCAAGAGATCGACAAACTCAAGGATGACTCTTCGAGCCAAATTGTACCCCCCCTTGTGTGTGAGGCCTGCAAATGAGATCAGCCCACCATCCGTGATGAACCGCCGTGCTGTGCATATGTCTTGCTCGTAAGGTTCGTTGAAACCCGTGAGACCGGCATCTCCTACCAAGGTCCAATCTATGTAGTCCAGGAGCTCGAGGGGTATGCTGCTAGCATCTTCATCTCCATCCTCCCGGCCTGAGGGGCCTACATAGAAATAGAAGCCAAGTATGAGGGCAGAATGGAACAGCGCAATCTCAGACGAAAACATGGTTCCGTCACTGATGCGTCTGCGAGACATGGTGGCGTAGGTCTGAGCGGCGTGCAAGCAGGCACGTCTTGCATGGGGGCTTTTGGCCCATCGAGATATCTTTGCAAGCGACCATTTCGCTGCTTCGACTCCATCCCGCCCGGCAGCAATCTCAAATAAATCCGCGTTCGCCGTCAAAGACATACACATCATGTGCCAAAACACTAGATAATTCGGGTTGGTGGTCTCTAGATCGATTTGGTATGTTGAGTATATCTCTTGCAGGAGGGGACTGAGCATAGCACCCGTAGGATACTTGCAAAATTGAACTCCAGGGAAGATCTCGATTTTAGATGGACAACTCTCGTTCAATCTCTGGTTGGCGCATCGGTGTCTGCATCTTGCAATTTGCAGCCATACCGTCGCAAGGAGGCCATATATACCCATGTCGCTTTTGGTTACGAGGGTTGGCAGCGCTGCGGGGGAATGATTTAGGTCTAGCACGGGAGTGACAAGAAAGACATCCGACGATGCAAGCTGTGCCCACCGGCTAGCAGTCGGTGCCTCGAACAGCTCTGTTGCGCAAGGAATGTGGAAGTGGATATCCTCGAGTCGCATAACGGGTAGCCTCCCAGTATTGGAGGAGAAGAAAGAGTCGATCATGACCAGGCATACAATAAGTCTGAACGGGTTTTAACAAACTGCGGAGGGGGCAACATCAACGTCTCAATACCTTTTTACCGATTCAGTTCTTGCCCATGATTTCCACATCGTTTCCTGATTTTGCGGTTGTGACAGATAGGTTTGTAAAGACAGGGTGGGGTTTGGTGTGAAAAGGTCATTTTGCTGAGCGACCTGTAGTGCATAAGCCTCTAGTAAGAGCACGTAAATGCTTGGTCAGGGACTGCCTACGACGAGGGTCTTGATATACAAATTATACGTGTCCTCAGTGTGAGCACAATCCTACCCAATGTCAGTGTCTAGACTAGGAGGAAGACGTAGTACCTAATAATAACCTCAAGCGTAGCTGCACAATAGAGTAATAAAACAGCTGAAGACAAAACACTCAAAAGTTCGACCGTGTCTGACCTTTGCCAAACCCGGTCAAGCTCGTCTTTGCATTTTTTAATGGCTTTCTGTGATTCCGGTCAGCCGATCGGACCAGCCAGATGGGAGACAAAAAGACGAGGGCGCTTACAATAAGGTGTGACGAAACGAACGTTTTGGATCGTTTAGAATCAAGTAAATGTAGGCCAATCAAGCAAATAGAAAACAGTATTCTATTTGGAGTGTGTCTGGCTGAGAAAGTAGGACGATGTATAAAAGGCATAAGTGCATAGAAGCGGCGGAAGAATAAATGTACGCAAATCTCAAGGGTATTGAGTGAGGGAAATGGCATCCGATCTGATACGTTATCTACCTGGGCCATTGTTAGCCTTCGGGTCGAGCGCCAATAAACCTGGACATACCTGAGAGCCTGGTGAAGATAGACATTCTTGTATCATGTCAGAGCGCTTTGCTTCATCCAAGGTCATTCCATCCTGTAAACTAGAACTTGAGGCCGTGAAGATATTGTCTTGGTGATAGGATGTCACATCCGCCCACACAGAATGTGTATGTCTCCACTGTGGATCATCTCTTTTAGGCCACTTTTTAGCCATCCTCACCAAACGTTCCTCCGAAAGACTTTGCCCACTAATAGGCGGCTGAACACACGTTTCCTGTGAGACGAGTTCTGAAAGTTCGTTACTGTCTGATTGAGTGAGCCAAGGACTATAAGTTGGGTCGGGTAGGAGTAGGTTTTGTTCGAGAAATGCTTGCCAAGTTTGGGGCTCCTCAGTTGGTATGCCGATGAGGTCACTACGACCATCTTGTCGCATCTGTAAGGGTACTGTCGAATCGGATAGAAAATCAGTAAGAGAAGGTCTAGGCTCTGTATCATCCAGGGCCTCTGTTATGTCAACGCTGTCAACACCTGTGTAACACGGAGTATTTGTAATGATTTCACGTGATGAAGAACCGGTACGGGAGCTCGTGCTTCCACCTAGCGGAATGATGCGATCCTCTTGATTGCGTTGCAAAGAACTACATGGGGGTTGAATCTTCTTCTGGCGCTCCTGCGCTGCCTCGGGCTCTATAAGGAGTTCGTGGATGTCGAATTGAGCATCATTGGTGAGGAAGTCAGGCATGTAAAGGTCAAGATCCGGCTCAAGGGATTCGGGGCGGACTATAGGTTCTGACGAATGCAGTGGGGATCCTAGGGTGAGGCCTAGGGTGTTTCCAGATTTCTCCGGACTTGATGCGCGCGTCCGGTGGAAAGATAATGGATCTTTCCCGGAGGTGTTTTTGGCAAGGCGCGTCCGCCGGGGTAGCCGATTAGATGCCACGCTACGTTGTTGAATATGACCGCGAATGTGGCGATGTAGAACATCCCTATAATAGATACAAATAATGAGGACTGGAGCTGTTTTGTGAGTTTGAGTTGTGTACATACCCGCGAGAGAATGACTTGTGGCAGTAAGAGCATGTATAAGGCTTTTCGCCGGTATCTAGAAAGCAATTCAGTGATTTGGTATTGCAATTGAGGCCCGTTGTGACATTTATATTGGCATGGTAGAGAAAGGCGAGGCTATCATACGTGATCTTTCATGGCGCTTCAGATGCTCGGTCTTGGAAAACTTGCTGTCGCAATGCGAGCATTTGTGAAGGGGCATACTGGCACAGAAAGAGATATTGAAGGCTTATGGCTTAGTCCTGATTGTATTGTCGTTTCGTTGTCTTGCGCCAGTGATGCTGCCGGTTTCACGTGGATGGAAAATGCGGAAATGCGGGGATGCGGGGGTGGATCTGGGGCATGTCGACTAGTGTTCTTGTTGGGAACGTGACCATAGAGTCACCCTTGTTGACACAAACAGTATAGCCCGACGTAATAAGTATTATTCCCCAATATAGCCTTGTCTAAACCCGACTCCAAATGCAAATATTCGTCAAACCAGTATCACACAGGAATACCTCCGGTGTATTTCTGAACATAGATATGGCACGTGATTATCTGTATGCGGAGGCCTCGGAACGAGGTAATTACATAGACTCCATGCTTAAGGCAGATCACTTTCTCTCCTTTTACGCTGCCTAGAATCGGACCGAACCACCCAATGTTCGACCGGAGCTTATTGTTACGCGTAGTTTGTTCAGAGGCAGAGGCCACACCAAGCTAGCCGCATGCATTCATCATGTGGAGAGCCCCACATACAAAATCGCATAGGCTATCGGGGCGACACCCAGAATAAGCTTAACCTTGCATGCCCGCCAATAGCCTCGATACGTTGGACAATTTTACTAAGTGGCTGGTAACTCGTCTCGTTGACTTCGTGTCGATTTCTAGCTGCCGGCTACTGCAATCTCGCGCTCTGTTGCAATTAACTTTTGTTTCTAGAAGTTTCCTACCACGATAGACAGACCTTGTAAGGAGGTAGGTTTAGCATTGAATCATGAATCCAGCCTCTTGGGCCTTTCACAACATCATTGCTGGGGGTTTGCGCAGTTCCAGGGTGCTCTCTCGAGGCATCAACCCGTCGAACAGGCAGTCGCTTTGGGAAATCCCAGTGGCATCCCACCAAGATCTTCAAGATGCTGTAGCAGCGGCTCATTCAGCCTTTAGTGGCTGGRAAGAAACGACTTGGGAGGAGCGACAACAACATCTTACCCGAGCACGTGCGATTCTCTACGAGAATAGAGATAGCATGGCCGAACTTCTCATGCTTGAAGCAGGTAAACCAAAACAGTTTGCGGCTTTAGAAGTTGATCATGCTCTTGGCTTCTTGGACTTTCACGGTATACCCTATTCTCATGTCCACTAAGACGTAAAGAAGTTCAGTCACTAACATGTATCGCCTTGTACCAGTGTCGCAGGAACCTCCAGAGCCAAAGATCATCCAAGATGACGAAAAGCTCCGTTTGACTCTGCACTATGCGCCTATCGGTATCGTAGGGGCCATTTGTCCATGGAACTTCCCATTGGTGCTTGCCGTGGGCAAAATTGCACCGGCCTTACTGACTGGTAATTGCATCATCGTAAAGCCTTCTCCATTCACACCGTACAGCATCCTTAAATTTGCAGAGCTCGTTCAATCAGTCATGCCCGCAGGGGTTTTACAAGCCATGCATGGCGATGAAAGTCTCGGTCCCGCCCTGTGTAACCACCCCGACATTGCAAAGATCAGTTTCACTGGATCGACTGCAACTGGAAAGAAGATACTCAGCTCAGCCAGTCAGACGCTAAAGCGTGTCACTCTCGAGCTTGGAGGCAACAACGCTTCCATCATTTGTCCAGATGTCGATCCAAAGGTAGTGGCTCCGCAAGTCGCGCTAGGCTCGTTCTTCAACTCGGGCCAACTTTGCGTGGCTAGTAAGAGGGTCTATGTCCACCGAGATATATATGAAGAGTTCCGAGACATCATGGTCGAGACGGTGAAATCTTGGAAAGTTGGGCCGGCTATGGTTGATGGAACTATGTTGGGACCCGTGCAGAACGAGATGCAGTACAACATTGTCAAACAGTTCTTCAAGGATACCATGGAGAAGGGCTATAATTTCGCCCTCGGTGGTGATCAGTCGCTGCACGATGATGGGTTCGTCATCGATCCAGCCATTATCGACAATCCTCCTGACGATTCCCTCATCGTGACTGGAGAGGCATTTGGTTCGTCTCCACTTCAAACACACTGCATTTTCAAACCATGCTAACATTGGCATGCCAGGCCCCATAGTTCCATTGCAGTCCTGGGCCGACGAAGAAGACGTAATTCGCCGGGCCAACAACACCTCCACAGGTCTAGGCGGTACGGTCTGGTCACGCGACATCAAACGAGCGCATCGTCTCGCGAAACAGATTGAAGCGGGAACGGTATGGATCAATAGCTACGAGAAGCCACTACCACAGGCTTATTTCGCAGGCCACAAGGAATCCGGTCTTGGTGGGGAGTGGGGAGAGCAGGGTCTCCTTTCATATTTGAACCCTCAGATGATACATTTCTATAAGGAGATGAATGCGAAGTAATATGAAAGTATTCAATAATATGAAATAGCACATATATTGAAGAATAAGTGGTATGTGAGGGTGTGAGCCCAGTGTGCTCTGGCGACCTGACGATAGATTTCTACATGAGGGAAGGATGTCGATCCCCTTTGAACGCCCATCTTCAAAGCTATCTCACACTTTTTGGATGACAGCATTTGTAGCAGCCCAAAAACCTCCATACTGAAGAAGAACCATAACAAGCAATATTTCGTGCAACAGAAACTGAAAACGCCAACCCCCTCCTGTCTCGAATCTACAATCCACTACTCATTGTGCATGCATATTTCAACGTCACGTATCTTTTATCTTTATTAAGGGATAATACCGGGTCTGCACATTTCATAGTGCAACAATAACCATTGTGGGGGCATAACTTCTTTATTACACAGATCAGTTCAGATACTATCTATTGTCGCGAATACAAGGTACGGCAATTCCACTGCATTGTGTAAGTGACATCAATACTATATAAGTGGCGATTTATTCACGCCTTAGTCGATTAACCACATCCAATTTACATCCCCTGACAAAAGGAACTACCACGACCAACGTTTCACAATGGCCGATTACGTCACAATGAGTGAGAAAGAGGCCTACGTGCAAGCCAGAAAGGTTCTCCGCTTCGTGCTAGACGTCTGGCCAAATGTGAGCATCAAATTTCAAGAAGCTCTGATAAAAGACTTTGAGTTATTATATACAAAGGGCACTAGGTTCCAATTTTGGGTGCGGACGAATCTCTGCACGACCATGATGAAGCCTAGATCCCCTGATATCGACCTACGAGCGGCGCCCTTTATGCTTGCATTCTCTCACAGCACAGAAACAGAACATTGGGAGGAACAATATTACTCTTCACGCAATGAAGTGACTGCATGGGAACACGTGTCCCTTTATGATGGCATTGCAGTAGAGGAATGGGACAAGATCCCGTTTCTTCGGGAATACTTCGACTGGAAAAAGCAACAGGATCAGTCCTGCTTATCGAGACACTCCATGTCTTTTTCCTACCATTCAATTAACCTTGTACTAGGGGAATCATACATCCGGACCAAAGAGTTGAGAACACTAGCGACAGATATTCAACAACGAGGAACATCGCGCGCAGAGCTATCACCAGAATTGACCGCAGCTCTCGGGGTCGTTCAGATTTACGAGAAGGATCTGGAACGTCGGAGGAAGAAGTTAAATTCTAGAATTGCAGAGATTGAAAGTAATACAGGGGATAGTGATTTCAATAAAAAGCTGAGAAATTTTCACTATGATATTTATGGTCGGTCTCCCTCGCACGAAGAAATGGAGAAAATGGCGGAAGAAATTCGCGTCGAACTCAAAAAATTCAAAGACTGTTTCGAAGAAGGTGCTAAAGAGTTAGCAAGCATCCATGATCTGAGCGAAAAGGCTGCAGAAAGCATGCAGGCGATACGACTCTCGATTGGTTTGGCCGAAGAAAAGCAACGGGTCGAACAGACTGAGTTGGAAAAGGAAAAGCTTGAGAGACAGAGACTTCAGGTCCAACTTGTTGAAGAACGGGATCGGAGAGCCAAGGTCACCGAACATCAACAGGAGATCGCTAGGCTGCAGGCAACTAATGAGAGACTTCAGTCTCAACTTGTTGAAGAGCGTGTTCAGAAAGCCAAGGCTACGGAACATCAACAGGAGATCGCTAGGCTGCAGGCAATTAATGAGAGACTTCAGTCTCAACTTGTTGAGGAATGTGTCCACAACGCCATGGTCGCGGAACGTAGCGACTCCACGCTGGAGAACATCCTGGCCGAGCTCCGCCTGACAAGAAAGGACTTGAACCATGGCAAGACGGAAGTCCTATCGAAACTTGAGACTTTGGTTGAAGATGGTCCAAGTGACAATTGAACCCAATGTTTCAAGCTTCGCTAAGTCTTCGTTCTCCCCGCTGTCAAGATAGAAGCGAAGAGGGGTTGTTTAGAAGTCTGCAAGACTAGCAATCAGACGGCACACAACCTGACAAGATTGTATGCACCGCAGTAAGTTGATTTAGAACAATCGTACTTTAGGCCTCTTGTTAACATATGATGCTGGCATCATGTCTTTGTCATTTTAAGTAGTATCTCGCTTTTTGCAAATTAATTCTTTTCCTTCCAATCGTGCTAGCTTAACCATTTATCCTGTTAATTTTCGACATCGGTGAAGGAGTACCAAGTAGCGGGTGAGTATTACACTTCATTCTGTGCGCACATACTTGGACGGTAGTGTAGGTCTATCCTGTGGACGCTGTGAATGGTTGGACAAGATGTTTTTTTTTTCCTCTTTGCTGAAAGGGTTGGAGGGTCCCAATTTGCTTCAAGGCACCACGAGGCGTCGTGAACTGAGCATCTTGATCTAGATTATCCTACAGCAGCGCAATGAAGACTCGTTTCTAAACTTAAATATTGTGGCTGATTCCCAAAGGTTAGTTAAATATAAAGGAATCATTCGTAGGGGCAAACGCTGATCGAATGTTGCAATCCATTTTCTATGCCCCCGTATCCCGCGTGGTATGCAGATGTTCGTATATTACAAAATAATTGGTCTCTTCCTATGCAATTCCGATCCCTACTTCATCCGTTTGGATAACGTTTCTCTACATTCAAGGATCGAAACTTAGCGCTAGAAATCTACCTCGTCGAATTCAATGGTAACAACCACCCCGCTCGCTTTGTATATGTTTTCCGTACAAGATCCCCGCCAATGCGCTAGTGCCTCTAAGTACCGAGATTATGACCTGTACTTTGATTTCAGAGTCATTGTTGCCATTCAAAATGTAGTTGCCATGTTGGGGCAACGCGGACAAAATTACGAATGACCGATCGCATCACGATATGGACCGGGAACTTCCAATCTCCACTCGCCTTTTACTTTTGTCGACCGTTTATCCTTAAACGCATATGTGCCTTCAATGTGGCGTTGTTTTGATTACGACGTAGCGGAATAGAACGGTTTGATAGCTGAGCTGCGAATTGATTTCACTGCTCAGAATCGTACCGGGCATTATACGGATCGGTCACACCGATGCTTCTCAACTTGAAAAGTAATCTCAATGCAACATTCGAGTCTCAGAATGGCAAGTGCGAATACTTGCTCAATGGACTCTCTCGAGGTCAACAAGTTGAATATGAGTTTCCGTGTAACGGCTGTAGTTAGTTGCTTTTCACACAGCGGTGTAGATCTGATTAACAGATTCTGCTCAGAATTTTGCAAGAATACGTAGAATTGGGTGGCAGTGTGTCGTTTGTAAGTTCCCATTCATATGCTCTCAGATCAGACATGCTGCATAGCTTTCGGGTTAACTTGACGCATTAGCGTGAAGGACCTTGATTCAAGCATTGTACAATGTATAACATTCGTATACCCTACTTAGTTCACTGTCGATTATTTTCCGCTATATTTTCGCAATCGTAACTCTGGCTGTATTCTGCCGTTGCTGCTTCGACGATCATGCCTTTATGTGCCCAATAATACCACCCATGCTATAGGCGTCTCTTCAAAAACCAGATTTGTTATCTAGTCAAATACACATCCTTATTCAGAATTAATTATCGGTTAGTCATGTTATTTTCACCAAACAATCCTACCATGCAAGGATGGTAAGGCAACGAACTCCGGTCGAGGATCCATGACTAAAGTTTGCCGAAACAAGCTGAAGGCAAAACTCCGACCTTGTGACGTCCAGCGTGTAACAACTCACGTTCGGGCGATACTGCATCCTTGTTCGCTACAGATTCTTACGTTTGGTGTCAGCGTATCCTCGCCTCTCAGCGTGGCTTGTGGCCATGTCACCAATGATTGGCGTCCACGGCCTTTTGTAATGTTATAGTGCCGATGGTAGCCTGCTTATCCAATCATCAGATTGCTTACAGGGGTGCTATTGATACCGGGTACGATTCAGCTTTCTGCGTTTATTCTATCTTCTTGCCAAATTGTGAAAGGTGATCGGCGGGCTATGATGTTGGTGGCTGTTGCTAGCAAGTATGTAGGAGTGTGAAGTATTGAAACATCAAGTTACAAATAGAAGTTTGAGTTACTTGAGCGATCCGTTCAGCTCCAATTGGTGTTTCTCCAAAGTATCTATTCCTCCATGCCAAAACTGCGTATCCTAGAGACATTAGAAGTTGCTCGACTTCTGTTCGCGCATCGGAAAAGTTCCTGTGAAGTTCGCACGGCCCACTTGCCGCAAGGGCTCGTCCACAAACGCGGTCCGTACGGTGGGTAGTTTAGTAAGACGCCTGTGAGTAGCGCACTGTACTATAATGCTGAATGAACACAGTAGATCCCGAAGATCTGGTGACCCCTACTGCACAGACCCGTGGATTTATAACCACGGACGGGTCGCTTACAACTGATACACGTGGGGCCACCCTGGTCTGAGGCAACAAAGCTTATAGGAATGTGATGGATATCGCAACACGTCAGTCCTCGAACCGGATATCATTCAGGCCTCGCCTTGGAACATCGGTTGTCTCACATACCGACAAGCCACGAGGAAAGAATCCTATCAGCTCGGCGAATTAATTCCCAGTCCTGAATTGTTTACTTTGCTTTCCAGCGCTCGGTTGGGCTGTTTTACAAGTCGGTTGTATTCGACCATGATAGTCCTTGCGGCAACCAATTGTAAACAAAGTCAGTGCGCTTATGTTGATAAGATAGGTTGAAGATAGTGCAGCTGGCTAGATACATGCGAAGGATGTGGTCATGGAGGAGAGAGACATGGTTTGAAATCCCATTGACCAAAAGAGCAAACAGGCGGGAGGACGACATTTAGTGAGGTATGACTCGACGTGAGCATAGAGACCGCGAATATAGGTGAACATCAAGATTGGCCTGATCTTCGTCATCGTGACTCATATCGAGACTGCTCTGGGCCAATTTTCCCTAATCAAACGTTATACGATAGATGGCAATCACATTTATGCCATATATACGTTAGTCCATGAAAGACCATATGTTCACATTTCGATTGAAATATTACGCAAGGGCTACCGCAAACTTCGGCTTACTGCCGCAATAATCTTTCTGGTACCATCATCTAATAGGATGGAAGGGCGACTATTATGAAATACAAGACAATCACGTCCGTTGTTTTCCAAGTCGCAGACCAATCAGGACCGACGCCACCAACGTTCAAAATCCTCCAGTCTAGGGGCCAAGTCCTCTGAGAGGTCAGGCACCAGGGCATGGGGTTAGGCCGTTGGAGAATATCTCCACGTGTGCTTATGTAGGATTCAATGTTTGCTGTGCCCCTTTGACGCACCTCTGTCACACAAGAGGCACTCGGAACACCGAAAGCCCTACATTAGACCGTTTCGCATTGTGGATTCGTAGCTAATTTGCAGGTCCTTATATGAATTTGCGTTGCCCACGTTTCACCGTTTTGTTATATCCATGTCTTCAACAGGTTGAAGGGGGATAAAAAATTCGCCGGGAGCTGCTGGTCTTACACCAGGTGACTAAAACAGGCTGCGGGCTTCGGATAGACAGGCAGGATGACAGTCTCAGCTGATGACATCCCAGCACCTTGCTGGGATAACCAATAAGGCGTAGCAGGCGGCACGTGGCAAAGCTTCTCGCCTGCAAAATTCCATCACTTGTCCGCGAAAATGCGATCACCTATTTTCATCGCGTCCGGTACTCAGGCACTCACGTTCCCGCACCTTTTAGCTTCGTTAAATCACACTCGAACCGTACAAAGATAAGCAAGCTTCTTGGCATTGATTTGACAAAATCTTCAGTCTCTAATAGTCTCAAAATTCGCATCTCCCTAGACATTTTCTCTTCACATACGCTTACCTCGTGGCCTGGATGACTCCCGGACCTCGGCACAACACACAATTATGGGGCGTAGAATGAGCGACGCCATAACAAGGCACTGAGATACGAGCTATATTACGTACGCCATGGCGGGAAGCCTGTTCATGCATCTGATTGGTCCGAAACAAAGAATCGCGGTCGACAAAGCCAGCGTGATGGAGGCCCGCGCACAAGAACGATGGGTCCAAGCCTCTGCCAAAAACGGCTTACACGAACGAATAGAGTTGTCCAAATATAGCCATGGCGTACGTCCAATATTCACGAGGGATTTCATCACATGCATGTGGGAAAAGTGACAAAAAGTTACTCCACCAACAAGATCGAATTGTGCGTCGTCGTGTGCTATCTCTCGCCCGAGAACAGTAGCTTGCATGCTGGTGTATCTGGTTATTGCAAAATTCATCGGGGAGTGAAGTGAATATTCTCCAGAGTAAAGATGAGCCTTGCAACTCCCGCGATGTGATCAACTTTCGGGAGTTTAAAAAGTCTATTCTGCAGAAAAATGGAACGAGGCCACCCTCATTGAAAACGAAATTTTACTACACAATTCAATCCCTGAATCTTCCCTTAACAAGACTCTAAAGAACGAGTTCCAACGCTTTCAAACGAATTACGCGGCTCCTTACGCAGCATTCGCGCGAAAACTCGAACTGACGTAGGCCACGGATTCGTGATCTTCCCGCTCCCATGCTTATACCAGCTATCGACCGACTCAGGCCAGACAGTCCTCTTCATTGCCTTGTCAAGCCATTCTCGATACTGCGCCGTTGCCCCGTCGCTGACCTCGATTGCTGGAACACCAATCTGCTTCTTCCAGCCCAAACACTTCATGATATACGTGATCTGCAACTCCTTCATCTGCGGATTGCTGCCAGCTGGGTTAAACGTGTTTGGGCCGGCGATCATGAAGAGGTTCGGATAACCATGTACTGCGAGACCCAGAAAGGCTTCGGCGCCGGACTTCCAGTCGTCGTTTAGACTGTGGCCATCGCGGCCGTGGACTGTCATTGGGACTAGGAAGTCAGATGCTCTGAACCCGGTTGCGCAGATGATGATGTCGGTCTCTTTGAATCCATTTTCAGTCTCCACTCCGCTGCTGCTGATGGATTTGATTGGGTCTGTCACGAGGTGGACGTTTTCACGATTCAACGTGGGGTAGAATTGGCTGTCGAGAAGTATACGTTTACTGCCAATGGGATATGATGGGGTCAATTTCTCGGCCAATTCCTCGTTGGTTACTTGCCGGTGCAGATTCGACTTTGCGTAGCATTGAACGAGTTGGCGCCATGCGTTTGAGCGCATGATGGGAGACAGCAGGGCATCAGCTCCGTGACTGAGTGCGGTTCTGTAAGCGCGATGGGCCCCTGGGATCCGTAGCATCGATCTTCCAGCAGAGCCAAATTCTGAATCGGGCTTTGGAAGCACCCATTGCGGAGTTCGTTGGTAAACCGTGACACTTGGTGAAGCTGCTGCAAGTGTTGGCAACATCTGCGCTGCGCTAGATCCGGTGCCAATGACACTGATCCGTTTGCCATGGAGTTTGACGCTATGGTCCCATTCAGCAGAATGAAAAATACTTCCACAGAAGTCGTCCAACCCTGGTATATTGGGCAAGTTTGGCTGGTGTAGCTGACCAACGGCGAAGATGACGACCTCAGCGTGGATACGCTGTTTGGAAGCAGTGACAATATCCCAACTATTATCGTGCTCCCGGAAGTGTGCTTCTGAGACCGCAGTGTTGAGGTTGAGATGTGGTAGCAGCTCATAATCACTCGCTACCTGACGTAGGTACTCGAGAATCTCTGTTTGTGGTGGAAAACGTGTGTGACGGCTTTTGTAAGGCGCAAAGGAGAAGGAATAAAGATGTGAGGGAACATCGCAAGTACAACCTGGATAAGTATTATCTCTCCAGACACCACCAACATCAGATTGCTTTTCCAAAATCATGAAGTCATCTTCACCGGCTTTCTTCAATGCAACACCCATACCCAGACCTCCAAATCCGGCCCCAACAATCACAATTTTAGTGCGGATCTGCTTACTCTCGGCCATTTTAAGTGAACGATATAAGATGGAGCAAAGGAGGAATTGAGGAATAGAAATTTCAAGGCATCAAAGCTAGCTATAAAGAAAACATTTGGTAGCCTGCGTCAGCCCGTGGCGCATGTCTTGCGGTGCCTGTGCCTCATCATTGCCACCTGATCATGTATTACGGATGTGGTAATTTTCAACACAGAGTGTGTTACTTACGGATCCTGAAGGATTGATGACTACTGTTTTCGCCCGTGACCTTCGGTGTATAATTGAGGGCTACCTTCAACGTCTACGATTCTTGCATAGATTGGCACTGCGCGTGCGGTACTATGGAGTTCTGTTTTCTGACTACGACACCTTTAGCGACGCTTATATGTTCTCTAGTATGATTGCACTTGTCACTATTCACTGGAGATAGATCTTCTACGCAGGTGTATCAAACTCTATCTACGCTTTCAAGTTTCGGCTTGGCGGAATCATCATTGAATCGATCGCATTCACATACCACGGAGTTGGTTTGGCGTGATTTCGTGTGTGAATGGTCAGGTATCGTGAAGGATAGTAGAGCACGCCATCGCCATATATAGTCGAATTAATAACACGTATTTCCATTATATTTACGAATCAGTGTTCTGCTTTCCTCGAGCGATGGTACAATCGTGGCGGTAGCTCTTGGGAAGCTGCTTTTGTGTCGCGATAGGTTTACAGCGAGCCCTTGCAATTCTGGTCGCCTTTCAGCTCCACAAGTGATGTTAGAGTTTTATAACAGCCAATTTTGAACCTTAGCAATCAACACTGTTCCTTATGTTGGTCGTGTCAATATTAATTCAATACGCCCAAGCCAAGAAAGGGCTTGCGGGAGGCCCGCCTCGTCGCGTATTCGAAAACAAAGAAATGACAAGATCGACTTGCGCCGTTACCGATCTGCTGTCTCCGATACGCGCACCATAACTACGTGGAATTGGAGATCGCGATGGAAAAAAAAGAAAGGATTGCCTATAATCTCACTCCTGATCGAGATACGTCATGGTGGATTCAGTTACTACACTTCGAAGTAGTAGATGGAACGAGGAAATCCCCTGAAGATAGTTTGCAGTATTCTTGTCGCAAAGCTGAGGAGAGTTTATCATTGGCTATAGTTTTCCAGTTCAGCTAGTCATTTAGAGCAAATCTAGGTCTCATGCCGGGAAGCACAACCAGTACGAGGAAACAATTGCGGAACTTGCCTGCTTGAGTCGCCATAAATTCTCGATGGATCACAGCAGTCTAAGCCCATCTTGGGCGGCTCCACGGTTTCTACAAACTCTAAGTATTGACCGTTCAGCTCGATCCAATATGGACTCTGATCGGACGCCCGATTTCTTTGCTTCCTCTCCACGAGAAAGCCTCATCTAGTAAAGTTCGTGGCGTTCCAAGATGGCTTCGTAGATGTCTTTGCCGTTCCGCTTAGCGTAATGGCCCTCTTTGTCCCCCACCCGCCTTTTACATCATTGGGCACCAGGTCGCGGTCGTATACGAGAATGTTTTAGGTAGCATGCTTCGACTTTAAGATTGCAACAAAGAGGCTTTTTCAGCCATGATCCGACGCGTGTACTTGGCACGGGTAGGAACGAGATTCTTGAGGAGAAATGAATTCTGATTGGAAGTGACGACTTTCAAAGTACATATCCGAAAAAGCACCCTAGTGAGTTGAAAGTTTTGACGTAAGTCTGATCTTGTACATCATACCGTGCCTCGTTTAATGCTATCGAGGAGTTGAGGATAGAATAATCTGGCAATGCACATGGCATGATGATGCAGCTACTGATACAATAGTTCCAGGCGTTAATTATCTCCGTGTATTCGGCCAACTCAACCCAAGAAGCCCAGTACTGTTGCTGAAATAGAGGTTTGACTCTGATATATCGCGCGGCGCAAGGAGGTGGACATAAAAGTAGGTGATTCGGGTGTCGCAAGGTATCTGAACGAACCACAACATGGCGCGCAAGTCTGCAATACTTGTACGGATCGATGGAATGACAGATAAAGTACGAAAAGACGATGAATATTCATCACATTGCTTAGCTAGACACATTGGATGTAATAGATGGATTCTGCACGACGTCCTACATCAACCGCGGACCCCAGACCCATCTCTTAAGTAACTACTTACAAACTCTGCTTCCCTCGCGTCTCAATAGGCAAAAACACCATACTCACAAAAGCCGCCAAAAACAGCGCACCAGAAGTATAAATCGGGACCTTTGGATTTGCCTCAGAGGCATAGATAGCGATGAGAGGCGCACAAAGCCCTGCAAGCCGATTAAGAAAACTAGCAATCCCAGTGCCCGTCCCGCGATTCGGCGCTGGAAACACTTCTGGCGTATACGCATAGAGAACGCCGTATAAAGCGTTCAAGGAAAAGGCCTCGAGAGATGCGAAAGCTAACTGGAAATCAGGGTCCGCGGAAATGGTAAAGCAATAGAGGAAGATGCCCGTTATGAGTGTCATGAAGCCCATTGTTCCCTTGCGTCCGATGTATTTTATATCGACGGTGTAGTAGGAAAGAAGACTACCTGGCACGCCGAGGACGGAGGTGATTGCGTAGTTTCGGTAGACAATGTATGTGGAAGTGGGAGCGTTTGATCCACCTGAATTCGCGAGGTATTGGGGTAGAAAGGCTTGGAATAGAGGGTTCGCCATGCCAATCATTGTCCACTGGAACCAGAGCAGGCAGGTAGTGAGTCCTAGAGTCTTTGTGCTAAACAGCGGTCCGATTCGATGGGAAGAGAACTTGGACAGAGACCGTTTGATGATTTCTGATATGGCGAGCTTTTCTGTAGAAGTTTCGGTCGGATTGGATTCTCCTCCGATGTCATTTAGGACTTGCTCTGTCAGCCATGTATGAGCCTTGTTGCGATATGCCAGCCCATGAACCACTGCCACTGCCTCGGTCTGGCGTCCACGAGAAAGGAGATACTTGGGCGACTCGTAGAGATGGAAAAGGAAGAAGCGACAGAAGAACATGACCATGGTGAGAGTGCCAATGGTAATCAGTAGATAGCGCCATCCCATGTTCTCGCCCCGGGCGCAGTCACCAGGTTCACGGTCGGGAGGGCACGAATAATTGGGAATAAATCCCCACGCGACTAGTCGTGTTAGCAGAATATCGCTGACTAGAGCCTTCACATACCCATGGCTGAGATGAGCTGGCCTATTGGCCAGAATACAGAAAGCAAAGTCAAAAGGTTTCCTGACGCGGTTGGAAGAAACTCTAGGAAGAGAGCGCCGTCAACTGGCAGATTACCACCAATGCCAATACCGATACAAGCGTAAAGAGCTGCAGTGCCGACCCAGTTAGGACCACCAGCAGAAGCCAAACCAAAAACACCACCGATCAGTAAGGTAGTGTTGAAGGCAAGTCGGCGGCCAATGACATCAGAGGCAATTCCCCAAAAGGTCGCACCAATGCAAAGGCCGAGGAATGTTGCTAGGGTTGTGAATCGTATCATACTCGAGCTTACATTGAACTCGACAGCAAGCTGGGGTAGGGTCAGTGCAACTGCCTGGGGTAGAAATCAGTACGATCTTTGCTCCCCTTGAGACATTTAGATGTACCTGGAGCCAAAGACTAAAATCACGTTAGTTGTGTACTCAATTTGATCGTTGTATAACGTGCTTACTTATCCGCCAACCAGCCAAACCCGCACAAGAAGAAGAGCTGCCATTGATAACGACCCATGCCAATGTCAGCAACCGCTCTGTTGATAACCTTTGACTTGCCTACACATGTGAGTATTCAGCATCCGAAGGGGTATCGTCACGAAAGCGGCATCGTAACATACGGTCATATGTAGAATTCAACCCTGATGCCGCCAGATCAGCCTCAACTTCAGCTCTAAGCGACTCAATCGTCAGTCCAATGGTCACTCCATCGCTATTCGTCGCATAAGTTTCACCAATCTCAATTCTCTCGGCTTCATCCGTATCTTTCGGTGCCGCTTTATCATCTCGACCAGCATTGACATGAGAGTTGGGTTCGTCCACAGACGAGCGATTAGGTCCAGTTTTGGCTCCGACGATTGATCTTCGATGGACGGCTTCGTGCAATGGGATTAAGACACCGGGAAAATCCGACACATCCTGCTTCTTGAATGGATTTGAGAAGATGGGCATTTTGGCGTAAGTGAGACCATAAGCAAATTGAGGACGGAAGGCTGAAGCCTATATACTCTCTACAGTGTTATGGTCTCAATGTTGACCGCGTCGTAGAGCCAAGCGCAATCACAGGGGAAGAATCAAAGGCAGTGCACGCCGGTAAACAGTGGCTATTACCTAGACATGCGATCCGCTGCGTATTTATATCGGTTCGACTTCTATCTGGCAGGTAGATGCCTGCAAAATCGTCCCGGGAGATAGTCAGCGCACGTTTCCGTAGCAGGATGCCCAGAGGTATAGTCGTAAGTCGATGCTTGTAGTATGACGCAACACGGCTGGTATGTGCAATCGCAAACCCCATCTACATCGAGGGAAAGCGGGAAGTTGGGGTAGCTGCCGAGCCATAATTCTTGTCCTTTCACAAAATGTATGGTATGAGTCCGGGTACCGTTGTCCAACCTAGTCAGTTTTGCTGCTAATTCATGGCCTACTCCAGGTTTTCTCCAGACTCACTGTTCCCGCATATCATGCCATGCTCACCCTTTTACAGTTTGGTGCTAGTACTGGGATGCCTCATTATCTCCGCGTAATCCTAAGTCTCTCGTTGGTCCGCCAAATTTCAGGGATCGACCGCTACGGGAGTTATCACCGTACGCTAGCAGCCCAATGAGGCAAGTAAAGTGAGCACCTCCACGCATGTCATGTCTCCTTCTGGTATGGAGGCCAAGCGTGATCTATACCGCGACTGGAGACTTAGTGTGTCGTTCCGCGGAGAAGGTGGTATGTAGTTCCGAGGTGACGGCAAGTGGTTCCGGATACAAGAGGTCACGGCCCAACTTCATACCGTTCATGATTCGACATAACCCCACAGATAATATAGTGTAAATCTTACATTAAGGGCAGGTTATCTCTGTGGATTCGCGCGTCGTGAAATGTTAAATTCCAATGTTAAAATCCCATGCGCAAGGATAACCTTAGCTAGATATGACGTGGACAAGGACGTGGAGAGAACAGAAGTCGGATTCGCCGTTCCTAATTCAAAAACAACGCAGAGCTTATTCGCTATATTCGCGCACGCCGAGTAGTCGTTTCCAGCTCGAAAGACGTGCGCTGAAGTAGAAATAATAGCTGCACGGACAGAAAGAGAACGTAAATTGGCTGAAGGACCATCGAGAAAACCAAACCGGAATGTCAAAGAAGGAAGGGTATAAACAAACTAGTCCTAATTACGAATACCAAGCCTATTTCCGTGACGATGGATGAGGCAAGGCCCGTGACGGGTCTATCGATCCATCGTGCACAATGGACACGAAAGAAAGTGAAAGGTTCAAGGGAAGAAGGTCGGGCAGTCTTGACATTGTAAGGTGTACATCGCCAACTTCCTGGAAATATATCGGAAAGTAGTAGGTTACAACTTCTTACGCTGCGAAGAGCATCAAGAGCGGGGCCAATGCCAACGATTTACGTTTCCAGCACTTTGTCTGGATGATTTTGGTGGAGATTCCTCTCTTTGTGTCCCGTCGGCTAATTTTATCTCGTGTGGCTCTGCTAGATGTGTAGGCACCTTGCTCGCCCAGCAGATATCGTGGCCTTCAGATCTACCTGTTCGATTGAGTTGGCATTGCGTTAGACTATACAGCAAGCCCATGTGCTATGTTTGGACCCCATCAAATTAATCAGCCCTTGGATGTAGACTTGATAGCAAGTAAATCACGTTATTTGACGACAGCTATGGGTATCTGTTTACACTCAGATAGCAAGGATATCTATCCTCATTATTTTGCATTTCAATTCCTCAGCCGCGACCTCGGCTCTTGAAGTGAGCAAACCGAGGCATAAAAAGACGTCTACGATTCCCAAGATATCTCTGCACCTTACCGTTGTGAAGTCTAAACCTCCATCCCCACTAAATTCACAACCCAACAATCAAGCACTGTCAAATCCTCCCCCATTAACAAGTTTCCTATACGTATCCACATCACTCTGAGGTAAACCGTTAAGCCAGCTCTTCAGAGCATCAGGCTTTTCAATCACCATGGACGCCATACCAGTATGAGCATGAAAGTCATTATGACAATGCAAAAACCACGCTCCCGGGTTATCAGCCTCAATTTGCAGAACAACAAGACCATACTTGTAGAGCGTTACTGTATCGCGCATGAGTGGGTTGCGAGTGGGTGATATGTTGATATCGGAGCCGTCGTAGGCTTGCAAAGTATTTTGCGAGGTTGCGTCGAAGGTGAAAATCTTCTTCAGGCGGTCTGTGAGTGAGACGGCGGTGGTCTGGGAGGTGGGCTGTTGGCGTTCACGGTATAGGACTCGGAACTTGTGGCCGTGGAGGTGGACTGTTGTTGTTAGTCTATCTTATTCTCTCAATGTTTCAGTCGAACGAAACTCACTGGGATGTGTTCCGGTCCATGAGTACAATGCTACAATGTACGAGTTTTGGTCATCTGGCACGATCATAGTGTGCTTCCAATCCTTAAACTCGGTGTAAGTCTTTTTGCCCTGCCGCACAAGCTCGATGGCAGGTGTGTCCTGCGGCGCAAAGGCCTGGTATCCATTGGCATTGCTCAGCTGATCCTGAGTGTCGTATCGTATCACGCGGAGGTTTGCGCGTCGATCCCCTCCTTGGTTCTCCCATGTCTGTATCAGAAACCTCGCAGACGGACTTGTCGGCAAGGGCACGACAGTACTGTCCAGAGGCTTCAAATCGAGGTCATCGAAATCGGCAAAGTTTTTGTCGATAGAATAATCGGAATCTCGAGCGCAATTGTGTCCGAGTCCGAGGAAACAAGCCCGGAACGTCTTCGCAGTCGTGTCTTCCAGAACCTTGTATTTCTCATAGAAAGTGGGCGCCGGGCCGAACCCAGTGTCAGGATTATTATCATCCGCGATTCGCTCGCCGAGTTGGATGTTGATGAAGTGCAATGGGAGCTTTGTCTTCAGAGCGTTGACGTCATCCTTGCCCTCGTAACACTTTGCGTCTACTTCACCATTCTTAGACTTAACCTGAGTGTGACGCCACTCGTATGGATTTACTGTGATTACCATTCGGTATACATTTGGTTTCGCTTGAGAGGCTGCCCATCCTTTTGGGTCCACGAGAACTGAAAGCCGCTGGCCTGGCCCAACTTCGACAATCTGCGCCGATTTCGATCCGTCCATGAGCACTCCGTCTGCTTCGATAACTTGCAGCATCATATCCGAGACAAAGTCTGCTCTGGTCGGAGCCATGTAGACGTAGAACGTGGTGAATGCAGACATGTTTATGAGCCGTATGCGACCGGACTTTGGGTTCTGCTTGGATGTTCGGAAGTCGTATGTCTGCGTGTTGTCTTTGTCCGCGCGGAGATCATTCACGAGGAAGTCTACTATTTAGTCAGAGATGGTCACCACATTGGGTATCCAGCCTACCAATGGGAGGAACTTCTACACCAGTCCCACATTTGCCGTTGAGATAGAGGTCTTCCCACTTGCCCCAATCCTGGGAGAACCTACGGAGTGTCAGTTCAGGCGAATACCAGCAGCGGGTGCGGCATACCAATCACTCAACGAAAGGACTTGATCGAGGTATGGGTCCCAAACATTCTCTGTGCTTGAAGGACTCTTTTTCCAGTTATCTTCTTCATTTGCTGACGCCTTCGCTTTGATGATAAGCGGGGCGCGAAGACCCTTGGGATATTGCCCTGAGATGTGATTGTGTATCCAGTAGGTACCGGGCGCTTCTTTCGAAGTGTCGTAGACATATGTAAACTTCTTGCCTGGTCCGATGCCCCTACACCGTGGTTAGAGTCGCAACCATGACAGGCTGAAAGGAGGTTAATAAGTACCTTTGCGTGAGAGACTCCGGCCCGTCCATCCACTGAGTATTCTTCTGATCCAGCCCATGAGCGTGCAGCGTGATGGGATCATTAGGCATTCGATTGATGACCTCGAGCTTAACGACAGTTCCGTGGTTCACCACGATAGGTGGCGGTGGCCAATTGCCATTAATGAGGTGCATGAACTTGCAACCACCATGCACCGTCACGTGGCCTTCTGTAACGGTCCATGTGTACTTGACAAATGGTTGACCGGCTCCAGTATACCCATCTTCCCTCTTCTGGACTAGAGGGTCGGGCTGTGGTTTGTTACTCGCAGCGCCGTAGTCGGCGCACGATCCTTTGACCTGTCGTTCTTGGATTACAGATGGAGGGAATTGAATTGATGGGGAAGGAACGGCATTCGTGAAAGATGAAAAAAGTAACAAAACAATGAGCCAGATAGGTGCCATCTTGTTGACGAATTCAAGCATTGTGGACCGACCGTTATTGAGTGAATGGTTCTAAATGACCGTCTTCCTCCCCTTATAACTTTCTCAAAATTGACATTTTCAGGAACAGTAAAGTCAGGTGTCGAGGCTGACCGTTCCTATACTTGCATGGTGAGGCTGGCTGGCTGCTTTACGATGCTATTCAGCTCCTCACAAAGCGGCCAAGTCTTGTCAGCCTACTCCGGGTAGGCCAGCACAACGAATCAGAAACGCTGCCAAGCGTCCACGAGGCTGGAATATCTAGCTGATATACCAAGATACGAGGGTTCATTTTAAGTTTGTTCAGTACTGCACTTTCGCAGCCTTCTTTTAGCTATTGGGCGGTGTGACTGGGGCCGCTGCGTCAGCCACAGAACACCGTTTCGCTTGCTCAAAGCCTGCGAAACGGTTTTTGCGCTCAGCTGAACACGGCTTACAAAGATCGCGAACACGAATATGGTTTTGTTACTGCAGCTTTAATCCAGGGGTCGAAGGACAATGTGTCGGAATCACAAGTGGGATTTTGGATAAAGATAGATTTGGATTTCTGGGCGCTATCTTTCTAAATCAATGTGCTTCATTTTGAAGCCTTTGATTTCAATCAGAATATTGACTAAAACCGTTCTTCCAAATATTACTGCCATTTGGAACGGAAAGCCCTGCGATAGAAATGATACACGAACTAGAGGGGTTGCGCTTGGCCACAGCATGAAAACCCACATATGGCCCGGAAGATAGCTTCATGTATGATTTCTAGAACATCGGGCTCTATCTAGGAATACTAGTAAAAGGCCCATCTACATGGACACTAGAGAGTGTTCCGAGAACGGGGTTCAAAGCGAGCGTGTTTGTAACATCTGAAAGCAACCCCCAAAATCCCTCTCCAGCCCAACATCGCGCAATGAGCTGAGCAGAATCCATCTACTTCACTTCTTTTGCTGTAACAACCATTCAAACCCATTCATCATATCCTCAATAGTATCCTTACCCTTTTCAAACGCAGGATACACCTGCCAAAACGCATGTGGCAAGCCCGCATACACATTAACCTTAGTATCAACAGCATACTCCTCCCGAAGCACCTTCTCATACACCAACGCCTCATCACGCACCGGATCCAAACCACAGACCTGAAAGTACGCCTGCGGCATCCCAGCATGACCTTGAGGATCATTAAAAGCTCCAAAAAGCGGAGAATCCATGTCGGGATTATGTGCCTCGCGAAACATGGTCGTCATGGCATGTCCAAACAACTTCGGCGACTGTTCGGCTTGGGTCCAAGAATGGTAGAATGGTTTGTATTTCTCGGGCACTGTCGAGGGAGGGAGACAGGAGGCGAGGCTTAGGAATTGTCCGGTTAGTGGAGGGGAGAGGTTGTTAGCTTTTGCCAGGTGGGTTAGGACGATGGATATATTGCCGCCAGAGCTCTCTCCACCAACAATGAAACCCTTCGTTGGGTTGGCTCCAAGTTCAGTTGCATTGGCTGCAGCCCACTGTAGCGCGTCCCAACAGTCGTTGATGGGGGTTGGAAAGGGATGCTCGGGAGCCAGGCGGTAATCGACATTGACGCATACGGCGCCGAATCGTTGGACAAGCTGACGGCAGATAGGAATCGCAATCGCGGAACTTCCAACACAGTAGCCACCGAAATGGTAGTACACGATCAAAGGCGAATCGCTTGATGCAACCTTGGGTCGATGAATACGAAGTGGAATCTCGAAACCATCCCGGGCTGGAACGGTTTTGACAAACTCTTCGATATCATCGGGTACAGGATTCGAAGTGAATTTGGCTTCGATGCCTTTGATCATGGCCCTCACGCCTGTGATAGTGAACGGGCCTGAGGGGGGAGGATTGTCTTTCAGGAACTGCGAGATTGATTAATCAAGAGGACATCTTAGAGGTAATTATGTCCTTACTTGCGCAAAGGCCGGGTCAAGTTCGATGACCTTTTGAGCTGCGGTAGAATCCATTTCAGAGATTCGAGATGCTGATATCGTGAGAAGGGCAAGGTGAATTTCCGTTATAATCGATGATAGACTGTATGGAGCTGATGATCCTACAATGCCGAGCATCCACCCTCGTTCTTATATACAAATTCTCATGACATCTTCTTATCCAAGTTCCATCTTTCCATCTTGTAGGTAGAACCTCGCAGATGTCGGACATGGCGGTCGATTCGGATCTCAAAATGGCCTCCGAGCATGTCCTTAATACGATGCAACGAAGTCCGAACGATACGTAATGGACGACAGAGCTGAAGAATGCTAACATAATCGCGCTACGTCTCTACCTGGAGATTTACTCAAGGATGTATGGAACATGACGATGATGGTGGTTACAGCGAGTGGTTGCTAGACTGTGCGAAATTTCGCAGCTCGGCCGAGGTTGTCGGCCGATCAACCTCACTTTGCAAATTTGCATTGAACGAGCATTGAACACTGTATCATCACCATGATCTAGCTTACCGCTTTTGGTAGTCCATACGACCACTTTTGCGCGACAGCGGGGAGTTTATTCATCCGTAGGTGTTTGCTCAGTCGCGTCACTCTGGTCATGCACATAGCCCTAGGAACAGGTATTCAGCTGTGCGACGGAGCTGCTTATATAACTTCAAGCCATTATCATCCTGGTGAAACATACTAATCGTCCCTTTCTGTGCATTTATTGTCAACTATGCCAAATTCTTTCCTCTCAAATTCTCCCATAGCCAAGCAATACGGCGCATCGACTTCTACCAGCAATCTTTCCGCTTGCGTAGAATTTTCGGCTTTAGAGAAGATTTAACTATTATTGGCATAGTCACGTAAGTGAAAATTCTAATCGTTTGCGAAGAGGTCCTGATCTTATGTACGATAAGGATTAAACACTCAGCAAGCCCTCGAACG
The DNA here is from genome assembly GCA_001007845.1 of Nigrograna mackinnonii. NCBI lineage: Eukaryota > Fungi > Ascomycota > Dothideomycetes > Pleosporales > Nigrogranaceae > Nigrograna > Nigrograna mackinnonii. Next base: position 224,402 of record JGVQ01000391.1, read on the forward strand.
TCTCCTCTACCTCGCGAGAGAAATCGAGTCGCTCGGCGAACAGCTTCCCCGTAAGGTTTGAAAGGCAGTTACGCCGTTGTAGGTATATTGGCTGTGTCGAGATGAACCAAGGCGTACGACCAAGAATATAATGATAGAGGATCTGACGAAGAATGTGTAATGGTCAAAGGTTCACCAAGCCAATCTTACTAGGGGTCTGTCCTGTGGTCGTTATATTTGCTAAATCGTTTACGCCAGGGATCGACGCCAAGAGAGCATTATTCTCCTTAACCGCCATCATCCTTGATCTATCCTCCACTGTGTAGATGGCTGTGTGATGTAGTGGAGGGCAATTACAGCCCCTCAACCCCGGGCCATCGCTCAATTTGACGAGGCCAGCGTTGGTGGAGTTTTCTGTTCACACACTTCTTTGAACCCACAGCCCATGGTATTGACGCGTCCTGTAGAGGGTATATTACTGGAAGAATTGAGTTGACGGTGGTTGGACTAGCTGACCGCATAACTATGGGCTGGTGTAGTTGACTAACGACGCCTCCTTCAACCCTCTCGTCAGCCTGCGAATGACTTGCCTTGTAGAATAGCCCGTATCGTAGGCCTCGACGGCTGTGCGTGCGCAGAGGCTCTCAGTTTCCTGAAATTGAATTCTCTCTGTAGGCTCGGATGAACCACAATTCGACCATTGACGTCGCCATTAGGTTGATAGAGCGCCATGGGATCACTTGCACGTGACTAAATGCTAGCCCCATACAGACTAGTGCTACACCATTTTAGCCCCTACGTAGAAGACTTCGTAGTGTCGGAAAGGGATGTACGATACAAGAGTCAGTATTCTGCACCCGTTTCACGACCAGAGATCATGTAGGGTGTACTATTAGTAGTCGCGCCTTAGCAATGAAGGTCGAGCTGCACGTTTGGAAGACTAACGGGATTGGCCTACCCCTATACCTGGCTGTTCACTCTTCGCGGCGAGGCTGATCATCAGCCTTGTGTCTTCAGTAATGCGGTGTCTCCATTTGGTAACTCGTATGCTCATAGCACACGATTGGTGGATTTAGACAGGGGATGGCGAAGTCGACTGCGGCTGATGCTGCCATGTCATCTCAGTCCCCGCCCAAATGTGCCAGCTGAGCTAGACATAGCATCCACCACAACCTACACCCCATATGTCAAGTGAAAAAGGGCATGAGCCAGTTTCATGCACCCATCGACGGTCATACCGTCATCGCCGGCACGTCTACTGCGGCTGGTGGGACGACAAACTTCAACATTGCCGTTCAGCCTGATCCAAACCGACCACCACGACCACCAAAACCCTTCTCCACCGTTCCCTTCGCTCCAGATCGGAACTTTGTTCGTCGCCCTGAGATTTCTGCGTGGATCCGCGACAAGCTTACGCACCAGGGAGCCCGCGCTGCACTTGTCGGACTTGGTGGTGTAGGGTATGTCTTCCCTATCTTCCTCACTTCACCCTCAGAAGAACGTTTGACGGGGCTAATAGAGCAAAGAAAATCACAACTAGCAATTCAATACTCCCACGACCTACACGACGAGCGTCCGAAAAAATTTGTCTTCTGGGTTCACACCAGCACAAAGGCCCGGTTCGAGGAGGCCTACAGAGACATCGCCCAGAGGCTCGAGCTTCCTGGCCACGACGATCCACAAGTAAATGTCCTAAAATTGGTTCACGATTGGCTGCGTGACGAGAGAAATGGATCATGGATAATGATTCTGGATAACGCCGACGACAGGGAGACCTTCTTCCCTTCACAGACGAATGGAGATGACGAACTTTCTGCAGAACCGTTGACGACCCACATACCTCATAGCCGCAATGGATCAATCCTCGTAACATCGCGGAACAAGCAAGTAGCAGAAAAGCTGGTGGGGGGCTACACAAATATACATGAGGTTTTCGCGATGGATAAATGCCAAGCCCTGCAGCTTCTTCGCAGCAAGCTGGTGGATACCGTGGCCGACGAAGACGCAGATGATCTTCTACAATCCCTAGACTACATTCCACTCGCAATCACGCAAGCCGCCGCATACATCAACCGACGAAGTCGTATGACCATCACTCGATATCTCGAAGAGTTTCGAGGGAATGACAGAAAAATGGAGAACCTCCTACGTTTCGACGCAGGCGATCTCTGGAGGGATGGAAGCTCATCTAACGCTGTCATGACAACTTGGCAATTGTCGCTTGATCATATTCGCGAAGAAAGATCCTCCGCTGCAGACTTGCTGTCCATCATGAGTTTCTTCAACTCCCAGGGTATCCCCGAATTTCCATTTCGGGGTAGCAGGAGCCTTTCAGAGATAGATCCCGAAGAAGACGCCGGTGATGCCTTCGAAAACGATGTGGACACATTGCGGGCGTATTCGCTGTTAAAAACCACAAAGGATTCTGACCTCTTTGAGATGCATCCACTGGTGCAATCGTGCACGCGCCTGTGGCTGTCCTCGCGTGGGGAGGCGGAAGAGTGGGAGCAAAGGTTCATTAGGCTCTTAGTAGTCCATTTCCCGGATGCATCAGATATCGCGAACTGGAAGAGGTGTCAACAACTGTTACCACACGCAGAGACCTTGTTTAATAGGACCTGGGACGAAGACAATCCGCCAAATGATGATAGTGTTGAAAATTGGTGTATCGTGCTTTCACGAGTTGCGCGGTATACGGAGGAGAGCTTGGGGAGCTATGGCGAGGCAGAGACTGTGTATCGTAGCGTGTTACAACGCACAGAGAAGAATTTTGGCGCCCAACACGAAGCCACTTTGCTGTGTTTGAATGACTTAGGCAGTCTCTTACAACTACGAGGAAAGTACGATGAATCCGAGACGCTAATCCGGCGAGCACTGAGAGGTTATGAGGAGAGGCTGGGTAAACAACATCAATACACGCTAATAAGTATGAATAACTTGGCATCAGTTTTACTGCATCAGCAGAAGTATGAGGAAGCAGAGGAACTCAATCGATGGGTGCTAGATTTAAGAGAGCAACTGTTAGGTGCACTACACCCAAACACGTTATCGAGCGTACACAATTTAGCTTTCGCGGTACAGGAGCAAGGGAAGTACGAGGAAGCGGAGAAGCTGTATCGCCAAGCTCTTAAGGGACACGAAAAAGTGCTAGGTGCACTCCACCCAGATACGTTAACAAGCGTACACAATTTAGGTTACGCGGTAGGGAAGCAAGGGAAGTACGA